>WBMZ01001969.1:0-402122 GCA_013400975.1 Atrichornis clamosus | reverse complement strand
TCGGGGGGGACTGGGTTCCCTGGGGGGGGATGGGATGGGTTGGGGGGGGATGGGTGGGGATGGGATGGAATGGGATGGGATGGGATGGGGGCAACCCAGACCTTCTCTCTGCCACAGGCCACTCCAGCCCGGTCTGAGGAACCTGCCTCATTCCCATCTCAATTCCAACCGTGGGCCAGCACATCTAGCAGTGAATACCGATGCATTAATTAATGATTAATGATGATAGGGTTCTTGGAAACAATTTTTTTCGCCAAGCATCACACTTGCGAATGACTCGGTGGAGTCAGTAAACACTGGTCATCAGCCAGCAGTTACAATGCAAAGGAAGCAGACTGACTTCAGAGGATTGTTCTGTGCACTCCGGGGGAATTAGGGATACCCATTGGAATGCAATTACAAGCCTCAGGCTGCGCTGGGATCGGCCCGCGGTGTATCAAAGCTACTGTTGAGCAATAATCGGCCATAATGCGGCACTCGGCCCCAGGAGCTGCTCAGCGCACATCACGTGGCTTTTTTGTGATGCTGGAGACCAGAAAGTGAGGAGGAAGTTGAGTGTCCAGGGCCTCAGGGCTGAGAAAACATCAGGAATTATACTGGAGCAGATAAATACGGGTGAAATCCCAGCATTTCTGTCCTCCCCGTTGTCACAGCTCTCTGTTTCGTATTTGGGGTCGTCCCCTTGTTCTGGAGGCAGTGACAAGCACTCCGAGCAGTGCTTTGGCTACAAACCCCCTTCCAACACGCTCCCAGCAACCTGAAAACATCTCCTGTGTATTTCCCATGTCCAAAGCTTCATCCTCCGACTGTATTCCCTCCTGAAGACTGAACAGAACACCTTACATCTGTAAAATCTCCAGTGTAACCACTCATCCAGATGCAGCTGCACCCTTCAATGGATTAATATAACCTGGTGAAAACAGTCACCCCCTCCAGGCAGGGGTGAGGGGGGAGGCAGGAAAATGCTGGGAGAGAGTTGAGTGACTCACTGCATGTCCAGACAACCAGATTTGACCAAAGAAGGTGTCAGACATCACCTAATAGTGGAAATTAGGAAACCCAGATAAGATAAGGGCAGAGGGGACTTGGTAACTCTGGAAGTTGCAACAATCCAGAAGTAAAAAAATAAGATGAAATAAGGACCCAAAATTAAACAACGCAAAACTTGACAGCGTTAATTAAGCAAACCAGCAAAACAAGACAGAGCCACCGGATGATGCCCTGGAATTCCGCCTTCCTCAGTTAATCTGGTCATGGAACCCTTCCCAGTTCCTGTCCATAGTGGCTGTTCCTTATCTGGTCAGCAGTTTATTTTATGGCAGAAAAGGTGAAAGGAATGTTGGCTATTTTGAGTGTCCCCACAGCTGTCAGTCTGCAGGGGAAGGTGGCACCACTGGGGAGTTGAGTGTTGACTCAGGAAGAAAATATGTCACTCTAGGATGCCAAACCCAAGCTCCTGACCACTTGTGGCCGTGGAAGATCCCAGGGCACATTCTGCAAGGATATGGGTGTTAGCCCTGGTACATTGTCCAAATCTGGGCTATTTATATTCACCCTCCCTAAAATACTGCTTGGCGTTTCAAGTGGAAAAGTTAATTTTTCTGTCTGGAACTGTGCAACGGTGCAGGTCCAACAGCAGCATGTGGAATGCCATGGGAACGGTGCTCCCGGGGCTGCTGTGTCCTGGGAAGATAAGTTTCCTTTATCTTCCTGCATCAGCACTTTCACACCCACAGAATGAGAGAGAGGCTAATAAAGAATAAATGAAAAAGCGGCTGATTTCAATCCTAGACTTTTCATGCATTCTCCGTGTTTAACAGCCAACTTCACTCCTGGGTTTTCCCCATAATGCTCCAAATTCGGTATCTCCTACAGACACCTGGAGTTCTGGATTTCAGCTCTGCGTTCCTGTGTTCCTGGCACAAGCAATACTTAATGAATTTCCTCTCTCCTCAGTACCTGTGATTAATTCGGAACAGAAACAACACTCTGGTTGGTGGGTGCAACCTTGAAGAGTGTTTTGCCAGTGAACATGAAGATTTTTCAAAATTAAAGGTTAACTCCAGTACCCACCAATGTTTCTACTGACAAAATAAACCTGTGAGAGCATGGGGGATAGAAGGGCAGGGAGATCCTGGGAAGCAGGATCGCCAACTTCATGGATTTTCCACTCGTTTTAGCACAGAAACCCAAATCCTCAGTGTTGTGCTTTTTGCCATCATTAAATCAAAGCTTTCCAGTGGTGCAGAATTTAATACTGCATCACTGGAAGCGGAATCATGGGGAAAATTGTATTTTCTTTACCTTTCAGATACAATAAATAGATAAAACAGTTACAAATGGAAGTTACTCAAAGAACCAAAGGCTACAGTTCAATACAGCCAAGACAATGTACTCTGAGACTCAGATCTGGAAAAGAGATAGCAGCAGAAATGTGTATTAGCCAAAGTTAATATTTGCACAAAAATGGTGAGTCATATAAACTGGGATTTCCTTTTCTGGCCACTTATGGCATATCAACTGTTTCTCAATCAAATCTGATGCCACAACTTCCATCTGAGAGCGAAAAATGTTCAGCTCAGGTAAGAAAGCCTTTATTTTTGGGCCTGAATTCTTCCTCTGTATAAAGCTTCTGAAATGTTCAAGAAATACTCTGGTCACTCAAGATTCCACCACATGCTATTGCTCAACCCTTTTTAGGATGTGCCCACTTCCCGACCCTCAGTTATCTCCCAGGAATGCAGTATGGAACAAGAACACCGGTTCCACCACTGAAGTTCTCAACCTAAAGTTCCCAAATAAAACCAGAAAACATCTCAGGAAAAACAACACTCCGAATCTGTTCCCCATTCTCAAAACAAATGTTTAGATCTAAGCTATTTAAGCTAAAGGAAGGCACTTCGGAGCAATTTAAGTTTGCTCCGTGTCCAATTTTGCCAAGTTAGTGAAGAACTCACTGTCACAGAGGTGGAACATTAAGAAGATCCATCTGACAATGTTATGGAAGATACCTGGAGCTGTTAAATACATTTAAAAACATGTCAGGCAAACATCTAGGACCAGGGGTAGTGTGAGAAGCCCAACTACACTGCCTATTCAATTTCATTCTGACTCCAAACCTTTATAATTTTATTATCATTGTGTTTTATTCGATCCACCAGGAGTTATTGAGTTTCCTCTGTTCCTCCTGCAATTCACAGGATGCTCCAAAACAAAAGGGCTTTTTATCCAATAAAAAACCAATTAACATTCAAAGAAAATCACTGCTGTAAGTGAAGGATGTGTTTCAAGTGAAAACACAACAGCCCTACTTTTCCGGGGACGTTACAGCTGGGAGAAACAAAAACAAGCTGAATCACTTTATTTTTCCCCACAGACTGGCAGACACGCTCCAGGGGCTGGTCTCCCTCGGAGAGGCAGCCAGGCTTTCCTGGGAAAGGGCCGGGCACGGCTCCCTCCTGCTGCCACCAGGTCGGAGGGACGGCCGGCGCCCGGCCAAGCAGTAGTACCGCCTGCTCCAGGAACAACAACCCGGAGTAAGGCGGGAGTAAGGACCACGCCACAACACCCCGGGGCTGGAAAAAGTGATGGGCAACGGGGTGACCGATGAGCTACGGGCAGGGAAAGGAACAGGCTCCGTGTCTCTATGCTGTCAGTGTAAGAGCTGGGTTTTCCAGAGGATTCCTCACTTCCTCATGGATTGCGTGGAGGGTGACAGCGATGCGGCAGCGCCTGATAATTTCTGTCAGGATACTTGGCAGAGGGAAGGAAAATCTGGCCTTGATGGTTCAGAGGCAACTTCTGAAATTTAGAATCTCAGCATGAATTAAAAGACGAAAACCTGCAGTGAGGTGCTGAGGAAGAAGCTTCGTTTCTCTGTCTCGGTCTGACTGCACACTACCTGCTCGTTAATATTTTGGATTCTCCAGAGTAGGCACTATTTTCCAGAAGTACGGAGTATTTTAGTGCTCAGCTTGCTGCTCTTGGCACTGTACAAACACTGGGTCACATTTTAAAAACAGCATATTATGCATTTAATCATGTCGATATGGAAAGAGTAGGATTTATTAAACGCACCTAGATAAGTTCCAGGCCTTACTCCCATTAGCTTCCAGTGGTGACTCACAACCTGGTTTTATGAACTGTCTGGAAAAATCCCTTTGGGATCTAACTGCATCTTTAAGCACATTTTACAAATGTGACCTGCTGTTCCTGCCCAGTCCTTAGAACAACGGGGTGATTCCTTTGGGGATTTAAGGAATGACAGTAATGCTCCTCATAATCCCGGGATAGCCTTGCGTGTGGCACGCTCAGTACCCATCCAATTCTTACTCAAATATATATTCATTTCTTTCTCTTTTGTTTACATTCTTATGCAAACTCACTGGGCTTTTACTATTTCATTAGCTGTCTAGACAGTGCTGCAGGTAAATACGGGGAACTTTAAAATGGGAATGAACACACTAGGGAAAATAAGCAAACAGCACAAAACACCGAAGGCGCTGCTTCTGTTGACCTGAGCCTCTAAAGAGCTTGGCCAATTTATGTAGTTATTTACAAGTGTGTTTTCATACAGTGCTCAGCCAGGAGGTCCCTGGAGATTTTTTGGGAGAAGGTGACACGGTGCTTGCGAGGACAGGTCAAGGATGGAGTTACTTACACCGGTTTTACTCCATAAACCCAACCCCTCTCCCGCCTCCCTTTCACAGCCCCGCTCCTCCCGCCTCACCGCCGCCATTTTCCCGGGCGGCGAAACGCCGGGCGCTGATTGGCTGCTGCGCGTCGCCCCGGCCGCGCGCCGACCAATGGGAGGAGGGCTCCCTGTTGCCGTGGCAACGGCGGGCCCTGGGCGTGCGCGAAGCGCGTCCTGCGCTGTATTATAACGAATTATGCGCGAATTACAACAGTTATAACGAATTATGTCTGAATTATAACGAATTATGTCTGAATTAGAACAGTTATAACTGAATTATAACTGAGTTGTAGCCGCGTCCAGCCCGTGCCGTTTAAATTTCTCCTCCTTGAACGAATTCAGTAGCTCACACCCCTAAAAAATTCTATAGGGACCTTGTGGCTCTATAGAAACACAGTCATTAATAACTCCGTGCATACATACATAGAAATACATATATATATATATATATATGAATAGAGCATAATTTTATTCCAGTGGGCCAATTTTGCTTTAATAAATAAAATGTTATGAAGGGAGGGTGGTCAGCTTGTTTGGAAGAACAACACTGGCCGGCGGCGACTCAGCTTTCCCTGGCTTTTTCACAGCTATGAACTGCTTGATATTTTTGGCTCGGCTCTATTATTATAATATTTTTTTTTTCCCTTTTAAAAAATATGAGGCAGTAGGCTTCCTCCCAAGACACACTCAGGTGGGGCCACTCCGAGCTGCTGACTTTCCCCTGGGGCACCTCATTTTGTTAAAAAAAAAAAGGAAAAAAAAAAGAACAACTCCCCTGTGACACACTTGGTAAAGCTCAAATGGCTCCGCTGTCCCCTGCCCGTCCCTCCAAAACTGTGCAGCCTCATTACATCTCTCAAAATGGTTTTAAAAGGCTGCAGATGGAAGAGCAGTGACATTTATCACTTGCAAATGAGGGCCCTGCCGTCACCTCCAAAGGAGAGTTACATTCTGTAATCCTCATTCCAGGGTATTTTTCTGCTGACTTTATACCCGGAGTCTCAGGGAAAATGAGCTCCCTGTGCTCAGTTTTATTGCTGCAGAGTTTGAGTGACTCCCCGAGGGTGGATTTGGAGCCCCCCAAATCCCGATGGGATTGTTTTAATTCGCACACGTCACCTGGAACGGGCAGAGTTTGACCGCTGCTCTTCCATCTCTCCACAAGGGATTGCTTTCCTGACGTTTGGCCTTTCTTATATGAGAATTTTGTTGTATTTGTTCCATGTACAACTGTGCAGGGGCAGCCTGTCAGGTTGAAGCTTGATTTGAGTCAGACAAAACTTTGATGCCAAAGTTTTAGTAAAAATGATAAAACTGTTTGAAATCAGTCCATTGTTGGGGAGTGGAGCCAATTTCTGCTGGAGTCTGAGCTTTGCATTGAGTGTCAACTGCGCAGTAAAACATAATATATCAAGAATGTTTGATCTACATTGTAGAAAAAAAGTTATTATCCCCGTTCAAGCATTCATTCCTATTTTATTTGCTCTTTTTTCATGGCATGACATTTCCAAATAGATGGGAGTGAGAAATAAGGGAACAGGCAGCACTGTAAGAGAAGACATAACACCAAGCACTATTGGAGTGCTGGTGTGAATACAATCAGCGTTGGGCAATTCAGGAAGAGTCACCAGATATAGAAGGATAGAAGGCAAAATGTGGGATTTGCTTTATCCTTACAGCTGGTTTGTTTGGAGCTGCAAGAGTCTTAGTGGCTCGTGTGATTCTTCCTGCATCATTTTCATTAAAAAGTCTCAAATAAATTTACAAAAGAAGTTGTTGTTGTGGCTCACTGTCTAGATCTGGAAACCAAGGAGAAAGATTCAGACAGAGGAAAATTTTCAGGCAATTTCGAGCGTTCTGGATCCACTTCTTCCCTTTTGACTGTAGAGAAACTGCGTAGCCTGAATATCTTCTTTCCCAAAGTACCTTCTGAACTAAACATAGGCCGTGAGTCCCCCACCCTGTGAAGGGTTGTTCAAAGCTTTGTTCCAGTGGTTCCCAGTCTCTTCAAAATGAAAATCCCTTGTCCTGCCCTTGGGCTGGGGAGAGAGAGAGAATCAGGGCAGAGGAGAGAAAGCCCCAGCAGCTCCATTCACGGGGGGGATGCAGCCACTGCCAAGTGTCATTATGAAAATTCTTCCTTTTCATACGATATTAAACTCTCCTCTTGGCAGGTCCCCTGATGCAGTCAGTGTTTTTAGTGAAAATACACGAGGTACTGAATTCTTTAACCTCAGTTCATTTCTCATTATATTGCTCTGTTAATAGTCCTGGGAAATACACAAAACCCCCAGCACTGTGGCTGTGCTCAGCGGGGACCTCTGCATGTTTAGGGTGGCCCTTGGCACTGAGTCTGCTGGAGAAGGGGAAAAAACCATTTTACAATGGGAAGAGGCCTCAGGAAGAGTTGATTTGTCTGAATTTAAAGCATTGAAAGCAAGGCCATTTGGACCTCATCTTCCTATCCTCTTTAAATGTCAGGGTTTGAGGTCTGAATCATTGCAGAAGGAGTGCTAATTATGAGCTCTGGATTTGATTCATTTCCTCCCCAAAGTCAAGATTTCTCTCACTTCTTGTGGCCAGCAAAGAGAAGGTTGACATGGATGAAGTGTGGAGTTTGCACCCCAGAAGCCACTGCCCGTCAGGCCCAACCGCAACAAGTGAGAACGTCGGTGGTTTTTGTCTGTCCCAAACGTAAATCAGTGATGTGAAAGGAGGTGTGGAAGTGCGACAGATTCCAATCCTCTGCAAATGGGGGTCAGCAAAACGAACGTGGGGGTGTTTCCAATCCACCTGCACAGGGCTGGGAGCAGGCTCACAGTCAGCTATTGTGGCTGAAGTCACCGGTGAAAACTGGGCAACTGCACTGAATTTATTGCTTATGACCATGAACGTAGCTGCAAGAGACTGGATGGTGATTTATGGTGGTGTGGCTATAAATTTTGGTCCTATCTCCTGGCCTGGGTGTATTTCATCTAGAAAGATTTGATTAATAAAGAATTTTTTTTTCCAAAAGTTGGTTGCTCTAAAGTTTTACTGCACCAGCCAAAGAAGTAGAAAAATCATGTAAAACCTGTATTGAATATTGTATTTATTGCAGGTCTGCACGACCTCTTGACCAGAAACACTTAGTCCATAATGTCAATGGACAAACAACAATCAAAATATAATTACAGCCAATTCCCAGAAAGACAGGGAGTGAAACTTCATTCCATCAGTAATGTGGCAGATGTTGTGTGCCCTGTTTGCAAACAGCCGTGTCCTTGGGGATGCTCTGGTCATGTAGAACATGATCTGATTTACAGTCCAGCGAGGATGAAGCCTCTCTTGAGTGGACTGTAAAGCTCATATTGTAAAGGCATCAGACAGGTAAAGCTGGAGGGATTGCCTGTTGCACAGAGGGGTGAAAAATGAAGAAAAGAGGTAAAACGGTTTGCTCAGGGTTAGGCAAAAATATGTGGTACAGGTGGAAAACCATTCCTGGTGTTGTTTGTCCAGTCTCGTGTCTTCATTCCTCCCCTGGCCTCTCAAACCACTCCTGAATTTGTAAGTTGCTGTCAGATTCTGTCACCCAGCTGTGTCCTCACCCTGCAAGGCCTCAGCATTCCTGGGCATCCAGAGAGGAAGCTGTGCTCACACAGAACTGCTCCTTAGAGCTGCTGAGGGACTAGATCCTGTTATCCAGGTCCTGTCTCCAACAAAACAAGTGGTCCTCGAGCATCTCTTCCGATTTCTGCTCCCACTGACTCTTCCGAAGGGTTGTTTTGAGCCAATACAAACTAAACAGATGTTTAAATGCTCACTCTCTCCTTTTTTTTGTTTTATTTTTGTTCCTCATTTTGCTTTTAGTTTGAATCACGATGGCTTTAGGTTGGAGATTTTAAGACCATTCATGGCTCTACTCACAGCACCTCAAGGCAACCTCTATTTGTGCATATCTACAGAAGAAGTAGAAAAAAAGTTCCATTTTCCAAAAATTCCTCCCACTTCCTCTTCCCTGCGTGTGCCTCTAACCACTGCTGTATATGCAGTTAATTGAAATGGTGTTTGTTTTATCTTGAATAACCTTGTAATTGATTGAGGTGGTGGACAGCAAGACTCCAGAGTCATTTACATACCTGTGCATGGAGCAGTAATTTCTAGGAGGCTTTCCACTGCTTTTTTTAATTTTTTTTTTCCCCCTGAAGAACTATACTCCCCTGTATGCACATGTTTGCATATATCTATAGATATTCACATTCATGGAGATCTCCCCACAGTCCATTCGCTCTGGCTGCCACTGTCCATTTGCTGCTCCTTGGGATCTAATGTTACCTGGGCTGGTGAGACTCCTGGCACTCTTCCCTCCGAAAGAAAAACAGCCTGATTTGGGGAGTGCTGGCTCCGCACAAGGCCCCGATTGTGTGCGAGGGCCGAAAAAGTAACAAATGCACTTTAATTATGTTGGATGCTTGGTGGCTGCTTTTGCAAATCTTTTATTTGTTTTGAGAAGTGCCCCGGCAGCAGCACTAAATTTTGTGTGCATTTGGGGAGCCTCACAGGCCGCGTGTGCTGGGGGAGGGAGGACGGGCTAATTAAGTGGGCTGCTGTCAAGCTAATAAACTAATGGAGAGCTTAAACAAATACAAAAATAAAGGAAGTAGACATGATGGGGAAAAATAAAGTGACTAGACATGAAGTCTTATGACATGCATTTCCACCTTCCGTGAAAAGGTGTCCTTGGGCACCCAGAATTTTGTGGATGGAGTTTTATGTGTCCGAATTCAAGTCCCCCTTTTAGGAGGCAAAGGTTTAGCGGATCTATCCAGGAATGAGTAACGAGAGAGGAGCTTTTCCCATCCTGCCCAGAAACCAATTCCAGCTCATCAGAGTTGTTCATTTTGGAAAAGAGTCAGATTCACATTCATGGGACAGAGGGGAGTGGAAAGCAATCAATGTTTAAATCTTCTCTTTGCCAGGCCGAGATGTTACATAAGGTTGAGGAAAATGTTTTATTATCCCAACTAAGCCTGAAGTGTCAGATACTGACAGTGTTTCGGAGACAGGATACTGGGCTTGATGGTCCAATAGTCTGACTCAGGCTGACAGATTTTCTATTCCGCCCTCTCGGATTATGAGTTGTTCTTTTTTGGTCCATTAGGTATGAGGTGATTTTAAACTAAAAAGGTTAAAGCAGCACACACGGTACTTTGGGACTGGGCTGAAAGAAACCTCCCCGTTCTGCTCATCATGGGGCACCAGATAAATATAAATCTTTTCTCATCTGATTTCTCAAAGTCTCCAGCTCCCATGATCTCATCCCGAGGTGGCACACTCTGTGTTGGGGCAGTACCTGTGCTCAAGCTCATTGGGTTTGTCTTGTCCTTCTTTTCACATCCCAGATTCCATAATGTTCCTCCATGAGACTTCGGGCTGCCATATGCCTGAAAACTGAAGTTTTCAACCCTTTTATCACCTACGTGGGTAGTGGTTGTTCTGCTTGCCTTTTCCAAGGCTTATCTCAACTCCAGAGTTTACTTAAAAACTCCCAGGGCTTTCCAATGTTTTTGGACACTCAGTGATGTGACCCAGTGGTTTACAAAACACACGCTGCTCCGTGTTCTCCTGCAGGAAAATATTTACAAGCCAATATCTGTGTGATTTGGCCACCTGTGCTTATCAAACACAGAGAAGCTTGTGCTAGATCAGTCAGGGGAGCCACTGCTGGGTAATACCTTGAAAAACATCTTGTCAAAGGCTAAAGAAAAGAAGTTTTGCATTTGGAGAGCCACAGGAGATGATGGGTGGCCCCAGCCAGCCTGGGACGTGTGTGACTGGGGTGACACGGAGACGTGAGATTCCTTGGCTCTGGAGCTGGGCCGGGCTCGGCTTGGAGCAGGCAACCAATATTCCAGATCTGCTGGCAAAAGCATTTGTGCTGCCCCCTGATTTCCCTTCCATTTTCAGGATGAAATATCTGCCCAGAGGCCAGCGAGGTTTCTTCCCTGGATTTGAGGGCGCCTCCTGAGCGTGACAGCAAATCAAAGGAGCAGAAAGATTTCGTGGTCTCAGAACAAAAAAATCAAACCACATTTTAAGTGCTGATTTTCTTTCTGGAGATCTCTTGCTTTGACTGGTTGTTTCTTTTAAACTTGGAAAGGTTTGAAAGCCACTGAGGTTGTTGGTTACGTTCTTACAGCCCTCCTCACACATTCTCCGGGGTGTTGCAGACAGATTCTGTAGCATGTTACAGTCTGCCCCAAATTACACCCCCTGCAACCTTCCTGAATCCAAGGATTTCCTTCAGGAGTGTGATTCCCAGTGTGCTGGTGAAGCCTCAGGCTGGAGGCAGCAGTCCCACAGAGAGCTGCTCAAAACACTTGGAAGGAAAAAGAGAAATCGATACCAACATTTTCCAGGAAGGAGGTTGATTTTGTGCGTTTATTGTCATTTCTAAGGCACTTCAGGCTATTTTTTGATTAATACATCTGAATTCATTGTTTTGGCTCTGGGAGCAGATTTTGGTTGCCTTGAGTTAATGCTGTGCTAGAAGATGCTGAAACACCACAGAGGTGACAGGCGAAGACGTCACTGGAACAGAGGAGAAGCAAAACTTTCCACTTCACTCAGAACAAAAGTTTTCATCTTCCTCAGACCAAACCTCTGAATATTTTCTCCCCTCAGAAGCTGAGCTGTTTCAACCTCACATCCCAGCACTTTGCTCACTCGTGGCATGGTGTCATTTACCGGAATGACTCTGCTGCTTCATCCATGCTGAATTCCCCCCAAATAGGGAATCTGACATTTTCCCATCCCTCCATGTGCTCAGCTGGAATCCAGTGGCCTGTCAGTATTTTTGAACCCACTAAGGAAGTTTTAGCCATGAGGATGGACCAAGCCTTTGGTCCCACTGCAGCAGTTCTCAGGTGTTTGGTGATGAATGTTCAAACAGAGCTGGGAGCTCTTTATGGAAATCCAGAAACAACAACCAAAACAAAAGCAAAAAAAAAAAACCAAAACCAAACCATTTTCAGTGGAGATAATTTACATTTTTGTAAATCAAAAATTGTAAAAGAAATTTAAAGACTCATTTTAATCAGGAGGTTTGAGATTTGGAATGATTGCTGATGGAAAGATGTGGGTTGTTAGGAATGGCAGCAGGAAGGATTGTTTGTTAGGAATATTGTATTTCATTAACAAATCCTCCTGAAGCCAGGCTCACTGCACTCTTGGTTCCAAATATTCCTCCCTTTTATGTGGTGGTTAATGAGGTGGATCTAGATCTGGGATCAGAGGAGAAGATAGGGTTGAGCAATAAAATAATGGACAATGAATTAAAAATACACTTCCATAATCTGCTGATGTGACACAAAGCCACCACGCTGAAGGTCCCTAATCAGTAGCTTGGTGCTCTTATCAGCCCTAATTGTGCTTCTCACCATGTCCTTTGATGCTTCTGATTTATTTCTCATGGGCTTATATCATACTTATATATCATCTTTCTATTTTCCTGGGCTTTTTCGTGGATAAGGGGTAAGTGAAGGAATGTAGAGGTTGAGAAAGCTTTAAGCTGAAGTGAAGAGCACAGTGAATTTGAGGAGAGGTTTTGTGTGTTTGTGTGTGCAACCAACTACAAGAGGTTTTAGCCTGTTAGAATAAAATACTTAAACTCCAATAAAACTGGAAAACAAAAGCTCCAGGTTTTCTCAGTGTTTTCTTTGTTTCTGAAGACAAATAAATTTTGAAATGTGTATCTCAGCCCTCTTGAAATCAGTGGACCCTGCTCTGAGGCACTCTCAGATACAACATTATCTACACGACAGATTCAGGGCGGACAGTAAAAAGTTGTTAAAAAAATATATTCAGACTTTTTTGTTGTTGTTGTTGTTTTTTCTTTATTTCAAAATGTATTTCAACACATAAAAAGTGACGTGTGCACAGATCCAGGCTGGAGTTTCCAGCCTGAAAATAAAGATCAGCATTTGGAATTGCAGTCAGGCACAGATAAAATCCCAACGTGCAACACTTCATTTAGCACAGTATTAACCCCTGGGGAGCGAAGGGGAGCCCTTCAGTGAACAAAACTCCTCAGTGTAGAGCAGGTAAAAATATATCTGCAGCAGCTTTGCCCCTGAGTGTGACAATGGTGTGAAGGTGACCAGCCCAGCTCCAAAACGTTTGTTTAACTTGCTCGGAATTAATCAGAGCACTCTGGGATTAATAATTACTTAATCAAATAATCGCTTCGTGACTCCAACACTATCTTTTTTTTTTCCTTCAAGCAGGCTGGAAATAAGAGCCGTGAATATGTAAATTGGAACTGATTAGAGGATTAGGTTTCACTCTTTTTTAAAAATTATTTGGAGTAAAAACAGCCTGCAGATCCCTCTAAGCCAAGCCATGTCTCTGAATTACAACACTAGCGCCTGTCGGCTGTGATAATTTCACTTCATTAAGTTCCAGATATAAATAGGGAAAGTTTCTTATTTTTTTTCCGTGCACCACCTTTAATAAGCACGGCCTGAGAACACAGGGGTTATTGATCCACGCAGCCATCGGGCCTTCCCGAGCCCGGTGGAACAGGGCAAGAGGACCAAACACCTTCTACCTGTTGGCTCATGCAGCCAGGGACAATCCATCTCTGTTGGATCCATTGGAAAGCTTGGCCAGGAACTGCCAAAAAAGCTTTGGAAAAGTGGAAGTGTCGCTGCCCCATTCATAGCAGCGCAAACCAAAATTATTTGATAGGCCCTGACAGAGAGAAAGGTGAGGAGTCCAATGTTCAGCACCTCTGTCAGGTGGCCCCCAAAGAATTTACTGGCAGTGCTAAGCATCCTTAGTGTCCACTAATCCACAGGGAAGGCTCCTGCTAAGCATCCCTGGAAATCTCCCTGTTATGTACAAGACCATGATTCTAAAAAGTTCCTGCCCACAGGCCGGAATGTGGCCCCCAGCTGGAGTTTTAACCAGGCCATCCTATCATATCGAAGAGGGTTTGCATTTTAGATTATTATCCATTGTCAGGAAATCTGTAGGATCCCTGCTACGGAGTAGGGAGCTCACACCCTGATCAAGAAAGGGCCCATTCCTTTACCTCATGACTTAGAGATTTATAGCAGGACATGTAAGACCAAAAGTACTTTAATGAAGCTCAGGAAAGAACTCACAGGCAGAATAGAACCATTATTTTCTCAGAATTTAAGGATTGTATTATTTCTTTTCAGAAATTTGGGAATGGGTGGTAGGTAAGGACTCAGAATAAAAGGAAGCTCCTAATCTTGCACTAAAAATTTTGCCATAAATCCAAAAGAAGCTTGAGGGTGGGGGATTGCTGGTGCCAGGAGCAACTCCTGAGGACAGATGTTCTCGGATCTGTGTAGCTGTTGAGTGAAAATTAATTCAGAAGGTCTTAGCTTTATCCCAATTAAATGCCACAAAAAATCTCTATGGAATTTGGCTGTGGCCATGTGTGGATCACAGCCTTTCTGTGCCCAGGCATTGGCAGGACTTTCCCTGCACGTCAGTGGATTTGCAGGTACCAGTTCACCTCTGGGAGGAAATAATGAAGTGTTCCCTCCCCTCAAAGGTTCTGAAAGTCAGATTTTCTTTTCCTCTGGTAAATGAGCCTTGGGAAGTCTGATGGCTTTGGGAGAGAGGTGCTAACTGAGGAGTGGGGAATGTGGAGGAGCTGTGCAAAGGGGGCTGAAAACACAAAAATGAAATCTTAGTTTGTGCTAAAGGAACCAAACATTACAGAAAAGTAACCCTATGTCCTAAAAGCTCTGAGCAATTATAATTAATACATAAAGCTATAATGATAATTTTCAGCCTGCTCCCAGTAAGAATTGATCCTGATTCTGAGATCACACAATGAAATAACCAACCTCCACTGAGGTCTGGTTATCTTTCTTCCCATGACCTGCTGCAAGTCAGGAATAATCCCAACCTACAGATTGTCTTTGGTGCCAAGCAGGAGTTTATCCAGCAGCGTGCACTGGGAATTGCAGGGAGCCTCAGGATGTCCCCAGCCGTGGCTGTGAGGGCAGTGATATGGGACGGCAGCATCCTGCCTCCCTCCTTTGTTGGAATATGCGTGGGAAACATCCACAACAGCCCAGGGCAGTGGTTGAGTTTGTTTCACCTCATGTGCCAAAATCCAAGGGCTGGGTGAGGGTGTTTTCCTGGCCCGTGACTGCCTGGGGAGACAGAGTCAAATTTTGTGACTTGACAGAAATAGAACCAGAGAATCATGGAACGGTTTGGGTTGGGAATGACCTTAAACCCATCAGGGACACCTGCCACTATCCCAGTTTGCTCCAAGCCCCGTCCAACCTGGCCTTGGACATTTCCAGGGATGAGGAACCCACAAACCCTTGACTGCATGCTGCCATTCTGTAAATTCAAGCTCGAAAGCTTTAAGAATTTTTCTTAATATTGTCCCACACATGGGGCTCGTTAGGGAGCACTGACTGCTCCAGTGGTTCTTAAGGACTTGGGAGGAATTGCAGCTCGGGAGGAGAAATTTCGGCACTACAACTAATTCTTATAAGCACCTTGTGGGCTGTGTGTGCGTTTCACAGGCATTTTCTGAAGGACTTGGATGGTGATTTCCTGAATAAAAGATTGAAATAGAGAGAGAAAAAGCATTGCTGTGAAACTGCAGCGCTGCTCAGAGAAACCTTGATGCTTTTAACAGCATTCCCAGGTACTTTTAGGCTAGGTGTGCTTGAAATTGAAGTCTAGGAATTAAGAGAACACAAACTTCATTTATTCGGGAGCAACTGGAAAACGTGAATGCGTTTCCATGGAGATGGGGTTATTTCCTTTCCCACAATTCAAATCTTTTCCACAGGTCCTGTTTCATTCTGATCGCCCTCATGTTTTGTTGAGGAGAATTTTTGGGGGGGATTTTGATCTCAAGAGTTGGCCAAGCTCCAGGCAGAACAATGAAAAAGTAGTAAATCACTTTAATAGATAGAGCGAGAAGGAAAAAAAGGAGGCAGAGAAATGGAGGGACTGAAATAGGGCAGTCCCAGCACATCCATCAAACACAGAATACTCTTCTTGAGGAACAGGAGGACTCACCAGTGAGACAAAGTGCAGAAGTGGGGTGTGTTCTAGGGGCTCTGATGCCCAAGATGCCACTCAGATTTAGTTAGAAAAAACATACCTTGATCTTTTCTCCAGTTTATGTTGCTGGGGATGATCTGTGTTCCTTAACTGCTATCACATAACATCTGTAGAATCCCAGACTGGTTTGGGTGCGAAAGGACCTTAAAGCTCACCCAGTGCCACCCCTGCCATGGGCAGGGACACCTCCCACTATCCCAGGTTGCTCCAAGCCCCGTCCAGCCTGGCCTTGGACACTTCCAGGGATCCAGGGGCAGCCACAGCTTCTCTGGGCACCCTGTGCCAGGGCCTCCCCACCCTCACAGGGAAGGATTTCTTCGTGCTCAGAGTTACCTCATCCAACTCAGGGCTGTGTGGATGTGGGATTGATCCCAGCTTCCTTCAGCCATCCAAACTGTGGCCACCTGGACCATGTCAGCAGTGCCCAGGGAAAGGGATAATTCTAGAAAATGGCTCAGCCCCATCTGAGCCATTGTCTTCAAAAGATGGTGACAAAGCTCATTGAAACATGGAATGCTTTGGGTGGGAAGGGATCTTAAGGACCATCCAGTCCAGCCATGTTTTCCAAGATGGAAAACTCATGTAGGACTTGAGCGAAACCTGAGGATAAAACAACACCATGAGCTGTACAGGGAGAAAATCCCTCTGTGTTTGGTCTCATGAAGTGGCAGAGACAGCACGGCACTGGTGATACCCCTCAGACGTCACCCAGCCCCTGCGTGAGGTTGTGTTGCTGCTGGGCTGTGCAGTGAGGGTGGTTCACGTGTGTCTTACTCCCAGTTGTTTGTTATTTACACACAGTTTACAACACGTGGGTGGCTCTGGCTGCTTTGACCACCAGAGGTCTGTAACAGGTGCCTTGAAAGACAGTTTGGTTACTTTATAATGTTCAGACCATGCAAATCTGAAATGGGTTTGTAATAATTTTTAGCAAAGTACAAGGGACCAGAAATTACAGAGTTTTAGTGGAGAGTATTTTTATTGAAGACTTTTTCTTTTTTTCATCTCCACTCCAAACGTACAGTGTACACAACCTTTCTCCTCCAAAGCTGATAAATGGTTTAGCCATTATTTAAAGTTTGGGAAAAGGCAGCTACAGAAATAACATTTTAATGTATTCCAGATTAGACTTCATGCTATATTTGTAATAAAGACTTGTTTCCAACATTGGTTGGCAGATCACTCGCAGGGACAATTATCCAAATAGCTATTAGGATACGATTGCGCTCATTTCCAGGCAGTGCGAGGTTGCCAGGACTCAGCTTGGCTGGCAGTTGGATTTTGGTTTGACTTTTGGAGAAAACCACAAGAATTTGTCAGTCGTCTTGGCCGTAAGGGAGTCTCCTTGTCTTGAGGCTATTCTTTTTCCTCTGCAAATACAGAAGGCAAAACATGCTCTGGTTTGGTTTGGGTTCCTCTTGATTTCCTTATCTTTCACCTAAATGGCTTCAGGAGGAGAAGCCTCAGGTGTGTCCCACGTGTGAGGGATCCCTTCCATCATTCACAGAAGAGAGGAGGGGCAGCAGGGGAAGAGCACTTGTGTTCTGGAGGGTGAGAACTGCAAAGAAAATCAGAGGTCGTGTGTTTCTCTTACTGGGGGAAGGGAGCCTAAGGCAGGGAGTCCTTAATGCCAAGCTAAATCAGTGTTACTGGGAATGGAGACTCCCTCTCTTTCTGCATTTTGCTAATGTGTCACTTGGCAGGTCTGAATCACACTGGCTGCTTCAGGCAGGAGCCCGAGTGGAAGAGCACCAACTCCCTCCGAAGGGAAAAGGTCTCTTGGTGCCAGGGAACATGTTCTGTGGGGAGGTGATGTCATTGTTTAAGTCACAGAGGCAGTGCTCAGGAAGCTGTTTCATACTCAGAGATAAGTAGGTCCACAATGGTCCGTGAATCTTCGCTAACTCCAACCATTCCCTTTTCTAGAGCTTGGAACAGAGCCAGGGTCATTTTTCGTGGCCAGTCCAGTGTGGGGTCTGCTGCGAGAGCAGAGAGCTTGGGGGCTGCTGTGTCCCTCTGTCCCAAGTCTTGTAAGGCTCATTTCAAGACTAAATCAGTTCAGTGATGATGCTCAGTGTTGTAAAATGGAGATAATAAAGCTGGAACCAAACCAGCTGGGTTAGGTGGGATATTGGGAAGGAATTGTTTCCTGTGAGGGTGGGGAGGCCCTGTAACAGGTTATCCCAAAACGCTGTGGCTGCCCCATCCCTGGAAGTGTCCAAGGCCAGGTTGGACAGGGCCTGGAGCACCCTGGGATAGTGGAAGGTGTCCCTGCCCATGGCAGGGGTGGGGGGGGATGAGATTTAATGTCCCTTCCAACCCAAACCACTCCATGACTCCGTGATAAGTTCTGCATTTTCAAAATGAAATTTATGAAAGGCCACGTGCTCCTTGTGACAACAGGGGACCAGATAAAGGATCCAAAGCTCCTTTGCTCTTCTCTATTTCCACAACCAGATAAAAGATTTTGGATAACCACCCCACAGGAGGGGCCAGCACTACTGAAAAATAGATTTCCAAACTCTCTGTGTCTCAGGAAGGGGAGGAGAAGGTTCAGGACTAAAGCTTTTTTTTTATTTTTCATTTGTTTGTCGTGAATAATAACTACATTATGTGTACATTATATACACACACACATATCCACACACACATATATATATATATACACTCACAATACACTGAATTGTAGCTGCACAATAACCCCTGCCTCAAACCCAGGCGCTGATAAACACCATGGCAGTAAAGCTGGTGAAAATGAAAACTCTTACAGGACGAGAATACCTCAGGTCCTTTGTTAGAGGATAATCCCCAGATCTGCTCTGCTCTCCACTTGGGTCCCCCCGCACAGGCTTTTCCATGGGGTGATCCCGCGCCCCCGAATGCACAGAAATCCCTTCGTGCTGGCTTTGCTCCAGCACAGTGACTGCACCAAAGGGGCTGAGGCATGTCCTACCAATGGAGCAGAAAATTGCTTCAAGGCTGCGGCAGCAACACCTTGGCGTGGCAGAGGCTGTAATTAGCAATAAAGCAGCACCCACGGCCAATGGGGCCATTGTGTCCCGGATCCCACTTGGCTCCCGGTGCCGAGGGGAAGCGTGTGTGTGAGTGGGAATGAGAGCACAGAGGTAATCCCCAGCCAGGAGGGTGATGATGAATGTGCTGCAGTTGGCACAAAGTGGAACACGTGCCAAGATGAGGCCCCTCTTGTTCCTTGCAGTCCCCGCCGCCCCCAGCCCACCACCTACCTTCTCCCAAACAGCACATTATATTTTTAGCATTTTTATTTTCTTGGAAAAAATATATAAACTGCAGTTATAAAATGTGTTTAAACAAATGAAATGGAGCTAGCAGGTGTACAAAACGGCCTAAAATGCTTCCCAGAGCTGCAGTTAAAAAAAAAAAAAAAAAAAGTAAACTTAAACAGCTCCGTAGTGGAAAAACATAATCTCTAGGTAGAGTATATAAATGTCATTTTTTTTTGCACTGCACACTCAGTTTCAGTTTTGACTCCTGAAATCCACCCAGACTCATTCTTGGTTTGTATCTTAATGTCTCACCCAGATTAAAGGGGTTAATTCGCCTGTTGTCATCTAGGGGGGAATAATACACCAGGGGTACCACTATGGTAAATTCTGGGATCGTGGAATTCCAGGATTGCTTGGGTTGGAAGGGACCTTAAATCCCATCTTGTTTCAGGCAGGGACACCTTCCACTGTCCCAGGTTGCTCCAAGCCCCGTCCAACCTGGCCTTGGACACTTCCAGGGATGGAAGTGTCCATCCCACAGCACATCCCACGGGAAGCTGATCTGCAAAGCTGCGGCTCTTTTCTGTTATTTACTATTTTTGCCATCTCCAAGTTGAACCTGGAGAAGAGCTTGGTTCAGTTTGCAAATGATTTCTATTAATTTTTAGTAGAATAGGGCTGCGTTTAGCAGCTTAATCCAAACTGAAGGACTGCTGGCACTGCAGTGAAATCTATAAGTGTAGGGAGAGATTTGTATATGTATGTGTGTATATAGAGAAGATGTCAATCCAAAATAATTTCTAATCAAAACACACCATTAGCCACGAGACAGGAGGCCGTGCAAAGAAAGAAAATAATCCATTGTAAGTAGAGCTGGAAAGAGAGTTTTATATTGTACTTGTGCTGCCTGGTTTGCTGGAAATCCCATGGGAAAGGGACGATCTGTGAGGTTAAAATTCAGTGGATTCTGGTTTCTCTTTGTGCCTTGAAGGCTCAGAGGAGTCGATACCTTGAATTTTGGGTAAGGCCCATCACTGTGTCCTTGTAACAATTGCTGAGCAATTTTAGCACAGTGAGAGAAGAGCTGGGTTTTCATTTGACATGAAAAGTGACCTTTTTATGCCTGGCTCTGAACATTTTTTCCTACCTACCCAAAGTTTGATAAACTTTTGGTTCTGTACCAGTCCTACAACCGACTTTCTTTTCAACAATCAGGGATAGCAAAAGATATTATTTCTAAATTAAACAAACCCTCATTTATTTCCAGGGGAAAGTTCTCAGAGTGCAGTAAAACGTGTCACATTCATATTTCCAATCTTTCTGAAACACTTTGGTTCTCTAAGTAAAAATTTTAATGCATAAATTTCACGCCAGATCAAAATTTATTAAACCCCCACTTTGCCATCTTTGTTCATTTGTTTTAACCTAAAATATCCTCTTTTACTCTGATAGAAATGTTGTATCATTTATTTTTCAGGAATAATTTTTTCAATCATTCTATGAATTACTAAACAAATACAGTTATAATTACTACTGTTTAGACTAATTAAAACTTTTCAAACAAATAGCAAATTTCAACTGTGTGTCTGAAGGTATGTTCTGGATTAATCCAGCCTGAAATATTGGATTCAAATCCTCAGTGCTGTTGACTTTATTGAACACCCACCATCCCTCTGGTTTGTTCATTTAGGTGTGATTCTCCAGCCCCACTCATTGCCAATCTGCAGTGCTGACAAATCCATACGGATGGATTATTCCCACTTGTGTGTCCAATTTTCTTTTAATGGGTCATTTTCTTCTGAATTGGGTAATTCATTCCACCACTGCTCTGCAGAGCTAGACCTGCTTTAAATCTCCTCTCTACTGCAGTGTGATGTAAATCGTGTGAATTGGAGGGGAGTCATTTAGAAACTGAAGAGGAAAAGAAATGGAAAAAAGGAGGGATGGTTCCCTTGTCTGAGACACAAAGGTTCTGGCTGCAGAGTGAGGCAAAGACAGTTTAAATTAAAACATTTTTGAAGGCAAAGAGCTGTTGAAAAAGGTTTGGAGATGTCTTCTCATCTTGTGTAACTTCATCATCATTCCAGCTTCTCCAGGCTTTTTGGTATCCTCATCTCTGAACGGAATGACAAACCTAACCACCAGGAATTGCTTCTTGCAGTCTGAAAGCAACCCAGCTCCCTGTTCTAACAGCAATGGACGTGGGGGAAAATCTATTTTAGAAACTCCTGATCCCTGGGAAGTTGAACATGGGAAGTTGAACATGTCAAATTTGACATGTGAAGTTGAACGTGTGGAGTTGACCTTTAACATGAAAGTTTAACATGAAATTTAACGTGACGTTGAACATGGGAGGTTTAATATGTGAAGTCGAACACATGAAGCTTAACATGGGAAGTTTAATATGTGAAATTTAACATGTGAAGTTTAACATGTAAAGTTTAACATGTGAAGCTTAGCATGTGAAATTTAACATGTGAAGTTGACCACATGAAGCTGAGGGTGGTTTGCAGGGAGGCTGCTCAGAGGACTCTGTGTTTGAGCCCGTCCCTGTGCACAGACAAGTGAAATCCTTTCAAACAAACAGGCTGGAAATTCTTGGCTCCTCCAGGAACCGGCCTTACTTCCAGCGGATCGTGGTTTGGATTCCCATCCTGCCCTTGGCATTCCAGTTTTCCCCCTGCTTGCCACAGCTAGATTCTGTTTGCTGTTTCTGGACCGAAGTGCTGAACAAGATCCTGGTGCCTCAGGTAGGCGATGTTTTACCGTGCAGGAAGAAATCCCTGTCTGAAGTCGGGGAATGGAACCTCCAAGTTAACAACTGGCAGAGCTACAGGAAAGGAGCTGAGCTGCCGTCAGTAGGTAACTTATTAATGGCTGGTGTTTAATTTCTTAGAGGTTAAAACATAAGAATCTGGTGGTCCTCACATGAGTGGTGTGAGCACAGAAAAGGCTGTGTAGAAAGGCAGCGCCGTTTCCTTCCAGCGACCATTAAGGGCCTCGCAGATCTGCCAGAAAAGGGAAAATTAACCTTCTGTGGAAATCCAGCAAAAGGCCTTTTCCCCTTTAAATCATTATAGGAGAACTTAATGATGCATCAGTGTGCAGAGTGTATTCCAGCCAGATGCACATGGGGTTCTTGGATGGCTGGCTGGCTGCTCTGCAGACACTGAAGCTCCATATTTCCTCCTTAGACTTACCAGACTTATTATAGATGCAATAATGGCATTTCCCTCGGATTTCGGAGCTGGTAAAGGTTAGAGGCTGTTGGGATCAGGAGGAGTATCTGTTGCTGAACTTAGTTCTGCTGTACCCAACATTTGCCAGTTCCTTTGTGCTCGGCTGGGAACAAAAACAGCTCCAAGGAGAGAAGGAAGAGTCAGGGACAGCTGAAGCGTGGCTGACAAAAACCTCAGTGAGGCATAAATGAAAGGGTTATGATTATGCTCAAAATGAGAGTGACAAAAAAAAAAAAAAGGAGATAAATCCTTTCTTTTCTAAGGCCATTTAAAATGCAAAGACTCATCTAGAGCCAACAGATGCATGGTAGAGAATTTTGGTTGGCTGGAGACCAAATTAGGGACAATGCTCTACATGAAACTTTCTCATTTGACCAATGTTATGCTTCATTTTCATCAGTGCTGTCCATGGAATATTAGATATTCTGGCAGTTATTTAATAAGGCAAATGCACACAAGGAGCCCTTTAAGGTAAAAAGTAAAATAATCTCTATTTTCTCTTCAGGAGGTTTTGGCAAATGGGAAAAGATGGAGGAGAGGGAATAAAAAGTGTATGTGAAACAAAAGTTTTAACAGTCTGTCTGACCAATTGGTATAATTAAGTTTTACTTCAGCCCTCAGGAAACCCCAGGGAAGTTTGTGGCATCCCAGTTCATGTGCATATTAAGTAGGGGATCAGGTAACCTCCATGCAGTGCTGGAAGGGGCTGGCTTTTCAAGAGTTATGGCCCTCATGTAGAGCTGTGTCAGCCTGAGGGAGCTCTGGGCTGCAGCAGCGGTAATCCAGATCTACATTGGGCTGCACAAAGTCGAGTTTGGATTCACCAGGGTTCTCCAAGTTAGAGGCGGAGGCCATGGAACCGTAGGGAGGAACACGAGCTGGGCCAGGTGGGTGGGAGCCCTGACCAGACACCCCTCGGAACCCGCCAGCAGTGGGGCACTGCGGGAGGCGTGTGAAGGGCTGTGAGAGGGTGAACAGCGCTCTCCTGTTGTCCCACACAAAACCAGCTCCCATTCCCCTCCCCTCTGACTGGTGCTAAGATGTAGAAGACCTTTCACCACTGTTGGTGTATCAGAGATGATGGAATTGGGTCCCACCCTATCCCCCTGAGCCACTCCTGCCATTTACATCCCCAAAAGGAGGCGGATGCACAAGGAGGGCACGGGACCCCCAGGATTTTGCTGAGTGGGCTCTGCCCTGTGGCTGTGTGACAGCAGTGCTGTGAGAAACCAGAATAACTGGGAGGAATTCCTCAAGGTTGTCATTAATGGTGTCCCCCAGTGAAAAAGTACTAATGGGAGTAACCTCTTCAGCACGGGCAGCTTTGTCCCCTCAGCAGCTTGGTTGGCAAAGCAGCAAGTTTATTTCTTCCAAACTCACTTATCTGCCCGATGTACCCAAATCTGCTCACCCTCACACTTCATCCTTAGGATTCCTACAAGACAGGAGCCATTCTCATTTCACCCAGTCCTTCTTTAATACTTCAGACTTTCAGTTTGCACTGACATTATTTCTTCCATTCAATGCTTGGATAAATCCTCAGCTGCTGAAATCAGGCCTGCTCCTGATAAAATTCACACTGAGGTTTTTCCGAATAAAAAACTGTTTTTGTTGTAAATGAAGAGGAAAACACGAGAAGATTTTGTGTACAAACTGATTCACTACACCTTTAGCAGGGTCCCTGGGAAGATCCCAACCATGCTGGCTCCTTGGAGGAAGGGAAGGAAAGAGTGAGGGGGAAAGAGACTCATTTTAACAGAGATCCAAAATCACAGATTCCAACCCTTAACCTCTTTCTCCCTTCTTCAGCCCTCAGTCCTCCAGCAGTCCCAAATCTGATACAGCCCTTTAGGAGACAAACATTCCTATGGTGTTTCAGGAGGGCTGAGGTGGGAGATATAGATTTACCAAGGACTTCCAGCGAGAGCCCCCCAGACAATGCTGGTATAGAACACGTCCTCACAAAATATTCAGCCCTTGCACATTTCCATTTTGGGCTTGCAACCAGGTGTGTCTGAGCTCTCTGCAGCAGGGTTTTACCCGGCGTGCTTCCTGGAATGAAAATGCAGCTTTATCCCCGTGTGTTTTCTCCAGCAGCCTCAGTTCCTGGACAAGCAGTTCTTGCCTTGCACGTAAGTCACCTCCATGCTGGAAAAAACCTGCAAATAGCTCACCTCGTGCCCTCCAAAACACACAGGCATCTTCCCTGAGATGTTTCTCTTGGATTTCTTGGCTTGGCTGTCCCAGAGGCTGGGGATGTGCAGCCTGTGCTACCTGGTGCTCCAGCTGTTTGGACAAAGCAATGGGAAGGGAAGGATTAAGGTTGTGGCACCCTCTGAGCTCACTTTTGGGAGCAAACAGGACATTTAGATCAGACCCCCTGAACCTCGGTGTTGAGTCTGGAGCAGGAAGAGCAGCCCAAGGCCACGGTGGAGATTCCTTTAGCTCAGGTGGCAGCAGCACATTCCTGCCCTGAGGAATGTCCCGGGGCTGGCTCTCACAGGTGACTTTCTGCCACAGCAGCACTTTCCCAGCTGCTCCCTGGGAGCAGCAGAAATGGAGCATTTTCTCAATTAGCTGCTCTGTGAGAAGCTGTTCAAGCTGCTCTGCAGGGGCTCCCGTGGAGAGCGGGAGGCACCTGCCAGGAGGGCTGGGCTCGGTACGATCTTGGCTCCTGGAAATGATTCCTTGAGTTCCCTCCAAGCCCTATCTCGCAGGGTTCCAACCATCTGTATTTTCCTCCCCATTGCATCCAATGTTTGCCTTTCATTCTTTCCCCAGTCATCAGCCTACTTATCCCTGCTAGGAACCAGAATCCCTCCCCGTGCTGAGCATTAAAACCACCCCACTAATCACAGAAGGGTTAAAAACACGATTGGTGGGCAGGGCCCCCCCTGCTTTTCTGCAGGGTTGGTTGGAATTGTGAATCGAGACTGACAGCTTGCCTGAGTGTTTGTGGTTCAGCTCGAAACCGCAGGGCCCAGAGGCACATGGTTTAGATTCAGTGTCTTTTCTCCAGCTAACACGAACCATTTGTTCCAGAAGCTTGGCTATCTCTTGGAGAAGAGCTCTGCACCAGGAGCACCAGGAGCAGCCTCGATTCACCCCAGACGGCCGAACGCGTTCAGATGGAAACCCGAAGGAAATTAAAAAAAAAAAAAAAACCAAAAAAAAAAAGGGAAAAGTTTCCTAAACAAAGCCTGGCATTTACTTTTTCTTGTTTATTTTTGCAGCTTGTAAAGGAGCTACTAATATCCTGGTTATTAAAAAAACAGAGAAAAAAGAGAGAAAAAAAGAAAATGTGAAATGCCGCTCAAAAGCAGCGCCAAATTAGGTGGTGTTTACTTCAAAATTATGTTTTGTGTTGCCTTTTTTAAGGCAAATTCCTCTAATATAGTAATGTCAGGGAGGGCATGGAGAGAAGAAACTTAATTGACTCAAAAAATATATTTAGATCAATCCTTTTATATTTGGGTGGGTAAAATGAGACACAGAGTAAGGCTGATGTTTATCTGATGACCTTGCACACACAAATATACACCTGACACTGGTCATTGACTTTAATTCCACTGTCCGTAGAAAACCATAAACTTAATTACTGCTTCTAATGGGCAGCAGGAAGGCTGAACAGCTCTGTGTCAGGTTGGAAAATTAAAATACACAAGGGGGGATGTCCAGGTGTGGGCGACTCCTTTACAAAGCAGGTGAAAGCTTCATTACCCACCCAAGGAGCGGGAAGAAAGTGGGGTCAGTATTTGGAAATCCAGGTTTCTTGTCTGCTCGCTGATCATCTGCTCTGCCACTGACCACAGATTTGTCACGTTCCCTCTGTATTTCTCATCCCCTGGCTGAGAGAAGCTGGTGATGCCCGGAGAGTGGGACTTGTCACAGGCAGGTGTTACACGTGAACAAACGGTGCTAAAGAGCAGCCCGTGCTGCTCGAGAGGAAGCAGATTTTGCATTCAAGTCACTGCCTTTCGTAGAGCAGGACAGAATACAAGCACACACATCTCAAGCCTGCCAGGGGCTGATTTTGCTCTGATAAATGTGTTAATTACACACTTGCACACACTAAAATGAGGCCACATCGTTCAGGCCCACTGAGAAGTGAAAGAGCAGTAATTTGATAAATTATTGGGGGGAGGAAATAAGCCAAGAGCTCAGTTACCCCAAATCACAGGTATTAGGGCTGAAATGAATTCTCCTCAAACAATTCCCCATCATCCAGCCCCTGGGATTATTTGTTTTATCTTCCTCCTCCTTGATAAAAAGCTGGTTCCAAGCCATTACATTACAATATGTTCTGTCCTCGGAGGTGAGGAGCTTGGAGGGAAGGAAGAATCCTCCTCTGCTGTGTCTCTCTATCTCCTAGTTAGGAGTAAGTGACCATAAAATCTGTGTATGTGTGAAACCACAATATATCCCCTGTTCTGTCATTAAAAGCCACTCACAACATGAATGTGAATCAGAGGTGGGAGTGTGTCAGGAGGAGCAGGTGATTATACACCAGGAGTTCACTTCCAAGAAGAGATTATATTTCTGGGAATTCCAAATAACCTGGATTTTATTTTAGTGTTATGGGAATTCTGAAAAGGCTTCTAACGTTACTGCTTTTTAAGCTACTCTATAATCACGATATAATTTTTATTAACAAAAAGATTTTATACCTTGAGAGCTATGCAGGAGCAGAGCTGATGAAGTGAGCAGGAGGCTTTGGGGGCTGAGATCCTCTGTAGGTGTATCAGAACTGCCTTGGCAGGTTTAAACCTGGCTGCAAATGCAGGTTTAAGGCCAGTGCCTGGTGTTTGAGCCAGAAGTGTGGCTACACTGAATTATTCACCCCCCACACACACGTAGGGATGCCCTTTCTGTTCTGCTTCCCTCCTCTTTCTTCAGACCTCCACAGGTTTTTAACCTTTCCCCTGAACAATCACATTTGTGAAAGAGAGGCCTGAAATAATGAGGCTTTGCAAGTGTGCAAAATATTCTTAAAATGGTTTTAATTGAAAACCAGTGGTAAAAGCAATGGTTTTCAACTGACAGAGGGCAGGGTTAGATTAGATGTTAGGAAGAAATCCTTTACCCAGAGTGGGGTGCGGCCCTGGCACAGGTTGCCCAGAGAGTTTATGGAATCCCCATCCCTGGAAGTGTCCAGGTTGGACGGGGCTTGGGGCACCCTGGGATAGTGGAAGGTGTCCCTGCCATGGCAGGGGGTGGGATGAGATGATCTTTAAGGTCCCTCCCAGCCCCAACCATTCTGTGATTCGTTCCCTGAAATGCCACGAGGAGTAGCTGGAAAGGGGAAATGCTCCAAGTGCTGGGTCCCTGCAAAATGATCAGCACTGAAAGGCAGTGCTCGGAGAAGGATGAGCCCTGTTCCTACCTCAGTGTGCTCTGGATGGTGTGCGGGTGCTCGTGGTGGTGCTTGGGGCGTCTGTGCACAGGGCAGGGAGCCCACATCCTGTTCAAATCAGTGCCAGGAACACGGAAAACTGTGTAGGAAGATTGAACCCTAAAGGTACAAAAGCGTTTGTCTGACTCCGAGCGAGGAGTTGGACGGTAGCATTTGGAATGCCTTGCCTGGTTTGCTTTTATATCTGTTTATTTTACTTAGTGGGGGCCTGTTTCTCCTCCCCATTGTGAGTGCTGATGGCTTGGAGTTTCTTTGGGTTTTATTTCGTGGATCAATCAAAATCTGCTGAAAAGGGAAAGTGTGTCCCTGACAAACGCCTTGTGCTCGGGCAATAAATAATCACTGCCCAGCCACGCCAGAAGGACCTTGGCAAGGCTCTCAGAACACCCTGAGTGGGAAGAGATCCACAGGGATCGAGTCCAGCCCCCCAGCAATCCCACCCTGTGCCTGGGAGCGTTGTCCAACGCTGAGCTCTGGCACTCTGGGGCCGTGCCCATTCCCTGGGGAGCCTGGTCAGTGCCCAGCACCCTCTGGAGGAGGAGCCTTTCCCTGATATCCAACCTAACCCTCCCTGGCACAGCTCCAGCCCTTCCCTGGGTCCTGTCCCTGCTCACAGGGAGCAGAGATCGATGCCCATCAGAAGACGGGTTTGATCAGGAGCTTGGTTCTGTCTTGAACAAAAGCAAAAATCCTTCTCCAGAGGTTGAATTTCCATTCTGTAGAGTCACACTGGTTGGAATGAGAGCTTGGCCTTCCATCCCTGATTATTTTTCTTTAGATTTACAGAACATCCAAACATCCCAAGAGCCTTCTACCATGAACATTTATTTTGAAAGCCTAAGCAATGAAACTGGGTAATTCCTAATTCTTCGAGCATTCTGTTTCCATTGAGGGTGCTTTGTTTGCTGATGCCTCTAGAAGGCAACTAAGAAGCAAACAGAGCATGAAGCCAAAGCCAGGGATAATTTTTTACCTGCAGCCCTCATTTTCAGGGAATCACAGAATCATTAAGGTTGGAAAAGACCTCCAAGATCATCAAGTCCAACCTTTGACTGTGCCCACTGAACCCTGCCACATCTTCTCCAGGTGAAGGCTCCATTCGGCCCATTGCCGGAGCTCTGTGCAGGGCTGGGAGCAGATGAGCTCAGAAAGTCCCTTCCAACCCAAACCACGCAAGGATTCCATGGTTATTCTCTTCACATCCCTGCAGGCATCTGCCTGTCCTTCATGTCCCATCATTTCCCTCGGTGACAAGACACATTTTGGACTCCCAACCTGAAACATCACGGGAGCTTCACCCCTGCCCGATCACCAGTGGATTGTTTTCTTTCGGAATTGCACAAGGTGACATCTTTGGGTACCTCCATCAATGGCAAGGGTGATAATTGCAGCAGCAAAGCCAGGAAGAGCCAAGGTGGGGCTGTGAGGTGGTGCAGGAGCTCCAGCCCCGTGGCCGTCGTCCCTTTGTGGTGCTGCACAGACACCAGGGGTGCCTGTGACCTCAGCCAGCCCAGACACACGCTGGAGTCCAGGTCACAGCTGACTGGAATCCTGAGGTTTTCCTGGCCCACGGCCAGTTTGAAACCCACTCGAGCCACCCCAGTATTTTATAACGTTTTAAAGCTTGTATTGTTTAAAACATCTCGAAAATTCTCCACACAATCTGGCAGCCTCCCAAAACCGTCTTAAATGAGCCAAAACTATCAGCAGCCACCCACCTTCCTGTCCATTATCCTCTGATTAATGACATTCCACCACCAGGGTCCGACATTCAGGATCTCCCTGCTGCAGGACCTCTGTGTAAATATGATCTCTGAGACCTGTAAATTGTCTGTAGGGTTTGCAGCTGTGTTTTCTGTGGGGGTGTCCCTCTGTCGTGGGGGGGACCATGCAGGAGGGGGCTCTGGGGGGCTGCAGGGAGACCAGGCCTTGCAGCATCTTGTAAAACCTTAATTAGACTTTGCAGATCACACCGGAGGTGTGGTGGTGCTTTTCCTGGGATTGTTTTTGTGCTCACCTCGTGCCTCCTGAGCCATGAGAACAACCACAACAAATAACTGACCGCAACCTCCTCAGTTGGAATTCATTACTGAATTAACTCCATCAGGAGAAAGGACACGAATGTTTACTTCCTGTTCTAAACGCAATGCACAGACGATAATTAGTTAAAGGATTAATGTGATTTCTTGAGGGTGGGGAGGCCCTGGCACAGGGTGCCCAGAGAAGCTGTGGCTGCCCCATCCCTGGAAGTGTCCAAGGCCAGGTTGGAGCACCCTGAGACAGTGGAAATGTCCCTGCCCACGGCAGGGGTGGCACTGGATGGGATTTAAAGTTCCTTCCAAGCCAACCCATTCCATGATTCCATGATTTAGGCACCTGGCTGAATGGCCACGCTGCTCCCTCGTGCTGTGGATCCAGGATGTTTTCCAGGGAAGAAGCTTGGAGACAGCACTGCAGTGCCTGAGTCAGGCTGGGAGTAAAGATAAGCCCCAGCAGCTGACAGAGTTCAGGCAGCGCCCCTTTGCAGAATACAGAAATATTCCAACTCATCAGAAAATCCTGAATTAGTTTTGTCACCCATAGCGCATTCCCTTGCCCCCTGTAATTAATTCCGGGTTACCTGACTGCCTGGCAAGGGGAGTTTCGAAGTAAAACCATGGAGAAAAGGCTCAGGGCTTTGAAGTCAGAAGTTCACACTTGCGAAATGTTCTCAGAGGTTCTGCATTGCCCTGGGCACGTGAGAGAAGATGAGCAGAACGTCTGGTTTGTGATTCCACCAACAGCTGGGCATTGAAACAGCTTTAAAATCTGGATCAGCTCTCACCCAGAGGATCATTTCTTCATATTTGATTTTCCTAAAGCATTAATTCTGTTGCGAAGCAGGCACAGGAGCACGTGCTGGTTTGCTGTGCAGGTCCCTCAGCAGACTGAGGTTTAACTCCTGGGATGTGTGCCCACCTCCACCCAGGATTTGGTGCTCTCTGTTACAGACAAACATCTCTGGGTTCATTCCTGCTTGAACCTTTACATGTACGTGTTTATTCTCATGTCCACACCAATATAGACCAGAAGTGTGTGTAGGAGCCCAGCAAAGGACTTTTCAGAAAGCTTTATTTCCATGAGAAGCCTCAGAGCACATTTGCACTCAGCAGTGACTCATCGTTCTAACTCTAATTTTTTTTTTTTTTTAATTTTTTATTGCTGCTTAATCCAAGAAACTCTGACTAAGTCAGCTCTGCCACGTCCCAAGTGTAGCAGGGATTCCTCACAGCCCTTGATGCAAACAGAACTGGTAATTCTCCTCAGAAGTAGCAAGAAATTGCTATTTGTGGGCTCGTGCTTTACGCAATGATGACCTTGGCTGAGGCAGCCCCAGTGGAAAGGGCCGTGGTGCATGAAGTCAGTGCCACTGTGGTAAATAAATTGCAACATCTCCTGGCAGATGAGGCAGAGCTGGGCAGGGGCACTGGGCTGTGTTTTTTTAGCAGCAGTCTGGGAACCTCATGGCACGATGTCATGGGGAGCCAGCCCAGTGTTGTAGCTCAGCTGGTTGTTTTGATGAGTTCTCTCTTTTTTTGAACATGCAGACCCTTCTCATGTCCTGCAGGGTCATTAAAGAGAGCTGCAATAAAAAACTGATGGGCTGCAGAGATAGGCTGGAAGCAAAATAAATTGGTTTTTGTCAGTGGGCTTAATGGAAATTCAGAGGGTTTCAGGCATTGGCTGAAAAAAAATTAGAATAAAACTCTGGCGAGCCCATTTCAGCTCTTCAGCTTGGCTTTGAGAAGTCACTGAGTGAGACCAGTGCTGGACCATGATTTAGCCTCACGCAGACCATTGCAGGAGTCAAACTGGGTGAATACCTACAGCCCCTAAACCCCCATTCCACGTGCACACCTCTCTACCAGCAATCTGCACTCGAAGTAACACAAAACGTAGCCCAGGCTCATGAGGGAGGGTGGCTCCCCTCACTCAGAGCTCTGGTTCGTAAGGCTGAGCTGCCTTTTGTTCCCTGTAAATCCTTAAATAACACCACGAGTAGCCAGCCCCCACCACGGTATCAAAGCTACACTGCAGAATCGGTCTTGGAGAGCCCCAGGACCCAGATCTGCCTCTTTCCTGTGGATGGACAATCCCCTTCCCAGGAGGAGACTGGGAACCCTCTGGCTGTCCCTCAGCTCTCTGACCAGGGGCATTCCCCTCTTTAAGATCCTCCCCAGCTGCATTTGAGCTCCCAGGAAAGAGCTGGGACCATTTCCCTGCGGGATGTGCACATCCTTTCGAGGCAGTGTTTCCACCCCAGCCCTTGTGCGAGGTGCAGGTGGATGAATCCATGAGTCTGCCATGGCTTGATTCGCTCGATTCCAGTGGTGTTTTCCCTTTCCGACTTTTCCCACACAAGTTTCCTGTGCAGCTTCTCCCCCTGCGCAGGCTGTATCCTCGTTATCACACGAAATAACGTTTTATTGGAAGAAACACCATCTCGGAAGCACACTGTGGAGGTATCTGAGCTGGCTGTTTCTCCCCCAGTTCTCAACCCCCTTTCATCAGGATGGTTTTGTTAGGATGATATTGCCTCTCCTGGGCGTCATTCCCGGGAGCTCCACAGTGATGATGAATAAAACAACTGTGGCCAGACTGCCATAAATTAATTGCACCATTTCATAGGGGTAAGGGAATGGGCAGGAGACCTGAGACCTGAAACACAAACCTGCCTCTGACCTGGGATTCGTGGTTGAAAGACTGGTCTGAAAAAGAGAGAAGATGTCAGAGTGGGCAGGGGGTTTTGGGGAAAAATCAACCCAAGGCAGCCCAGCACGCTGTGGTTTGTAAGAAGCAATTTGGAGTCTCCATTTCCAGCCAGCCAAGTACATGGAAGATCTGAATTTCTAATTTAGCATCTGCATGTTATGTTTTATGAGATGCAGAAAGCTTTTATGAATCTGTGTCTCTGCCTTTTATTGGTTGGAAACTGATTGTCGAGCTGATTTAGGGAGTCCTCCAAAAATCCAGGGCCGAGAGGGAGATGCCAATCTCTCCTGCTTTTGTCTTGGCTCAAGGAGGATCTGAGCTCCAGGTCACTGCTTGCACTGACAAATTTCACCTTCCAGGTGTGCCCCAGCTCCCAGGATTGCTCTGTTAAGCACCACTTTACTCAGTCTGCTGTGGGAAAATGGAATTTTGTCCAGTTTAATGGAATATTGAATGAACTGCCCGATCAGCATGTGAAGGGTGAAAACAGAAAGGCTCACAAAAATGGAATCCATGGGGATAAGAGACAACCTGTGCCGAAATACAGGGTCCAGGAGGTTGTACAGGATCCTCTTCCTGCTGGGAGTTGCCACCCAAGGAGTGCAGCCAGTCCCAGTATGGAAGCAATCCTGGGAACCAAAGCATCGCTTCCAATCTCGACACGCAGCCCTAATCCAGCAGGTTTTTTGGCACAGTGAGATCCCTGTGTAGGTGCAGCCCTGTGTTCTCGTGCTGGCACTTGCTCAGAAATGCCCTTTGTGCCCTGCTGTCCCCAGGCCTGGCCCGGCTCCCCTGGGACCAGCAGGAATCCGGGGTGCCCTCAGCCTCTCCCCGTCCCGGAAGAACCCGGAGGGAGGAAACGCAGAGCAAAGCATTTGTTTGATAATCCCGAGTTTATTTACACAGGGAGAGAGAAGCCGACTTATCAGATCCATTACTTTGCCAAATTAAATTCAAGCCTAATGCTGTCAGTGAATATTGGGCAAGGGAGCCTTTAGCTGTGGGATGTGCCGTGACACGGAGTCCTGACTAAGTCTGGGCTGCAGTTTTGCAATCAGGTTGTTTTCCTGCGGAGGGAGAAAGCTCCTTGAAGGCCCCAATAAGATGCTTTACTCCTCCATCCCCTTTTCCTGGGATTTGTTTTCAGGTTGCCATTCGTGCCCTTTGCTGCTGCTGCCTCTCAGCTGCGTCAGAAGGGGTGGGAAAGCAGCTCCCCCCTTGGCAGGGAGGACAGGGAGGGATTCCAGTCAATGGTTTTATCATTTTGGGCACAATTATATCCATTTCCCTGAGAGATTTCCCAGAGTGACCGGCCTGGTGAATTCTGTGGGCTGGGAACCATGAAAGAGCTGTATCACAGCAGAATATTAATTTATTAATTACCATTGCCATGAGAGGATGAACAGGTTTTCTCTGCTCTCCTTTCTTCATACTTAAAAGCAGTTTTTTACATTCACGTGTTCCAAATGATATAATTTTTAACACTGAAATACTCATCAGAAATATAAACACAAGCAGCATTCCTAGGACGAATATTGCTGATTATTCCCTGGTTTTTCAGTGAAGGATAAAGCCCACAGTGCTATTTTGAAGTTACTGCCATGTTTACCTGTTAGGGCACTGTCACAATCCAGCTTTTTAATATGGACATGGCTACTATTTGAGATATTTTGGATTTTGTGTGTAAACCCCTGAAATTTGACAGTTTCAAGTGAGCACATAAAATCTTTCTGCAGGATTTATCTGGAGTTCTGGGAATCAGATGCAATTCAGAATCAGCATCCTCAGCTTCCCATGGAAATAAATCAATAAGAAAGAAACCAGAAATGTAGGAATTGAGAGGGTATATAAAGTCCTGATTGCTTGAACCTTTCTCTTTTGATTTTTAAAGACTTCCTGAGCTGACTGGCAAATGCTTTTTCCAGCGTTTCGCCCCGGCTGGGAAGCGGGAGGTGGGATTTGGTCCGGGGAATTATGAAGTGTTGGGAGCAGTGATGATGGGCAGGTAACAGCTCCTGGTGGTAATACCAGGGATGGAAGGGGAGCTAAAACCAGGGCAGCCTCCCCCGCTTCTCGGGAGCACCAGGACTTCAGGCAGCCCCTCTGGATTCCCTGGGATCGCTCCGGCACCGCCTTTCCCCAGGGGCTGCCAGGAGCCAGGAAAGCCTCGGGATGTTGGCTCAGCCACGGGGAGGTGAAATGGGCCCTGCTGGAGCTGCACAAGGCCTGGGGAGAGTTGTCCAGCGGTGGGAGAGGGGAGGCGAATCCCAGCTTTCCAAACTGGAATTCCAGCGGAGGTTTTGATGTCAAGTTTCCCTTCCTACGGTCCAGGCACTTTGGGAATGCGTGGCCAGGGAGTAACAACCCCTGCAGGGCAGGGGGTGGCAGCTGCTTCATCCAAAGCCTCCTGCCCTGCTCCAGAGTCCCTTTCCCCACAGCGCCGTGTTTCCCTCTGGAGAACACAGACAGAAAACTCGTAGGAAGCCAATTCCTCCCCTTTTTGAGGAAAAAAATCATAACTTTCTTTCTGTTTCACAGCAGGAACCCCTTCCTGTAAACACAAGGCAGCCCTGTCGAAACATTGGGAATGAGATTTTATCTATTTTCCTTGGATGTTTCACCCTCTGCCCCCTCCTTTGTGGATAGTGGTTGAAGTGATAATGAGTAAATCCTGGGATTCCTCCAAAAAGGCACCAGCGCTGAAACTGTGCACAAATATACAAAAAAAAATTGCACGTCCACAGGTTGTCAGCACCCCAATTTTAACAAAAAAATAATGGTGGGGACCCCCTGCCAAAGTCTGTCAAACATGGAAGTAAAAAAGGGAGCATTAGATGGTGATGATCTTATATTTATACAGAGCTTTTCATCCAGGAGGATCCCAACTGCTCTGAAAGTCACTGCTCATGGGCAACCACTTTGGGACAATTTAGGACAGGCAGTGAAAATTCCTAAATCCAGGAGAAAAGAAGGAAAACTCAAGGATCCCCCAAAATGACTTGTTTACAAGACGCACAGGCTAAAAAAGCGTCGGAGCTGCAGAACGTGCAGGGGACGATTCCCAGAATTTGCAGGGGATGATTTCTGTGACAGAGAAACTCCAGGGAAGATCAAAATAACCTTAAAGGAGCGAGGGAATGAGGAGGTTTTTTCCAGCCCCAGTTGGATGTGCTGGCCCTTGTGTCAGTGCAGGGGAGCACTGAAGGCTCGTGCGAGGACAGTTTCCATTTGTAATGTTAATTTAGCCATAAATTCTCCAGCGCAGGACCCAGGGCCAGCTCCGTGCCATTCCCTCGTTCAAATGTTCCCGAGGCTCCAAATAACCCAGCTTTCGGTGGGGGTCATGGAAGGGGAAGGAAAAAGAACATTATTTAATTGGCTGGATTCAAATTGGATTGAATGTTAACTTCTTGGAAAAGATGAAAGGCTGGTGGTGTGGAGTTTGTGGGAGCTGCAGTTCGGGTGAATTAAAGCACAATTTTCCTGTCACTTTTTCTCGGGATATCCCTCCCCAGCAGCTCCAGCCTCCCATCCCACAGGAGGGGACAAGGGCCTGGAGAGTCACCCACAGACCAAAAAGGAGACAACTGAAACACCCTTCCAAAAAACCATGGAGATTTTCCTTCCGAACATCCTCTTTTAGGCATTTGATGAAATATTTTAGCTTTCAGTAAAGACAAAAAACCTTTAATATTTTCCAGGATATATTTTTTATTTTCAAAAGATCTGTTTTTCTCCAGAAAGCAAGGTGTTTTGTTGGAATATTTTAATTTTCTTAAAACCCAGTGTTTCTGTCTAAGACCAATTTAGTGGAAAAGAAGCCAAGGAGTTCTGACGAGGCTTAATGGGATCAGTCATTAGCTCAGACTGCTCTGAAAATTCCTTAAATCAGCTCTAAATAACACACTTCAGGGTACTCTAATGAACTATTTATTTATTCATTGATTCTTCTTTAAATAAATTTTATAGAACCGGATGGAAGTTGATAGAAAGTTATTTTTCCTTCTCTCATACTGTTATAAATTTGTAAGAACATCTTGATCTCCTGTGGCACCCCAGAGAACAGATTCTTCATTTCTATTTATCATTAGGATTCATCACTTTATTGGGAAAAACTCCACGTTCCCTCCCTGCTCCTCCCCTTCATTTTATTTTATTTTTTTTTTTTTAGGAAACTTAGACACGTAAAAGCAAAACAGAGGAGCACAGCAAAGCACACTCAGCATTAATTTGGCAACGGGGAAAGGCACGAAAAACCCAGATTTTATTGTTTAAAACGGAGCCTGAAGTTTTCCTTCTATAAAAAAAACCCAACCCCAAACCTCAGTGACATTTGCTGGAAATCCTGCGAGCAGATGGATCAGGAATTCCATTGCGCAGGAGATGCAATCGGATTTCTGCAGGTTTGTAAAACAGGCTCAGCTCGAGCAGCGCTCTCATGGAACCAGGGCTCTGATTTCCACTTGGAGAACCGAGCTGCTCGTTAGGGCTCCAGTGGTGCAGCTCCTCCAGCTGCCCCCGGGATTTGAATGTCAAATTCTGATTGAAATTGCAGTGGGCTGAGCATGCTCCGGGAGGGTTTGCAGCCTCTGGCCTGGAGGTTCCCCTTTCTATAAGAAGGAAGGATTTGCGTAGTGGAGAAAAACTTTAATCTGCTGGAGGGGTGAAAAGTTACTGAGCGAGATCCTCTGCTACTGGAAATCCTCATCTTTTATCCCGTTTTGGTGGGATCGGGATGGGTTTTAGCTATGAGGTTTAAAAGCCAATGTCTTTTTGCTTCCCGGCAAAGGAAGAGCTTTGTGGAGGCCACACCACCCACACCTCCACACCCAGGGGTTCTCTGCTTCCCTCTGGAGCACCTGACCAAATGAAGGCAATTTCCACTGGAGCTGGGGTGTTTGGGGCAATCCGTGATAAATCCAAACCCGTGGGGTCAAATCCCCCATTCCTGAGCAGGTGTCCGTGGTGCCTTCCCAGGGGAATGTTGGGTCTGCTCTGTGTCCTTGGACAGGATGGAGCAGGGGATAAGCCTGGAAACCCAGGAGCTGCTGGAGATTCAGACTCATTATGGGAACTCTGAAGGAGTGAACTGGAGGGATTCCAGTGCTTTGGGGCAGAGGCATTGACACAGGAGGTGGAGATAATATCCAGACAAAGATTTTGGGGAAGAACAAAGTAAACAACGAAATAAATCAGCGAATAAACAACCAAATAAATCAGGGAAGAATGAAATAAATGGAGAAATAGGTCTGGTAGTTTCCCACCAGCTGGAAAACCCTGAGGCACTCTGGATGCCCAGCACTGAGAGCCCAGTTTGGAGCTGGGGCTGTGGGAATGGGGAGGATCCACTGGTTTTGCAGTGCCGGACCTCGTTGCCAGTCAGAAACCTTATGGAATTCGTCACATTTTTTAAGGATGAGGGGAAGAATAGAAACCACGAGTGAAACCCTACCCAGCACCACAAATAACTACAAAGGCAGCTCAACCTCTGGGTGTTTAGGCTGTCTCTACCCTGCCCACTATTAAAATACTTTTTTCTGTTTGCCTCAGCTTACCCCCAAAACACGTCAGAAATTCCCAGGAGACTTTTCTGCCCTGAGGTGGCCTCGTGCTTGCACCCAGGCTCTGTCTGCCCGTGGGCACCGTGGGTCTTTGCTCTCTCTGGAAATCCTAATTAGCCCCTGTTTTCCCAGGAATACATCCCAGGCAGGAATTTGCTTCTGGAGCTTCACTCTGCCCCCTCGCCAGGTGCACGTTTTGCATGAAATTACCAACTCCACCAAGAAATTCGTCACTTCATTCCTGCTTTTCCATCCTGAAGGAAAAGCAGGTGCCACCACATTCACATCATTTGGTGGAGCATTTGGTCTTCCCTGCTCAGCCCAGGGGTTTCTCTCCGGGTTTATTTATTTTTATTCATTTGGGTTCATTATCACAGATATTTCTTGCCCCTCATGTGTTGAAAACCACAGCGATGCTTCCAGTAGGTCCTAAACCACTTCTGAAACACATGGGGAATTTTAGCAGCAGTTTCAGAGCCTCAGTTTTCCCAAAGCCTGGTATTTCTGTCAGTTTTGAGGGAAGGAACAACCAACCCAGACCTCTTGTCACAGAAGCATTGCTTTCTGCAGGGCTCAGCTGCGGTCACTCTGTGGTGCTCACCAGGACTGGGACCCAACCTCCTGGGACACACTGGAGGGTGAATTTTCCCTGCTGTGTTTGTGATAGTGATGAAGCCTCTGTATCACCCTGCAGTCAGGAGTTCTGCCCGCACTGAAGTGGCTTCCCCCACATCCAAGGGCCTGGGTGCCCTGCAGCTCCAGCCCAGCTCTCCTGGAGCGCACGGGTGGAACATATGGAATCCATATTCGCCCCACAAATCCGGGAAATCGCCTATGGACTGGGGCTGCTGTTGTTCCACCCAGACACACCACAAACCTCACCGTGTCTGTGGTTGATCCAGCCCAGTGCACTCAGACGTGTTCCTTTCCAAGCAGCCCTTGGACCTCTTGGAATGCACAGCATTCCCCCGCTGCCATTCCCAGGGGAGAGACCTCGCTCACCTGAGGAGCCTCCGACCCCGGAACGTCTCAGGCAGGTCCTCAGCTACCCTGAAACCCCGCTGAAGATCATCTGGGGTTACTCTAATATTGGAAATGTTAAAATGGAGTATTTATCCAGCACTTTGGATTATTAAACCCCCAAAAATCTGTTTTGTAAAAGTTTTGAGGAGGATTTAAAAAACTGGGAGTTTTATTTGTAAAACAGAACAATGTTTAAATTTTGTGCCTGCAGAGCAGTCAAGGACTGAGACAAATCTTGCATCCCTAAAGTCACTTGGACGCTGAAGTGGCTGCAAGTCTGGGAGTTTTTCATCCAAACATCCCCACTGAAAGCAATTTAATGAGGTTGTCTTTGTACAGGAGCATTTCATAATCGGAGTGAAGGTGTATCTGACCCTGGAGAGAACTGGACTCTGTTTGCTTCCTTCATGAAGTACAGTAGCAAGCAGATTGATTTGGCAGCTAAATTCTAGCCTGACTTTGGAAATTGGGGATCTTCTCTTTCACTTCCTGCCCTCTGTGCAATACGTGTCCTTCTCCCCCTGGGTTCCCCACCTGTAAAATGTTTTTTTTTCATGGGATTCTTGTGAAATAAAACAGGCTAAAAACTCAAGAGGTCCTCAGGTGGTGTTGTAAGGCAGGAATGGATGTCCTGCAAACCTCAGGTGGCCAGACAGGGCTCTTGGGACAGCAGAGCCTCAGGAAGCTCCTGGAGCTCAAATAAACACTCCAGAGCAGTTGCTTGGACACCCTTTAGCAAACCTGCAAAACAAGGGTGGAAACCTCGTGAGCTGCTCGGTGCCCAGGTTAGAAATAGGAAATTCTGGTTCACGGTGTTACAGCTCCTCTCCTCATGACCATGACTCAGGAGAGCAGCAAAAGAGTCATGAAATAGGGAAAGTGGGGCTGGACAACCCTCCCAATGAAGGGTTTCATTTTAAGGTGTTCAGGGATGAACTTTGGCATAAATCTTGGAGGCTGGGGCAGGACACGAGTGCAGGACACCTGCAGTGATTTTTTTTTCCTTATCACATTTACCTTTCAGTTTTTAATTCTTCCAGGATCAAGTTGTGGCCTCTGCCTGGAGCACGAGGTGGGACCTCCAGTGCTGCCTAGGCTTTCTAGGAAAAAAGGGCCCAGTATGAAAACATTTGGATCCTTCATTGGCCTCATTAATGACGCTGGCCATCTGGACCTCACTCGTTTTAATTAATCATCAATAGGGCAGTGATTTGGTCATGAAAAAAAGGGAGAAAAAAGCCAGCTTCACTCTCTCAGTGCTGCCTTTACTCAGCTTTTACACACCAGGCTGGAGCGGGGGGGTTGTTCCCAACAGCAGCTCGATTTTTGGCAGGGTCACTCCACCCCAAAGTGGTGGAAGTCTGGAGAGCACGGAGCTAAATGTGGCAAAGAGATCGGGAACATGTGATTACCCCGCCCTTCACTTGTCAGCCAGGCTGGGATCCGCCTCTCCAAGTGTCATTCCTGTGCAGAAAACCTTGGAGAACACAGGGAGGCGGCTGCCAGTCGTTGCTGAAGTGCTGCTGGAAATCTGGGACCCCTCACTGGCACCCCTTTGTTCCCAGGCAATTCCCGTCTCGCTCCTCACGCAGGGACAGCTCAGGAGCAGCGGGGACAAAGGGACTGAGTGAGTCCTGCTGCCTCTTTTAGGATTCCCAGACTCACATGTTCCGTGCGCTGCTTTTGACTCACCCAGTTCATACCCAGTCAGAATGAGCAGGAGACTGCTCCGAGCTGGAGCCTCCCCGTGTTTGCCCATCCCGGGACAGGACAAGCCCAAGCAATCCCGGAAAACCACAAAAAGATGGCTCAACGAGGGTAAATAAGAGAGCTTGAAGCACAACATGGGTTTTGCAGCAGTGGGTGGGCAGGACCAGAGGAAAATTGCCAAAATTGGTTCCTTCAGCACCGATGATGCGTCAGGGGATAAATCAGATGTGGGTGGTCTTAAAAGCTGAGGAACTCCTAAGGTCATATTCCCAGAGCTGTCACATCATTCCCAAACCTGTCACAGCTGCCTTGCGCCTCTCAAAATCTCACCTTCCTTCTCCCATCTCCAGTGAAGCTCCTTATCCATGTTCTTGGGCAGTCTCATTCTGAAAATTATGTGTTTAGGGATTGGATCTGAAAATATTGATGGAATAGATGCCCAGTCACACCACAGGGAGGGGAACAGAGATTTACTGGCTGATTTTTAGAAGTGAATGTCATTATTTTGTACAGATCGTGGTGGGATTTAAGGAAAAGGAGCCTGAGCTGCAATGACCTGGTTGGGTCCAGGACACTCCCCTAAAATTAGTGACAGGAAGATCCAAACCCATCGCCTGGTTCAAGTAAAGGCTGTTGAACCAGGAAAGGTCTGGCTTAGCCACCCCATATATTTGACAGTTAATCTTCTATCTGTGTGGAGGAAAAATACCCCTTAAAATGAGTTTTTATTGGGCCAGTGAAGGCCCTGGGTTCTGGACACGTTATTAATAATATTCTTCTGCAGGAGAGGGATGCAGTTCTTTATCAAGATTTAATAATAGTCATTATTATTTGCACAGAAGCTTTAATGTGCAGTAAAAGCCCTCTAAAGACAAGCAACCAAAGGAACTCTGATTTCACGCTGATCTGCACTAAGAAAATACCAGGGGGTTTTTTGTGTCTTTTTTTTTGTCTTTTTTTTTTTCAAATAATAATAAAACAAAGAGCTTTCAGGAGCAGCCCCAGCAGAAGGCTAATGTAAAGTGATATATTTGAGCCCCAGGAGGATGGTGTAAGTTACTCTTGCCTCTGAGGCCTGTTTATTGTGTTTGTCTGGTTGCCCTGGGAACCAGCTCACGCCGTTTCACTTATTTTCTAATGTTCCTGTAAATGTTAGGTAGGGCCTGGATTTATTATCCACTGTCAACACCTCCGGTGGAACGCGCCGCTCGGTGTCGTGTCCTTGGCACGGAGCCTTCCCTGCTCCCTGAGACAAAAAAAACCCCTTTTTTTTTACACGTTTACATGTGTGAGTGTGCGCACACGTGTGTGTGTGTCTGTGTGTGTGTGTGTGTGTGTGTGTGCATCCCCATCCAAAGAAACAAATCCCAGACTCTTCCTGCGCCAGGGACGGCCGAGGGTGGCACAGCTGAGCGCGGGGGGAGCGGGGTGGGAGCTGTGACTCACGTTCCTGGGGTGGGGTGGGTGTTTAGGGGATGGGGAAGGTCTGTTTACCAGGAGTGTTTGTTGTCCCAAAGGCAGCAGCGGGATCCTGCTGCTCCTGTCCCCAAAGAGCTCTGTTAATTGGGAGCGATGAATCATCAGAATTATTAGGGCTGGAGCGAGCTCCTTTCCTTTCCTGTCCTGTGCTCTCCCCCAGCAGTCCCTGGGCATGACGGGGCAGATTTGGTTGCAGACTGGTGGGTGTGAGGCTTATTTTTTAATTGGCTTTTTTTTCCTTGGGTGGTTCCTCCCAGTCTAAGACCCGGTGTTGCACTGAGGACTCTCTTAACCTTTTAAATGCTCAAGGACAAATCCAGTCGGTGTCCTGACTCCTTGAAATGTGTGGGTTTGATTCTCCCTATCCTTTCCTTATTCCTGCTGGGAACTGCAGCCTCATCTCTTCTTCCCATTTCCCTGGGGAGGGGTCTCACCCACCTCCCACTTTCCTTTAGACAGGAACACTTTTCTACTCCAGTTCCAGGTAGGAATTCCCATCCCCTCTCTGTTTGCCCATTATGGGGCCAAGTGCCATTTCTCCTGGAATTTCCTCACAAAAAGGGTTGCCAGGCTTTGGAATGGGCTGCCCAGGGAAGTGGTGGAGTCCCCATCCCTAGAAATACTCAAAAAACGTGTGGATGTGGCACTTGAAGACGTGGTTTGGTGGTGACCATGGTGGTGGTGCCAGTTTGATGGTTTGACTTGATGACCCTACAGTTTTTTTCCAACATTAATGATTCTGTGACCTCCACCAACTCTTCTTTTCCTTGTCCCCAACAGGATGGATTTGTGCAGTGGGTGGCTGGGACTGCAAAGGCCTCTCTTGCCAAAAAAACCCCTCACCGTGGACATTTGTGCTCAACTTGGCTCCTGATGGGATTTGTCTCCACTTTTACAAAGGGATTTGGATCCAGCAGCGAGTGGGGACTGGGTGAGGAGATGAGCTGGATGAACTGATGGGTAAAATCCAAGAAAAGTGTATTTATTCCTCCCCAGTCCTGGGGCTGATCCCACCTCCCCCTGTCCAGGAACATTCCCTCCTTGGCACAAAGCCTCTCACCATGGGACAGCTCCACAGCTCTGAACATGCTGGGATTATCCAGTGCCCTGAGACTGAAGGTACAGGTCACGGGGAATATCCAAGGGATTTGGGAATGCAGATGGAGCAGAATGGCTGGGGACAGCAGGGAAAAGTCAGGGGAGAAAAGCTGGATCTGACGTGCAAGGCTGCAGAGAGGGGATTTGTCTTTTGGTTGGAATGGGTTAAGGGTGGTGAAGTCTCTTAGGAAGTATCATGGATTGGGATTCCTACTTCCTGTGTGATGCTGAGTAATTGAAATCTTAATTGCCCAGCTCATCTGTCTGGAAACTGGAGTGAGGTGGGATTAATTCATATTTCAGAGATCCTCTGCTGAAGCCTTCCCTGCACTCAGGTGTGGTTGGGGTGAGAGTTTCCAGTAAAACCAGACCCTGTGGCTTTGTTTCAGGGCAGGTGATGGAGAGATAATGGATATTTCTCTCTTTTTCTGCGAGATGCATTTCAGGAAAGCCAAAGCTGCGCACAGAGCTCTGGTTTTTCCAGAGCCTTCTCAGGCAAATCAGCTCTTGGAATTTGTAACAGCAGCAGCCCCTCCTGAGGTTTTTACCTGAACCACATTGAGAATGCCCTCACATCCCTCACCCATCTCCACTTCAGGAAATATTTCCAAATGTACTAAGTGTGGTTGCAACTATTTTAAATGAAATATGCCACGGTTAAAGAAGAATTTAACTGGCAAATTACCTTTTTAATGAGCCTAAAAATGGAATGTAGATGACAGTGACAAGAGTAACTTAGTGAAATCCCAGCTGCTCCTTTTAATTGCTCCTAATTTGCTCTCAGGTGCTGGTAATTGGAACAATTTGCCTACAGAAACCTGTGAGGTCTCAGACATTAATTGACTTTGTCTTGCTTAATCAACCTCGCCAAAACCAGAGCTCATTTCCCTGCCTGTTTTTCAGCTTAGTGCTGTTCTGGTGTGAGACATTGGGCAGAAAATGTCCCCACCACCCACCCGACTCCATCACCCAAACCCAGGTCGTGGGGCTGAGTCAGGGGAAGCTGAAGCACCTCTGTTTGCTGTTCTGTTCCTGAAAAACACCCCTAATGAGACAGCACAGCGCTGGGAGATGTATTACATAGAAAAAGGTGATCCTTGGAGTTTGTTCCAACTCAACCAGTCCTAAAAAATGTGGTGTTTGCAGGCATTTTTCTTTCTTGTGCTCGGAGAGAGCAGCTAAATTTGAATGGAAAAATAAGCTCTGCCTTGCACGGGTAGCAAGAGAGAATAAATCACAGAATGGGCTATTTAATTTTCTTTTGAAAAACAATTCAGGTTCTCAATGTTGTGGTTTAAGGAGGCTCTGTTATTCTATTTCAGGATAATTTATTATATTATTATTACCTGGTACAGAAAAATAGTGGAAGGGACATCTCAGAAAACATTGGTGTGCCTTGTAACAAGGTCAGTGTTTGGGAACAGAACCATCTCCAGAGCCTGATATCCTGTTCCCAAACGCCCCAGATGTTATTCCTGAGCCTTGTGAGGGTGGATGAGGCTCAGAGCCTGTTTCAGTGCCTTATTAATCTGACATTTTGCCTTTTCCCTCCAATCAGAGGCCCAAGGAAACCCAGGGATGTTGGTGACCATCCGCAGAGGAGGGAGAGCAGCAGCACCTTTGCACCTGGATTGACACTGGAATTGCTTTGGATTCACTCTGATCCCACCAAACCCAGACCTTTAAGTTACTGCAGTCCAGGCACCACTTCAGGAAAGTTGATTTGATGCTCCAAAATCCCCCATCACTTCTACTTTTTTAAAAGTTTTCTCTATGTAATAAATGCTTTCTTGTTTCATGCAATCCATTTTAAGTACTCCTAGGCCCTAAGCAGCATTTTGAAGGCATTATTCCCTGTTGAGACCAGCTGGGTCAGTGAATCCCCTCCATAAAAACCCTTTCCATGGGTCTTTCCAGTCTGATTTAGCCCAGTGAGGAGAATCACCCCTCAAGAAGAGCAGTTCCACGTTTGCTGCAGTGACACCAAACATGATTCCTCACGACTGTAAATTTCCATTTGCCATTCCTCGTTTTTCAGAAGGAAGTAGATGGTGAGCCTGGAAAGATTTATAGCTCCATTCTAAAATATCTATCATTTGAAACCCAGCCCTGCTGCTGACATCCACTGCACTGCCACAGATAGACTGGTAAAGTACTTAAAAAAAGACATTACAATATAACCAGATACATTTCAAGCCCTTTTGTGGGGCATGGACAAACTTGGAGCCATATTTCACAAAAACTGCTGTTTACATTTCAGCTCTATACTTTTTGCTCTTGACGTCCTTTTCCACTGCTCTGCATTGCCAAGGCTTTGGCATAAATAGAAATTTTCCCTGCCTTTCCCTGGTGTGACATCACTGCTTGTCCTCAGGAACACCCCCACCCCTCACAAGATCTGACCTCAGGTGTTGGGTTTAGTTTTTTTTTTTTTTAATTTTTTGGTAGAACCATTCTTGCAAACACAGCGGTGGAGATTTACGGGCTGGGAAGAGTTTGGAATGATCAGGGATTAAGGGTGGGACTTTTCAAACAGTCTCAGCCTTGAGAGTTTGAACTCCATTACCCAGCAGCTTTTCAAAGCTCCACCCTGAATCTGTATGAAATTATTCTGGCGGCGACGAAAGTGTATTTACCTAATGTCAAATATTAAACATTACTGCCCATTCCAATATAGGCCTTCATTATATTTGGCCTGGTGCAGATATGCAGCAGAGAAGCAGTAATTATCTTTTTCCCGGGGCTCTGCACCTCGGCTGAGGGGTTGTCACTCATTTTTGGCGTCTGCCTGCGGGTCAGGAGCGTTGCTTTTTGGAGGGGTGAGTTCCACGCTCAGGCCATAATTACTGCTGAGGACCAGGTCCCTCAGAATGCAGCGGAGCCCCCTTGACCGTGCAAAAAAAAAAAAAAAAAAAGACCCAAACCTCGGTGCATCCAAACTTGTGGGCGCTTTTGGAAAGCCGAGGCCAAAATAACTCCCTCGGTGTCACGCAGCAAACCCTGGCAGCCTTGGGTGGGAACACAGAGCTCTTTATTCCCAAGCTTTGGGCCTGCTCTGCCGTCGCCCCTCGGCTCCCGAGGCTGGGGGATCCGTGAGGGGGCTCCTCATCCCTTTGTCCCGCTCCGTGGATCCCGGGCTCACGTGCACAAAACACAAAATGCCTGGAAGAGGAGCAGCTCCTGGAAAACCCCCACGGTGACAAGGGAAAAACAAACCTTCCTGATGTTTGCTCCTGAGGGCTGGGCATGACCCGAGGCTGGGAACTCGGCCCCGCTGCCTTTGCTGGGGACGTTGGAGGTGAGGTGACGAATGTGGCCCGTGGATGGCAAAGGAGCCGCCTCTGGATTGTGCTGACAGAGCGAGCCCTGGGAAAGGGAAGGGGAGAAATCCCTGCCAAGCCCAGCTGTGGCCCCACATTGTGCCAGGGAGTCCCCACACAGCCACCCCAGGCTGTCCCTGCCCCTCATGCAGCTCGAGCGGTGACACAGAAACGCTTTTCCCTCAAAAGCTGCTCTGGATTTGGCTGAAAGTGCAAATTGCTTGTAAGAGTAAAGGGATGTTCTTATATTTCTCAGTTTAGGATTTCCTCCCATCTCTTTCCTCTGTGCTCTATCGTGAGGATTTTTCCAAACAATGACAGTCTTGGAGAGGATGAGAGAATTCCCTGTGGTCTGCAGTGCCCAAGCTCTCAATGATGCTGCCCAGGAGTTTGCAAAAAAAAGAGGGCAGGGTTAGGTGGGATATTGGGAAGGAATTGTTCCCTGTGAGGGTGGGCAGGCCCTGGCACAGTTGCCCAGAGAAGCTGTGGCTGCCCCATCCCTGGAAGTGTCCAAGGCCAGGTTGGAGCAACCTGGGATAGTGGAAGACGTCCCTGCCCATGGCAGGGGTGGCACTGGATGGGCTTTAAGGTCCCTTCCAACCCAAACCATTCCATGATTCCCATTCGTGCCAATGTTACTCCTCTTCACGAGTCATGAGTTTACACACTAGGAGTGGACCTGAATTAAAGGCATCAGCTCTGAATCCTCTTTGGAGGTTTAAAACGAGATTACTCGCAGTGCTTCAATGAACATTTCTCCTTCCTCACTGCCTTTTTTTTAGGGGAGAGGGGCACAGGGGGAGGGAGGTGGGGGACTGGGCATTCCAGACGAAGGGTGGCAATGGGATGACAGGGCTTGGTCGTGTCCCTGCTCCTTTCAGAGGTGCCAAAGCTACGTGGGACATCGTCATTATTATGGCTTAAAGTTGGCTGAGGTCACCCCGGTTCATCTGCTTTATACATTGGTAGCCTTCTCCTTATTACTTGCCAAACAAACCTTTTTATTTTTGCACACGTTTATGTTGATTTTGTGGTTTCTGAAATTGGATTCTGTCTCCTACGGGCCTGAGTTTCCACGGCAACTACGGACCTTATCTGCTGCTGCTGTTTGGCAGACAGACAACAAGGCCTTTCAGTTTACTTCTCCCATTTTTTTCTAATATTATTTTCTTTAAAAACCTTTTTTCTTCTTCAGCGTGTTCTTTTTTCTCTTTTGGGGTTGGTTTTTTTCTTTTTTTTTTTTTCCCCTTCCCTTTTTTATTATTTTTACTTTTCCCAAGCCCTGTCATTTAAAAATCACATAATTAATTGAGCACATCCTGTGCCACACGGGGCTGCCACGACTTTGAAGTCCCAATAGATCATTTTATGGAGCCGTGGGTACCATTTTTTCCAAGGCAGCACCAGGCGCCAGTGCGAGGCCTTGTGGAATTTAGCATATCCTACTCCAGGTATGATAAAGAAACCTTGGCACCTTCTGTTTGTTTTTACTAATTTCCTTTCCAAACTGCCTTTTCAATATAGAGGAAAGACCTCAGGACTTAAAGTTTGTTATTTTCTCTCCAAAGTTAGTCCCTGTTCCCCCTGGCTCCCTCCCTCCCCTTCCTTTAAACCAGACTGAACTGCTTCTTCTCTCCATGCTAAGTTTTCTTTCTTTTTTTTTTCCCTTTTCTTTTCTTCAGGAAAGTGTGGTCTGATTTAGCATCATGGAGCTTGGAGCTGTTACTGATCCTGGAGCAGCAGTGAAACCAGCCGAGGCAAAAAGAGCCTGACAGGCTCTATTAACCCTTAAAAGCAATAAATGATCTCATCACCTTCTCAAAAACAGAAGAAGAAATAATAATACAATCATTTACTTCAGTGAGGGAACAAGGCCTTTGGGGATTGATGCTGAAATCCATCCCTAAGGACCCTGGTGCTGGAATTAACCAGGTTTGTGCTGAGCTGAAAAGTCTCTCAGCATTAAGAAAGGAGAATTTGGATGTACAGAAATAGCAGAACATATCTATCTATATTTATATAGGTACATATGTGAAGAACAGAGAGAGGAAGACAGAAGCTGAGTGGGAAAATGTTAAATCAAGTGAAAAAACAAGCCTGCACCACGTTGCCTCCTGCATTTAAAGCAAAGGGCTGCAAAATTTCCCAAAAATGTCTTTAAAACCAGAGTCAGGAACTTCTGGAGACGCATTTAAACCTGGTAGTTTTCGTGTGTTTTTAGCATGTTTTGAAAAGACAAACAGGATCACTTGGAGTGGTTTTCTAGGCAGAATTAAGCCATGCAGAATGGTTATCTTCCCTCTGGAATGATGGGAATTCTGTCCCACAGAAAATAGGAGAAATGAGATGTTTTGTACAGCCATTTCAAGCCAGCTCCTGACACCTGATGGGAAATCACATCCCTGCCTATGTAGTCTGTAAAAGGATTTAAAAATCTTGTACAAGAAAAGAATCTTATTCTCCATGAGATTTTGAACAGTTTTTAAATGATTTCTGGGCATATTTATGCTTCATTTTTATAGAGCTTCCTTTATTTCACGGCTACTCGGGGTCTAATTCAAAAATCCCCTGTTGGAAATGAAAAGATTTCCATTGTTTCCGATGGGCTTTGGATGAAAGAGTGGAGAAACTTTCTGTGAGACTAAAAATGGGAACCAATTCATGATGGAATCCCAGAGGTTCATTTTAAAAGCTCTGTCTGTGGGACAGACCCAGTGTAGTCCTTGTCTTGTGCCTGCAGTCTCCTCATCCTGAGGTAGATAAACAGGCAGGAAAATGCTCATTTTATATTCAAATGCTTTTCAAAACGATGTCAGTAGGAAAATGGGTTAATTGAGCAGGGCTGGAATTAATAGTCGCGATCTCCAGTCATTTATAATCCTCTAAGAACAACTGGTTTATACAGTGAATATTTTATGATGCCATTAAAATATTTTTATAGATCTCTGTGTCACACTGGCTATTTTAGAAGGATATTCAGTGTTACTTATCCCAGTTTTCTGCCTTTCTCCCTCTTTTCTCCCTTTCCTTTGCTCTGCCCATGCTGGAAAACTCAAACATTCATCAAAAGGAACCATGGAATTGTGAAACAATAACATCATCATTACTGAGTTATCCTAATGCTGCTCCTCACACAAGGGTGTGCAAGAAGAATCAGGATTTTGATGTACATTATGTAAATAATCTACATTTATGTACATTAATGCAAGCAGTCAAAAAAATACCAGTTACTTGAGCTGTGCAAGCCCAAGGTTTTCTGTTACCCAGCTGTCCCAAAAAACACTCTGAGCAAAATACTTGCCTGTAGTTAACCTTAAAATGACAACAATAATTCCAGGTTCATTTTAATTTTATTCTTTTCCCTGAGTTGAATATAGGACTCTGAAGAAAGAAAAAAAGTCATGAATATTGAAGCACTTCTGTCTCAAAACCAGTGCAATGCCCTATGCTGATATTCTTAATTTTTTATTTCTCATTTGCAATGATTGGAATGGTGAAATGCAAGATCTGCAAACAGCTCCTGTCGACTGAAAACTCCAATATTTGCTGAGTAAATCATAAAAGAAATGTCCCTGTTTCCTTTCATTTCCAGACTCCTGGGGCTCTGTGGAAGTTTTGCCACTGGTTTAACACAGCCACTGTTCCAGGGGTCACATGGAAAGAAGGTCCAGACTTGGAGAGCTCCTCTATTCCACTCTTTTATAGACAGCAGCCTGACTGGTCAGTCAGTTATTCCCTGGAATTTTGTGGGCTCCAGGCAACTCAGCTCCACACATGAACCTATCCATTTCAGTAAAAAAACTCCATAAATCTGGCCTAGATTTGGACTTAGAGCAAAACCTGAAAGTTGGGCAAATTTCAAATTATTTGGGGTGACATTGCAAGCAATTACCCAGCAGCTGCCTACCATGGTCTTAACGAGACAGAAATGTGAAAATTCAATCTGTGTGTGCAAGTTGGGAGCTATTTAAAATAGCCATTGGGCTTTTATGATAATTTCTTTAACTCTAGAACTTGTTCAGTGCAAACCTATAGGGTTTTTTTTTTTATCCTGCAAGAGGCAGAGCAGACAATGAAGTTGCAGAAAGTGTATGAGACTGGTTTTGTTTAACTTTGGTCTTCTCAATTTACTCTCCCTGCCACTGCCCTCTGGATATTTTTATGGAAGCAAAAGAAAATGCTCCTTTTATGTATTTAGAGCTATGCATGGGGGTGACTCATTTGGCCATATTAATAAGAGGTAGGTTCAGTTTTATTTTGAAATCTCCTCCAGAATTATTTGGGTGAAAGAGAAAGATGGTCAAATTGCAGGATGAGGCCGATTGCTACACGGGGAGGGTTTTACCTTTCACAGTGTTTCTAATTTTGCAGAATAACAAGATTAAAATGAAAATACACAACATGAGCTGCAAAGAGAACTCATCCAAGGGAAAGCCAGGCTGGGGAAGTTCTTGTTTTGGAGGGGTTGGTGCAGCTCAGGCTTGGCAGGGATGTGAACTCTTCAGCCCAAGACACGTTTTGTTGATGGGTGATAACACCACACCCTGCTCCAAGGCATGACTCTTCCTCTTGAGCTGCTTTTCCATGGATTGTGAATGGATCCTGCAGCCATGGAGGAGCTGCCTGGCTTTTACAGGGCACAAATGAAGCCAGGAACAGCCCATGCCCTGTGTTTGTGCCGTTGGTCTCTCTCAGCACAGAGGGAGATGTGATAGTTCCGTCTCAAACACCTGGAGCAGGGGCTCTGGCTGCTGTAGGATCTTTTGTCTTCATATAAAGTGTTCCATGTAATAACGTCAGTCTGAAAAATAATGCTAAACCAAAAAATAAAAGCGAGGGAGCAGAAGAAGAAGGAAGGCCATCACACTCATGGGCCAAATATGATGAATAGTTTGTAGCAGTCCAACCCTCCCAAATCTACCCCCTATTTCATTTCAAACACTGAATTAAAAACCATTCATCATTTCATCAGGTAATTTTAACAGGCAAGTGAAAATAGAGGGCACTGCCCTGATGAAAGCTGTGTACAAGATAACCTAAGCAAAATGTGCTTTACGTTGAATTCCAGCCCGTTCTCTGAATGGTGTCTCTCAGCTTAGACCTGTGTTTTCACTAACTTTGCCTCTCTACAGCATCACACCATCTTTTTTTACTCCATCCTGCATTTTCCAAGGCTGGAAGCACCCATCCTTCATTTTCCCCATTGTCTGTAGCCGTGTAAACCAGCAATGTGAGTAATTTCTGTTTGTTAGCTCTTGCCTCAAACCGCTCTGTGTCTCTATTCACAAATAGCTCCCTAATAATTAAATTGTTCAGGTTTTGATCTTGCTCACAGGAGCAGAGTAATTTCCATTCCCTCGTGGATTAGATTATCCTGAAAGGTTATGATTCAAGCCTTCCCTTTTGCTCCGATATGATTCTTCCAGACCTGGGGACTGATAGGGCCCTGCACAGCACCAGGCCTCTGTTTTCTCTGTAAATACAGCCTACAAAATTTCAACAAGTCAGCCCTTGTGTGCCACACCGAGAGATTGATGACAAACCACATTATTTTTCCCCTCCATAGAACTGCCCACAATTACAGCAGGGCTCTCTCCAAACACTGCTCTGTTTTTGTCCAGGAGGGAAAGGGCACCGGCACGGGCCGATATCTGGGAGCAGAGCTGGCGGCAACACTGAGCAGCATTATTTGGGGAAAATGCCCTTTTCTTCCCTCTTTTTTCCCCCCCCATCCATGATAAAATATTGGATCTGATTCTGCCACATGGGCTTATGCAAAGCCACGAACCCATCAGCAAAGGTTATCTCAATACCAAGGTAAGGAAAGGAGGGGATCAGGCTTGGAAAAGTCCTGTTCTGTTCTCTGAGCTGCTCCTGGGGTGGCGAGGCTGCTCCTGAGCCAGGGCAGCAGATGAAATCAGGATCAGTGTTTCCTGGAGATTAGGTTTGTAACATGCTGGGGTTTTTATCCAAAGATCCATGTTTTCTGTTGTGATTGATAATTCAGCTGTGATCACTCAGAGAACGCCGCCAACAGAAAAATCCCCAAAGCTGTAAAAGGACAGGAGCAAACAACTGGCAAAAATAAATTAAAAAGTTAATAAAAAGCTCCATCTCCTGAAAGAAAGGCACTTGCTGGAGAAGTGAGACTACATTGCTGCTGTCACCCCATCATCCCTAATATCCAGCTCCCTGATTTTCGCCCTGCCACCCCTCCTGCATTTCAGTTGTGTCTCTTTAGCCATAAGAAGACAGTAGCGCTGGGAAAACACGGATTGCTGGGTGCTCTGATGATATTTCCAGAAATCTGCTGTCCTCCAGATAACTGAATTCCCAGACTCCACGGCGAACTTCTGAGCAGAGGCAGCACCTGAAAAGCGAGGCTCCCTTTCAACTGAAAAATGCTCAGAGCATCCAACATCTGTCAAAATCCCTAATTTGTCACGAAGCTGCTCCGGGCTCGTGTCATCAATCATCCTGACACACTGTACTGGAAATGGTGCTGAAAAGACACAAGTCATTTACTCAAAAATGTTTTCTTTATCTCTGTGCACCTTCCAGTCTTCCACAGGAGCCCTGAAATCTTTGCACTCCCTACTCGTTGTTTACAAAATGTGTTTAACTTCTGTAGTTTGTGCATGAAATGAGGTTTGTTGAGGATTTTTCTTCCTTCAGGGGCACTTCTGTTGAAAACATGGATGTGCAGCATTTTCCTGAGTGATAAAGGACCCCCTTGTGTTAACTTTGCCCTTTGAAACTTTAATTATTTGCTACTGATTCCATTCTTGTTGGTTTTTTATCTATTTACTTAGATTTCTAGATAAATGGTGGCATTCCAAGAGGGACAGATTAACTCAGAGCACTGTGAATAAGAAACGAATGACTCAATTCTGCAACTATGACACATCTATTACCAGTATTTAGCCAAAAAATGGAGATTTCAAGGAGACCGATTTAATCAACCAAATTTTTAGAGGCCAAAAATACAATTTCCACATTTTCTCATCCCTGTTAAAAATTTCTGTGTGCATTTCTCTCTCTGGTACCCCAGAGTTTCTCAGTAACTTGTGTGAGACTTTTGTTGCTTCTAAAGCTCATGGAGCTCTAGCAAAGATACAAAAATTCCTGCAAAAACAGTCTGAAATTCTTCTGGAATTGTAAACTGTCTCTGCATTGGTGGTTTGAAGCTAAATCGTTATGAAAACTTAATTCTTCCTTGGAATTTCAGATAATAAAAATCTGGAAAATCAAATAATGCCTTAAGGTTTCAGCCAGAGATAAACCAGAAGGAAAATACAAACTTCCAAATTCTGTGTGGTTTTCTTGGCTCCCAAAGCAAATTGGAGAGTAAAGCCTCGTGACTGAAATGCTGATGTTCACTCCCCAAATTAATGAAAATTTCAATTCTAGAGGAGTATTAAAAATCCAGCATTTGGTTCTAGAAGCACAATGAACATCTCCAGCAACTCAACTCAGTGCAAATTGAGTTTTGCCCAGTTCCTTGTGCAGGCAATGGGAAGGATTTTAAAGGAGTTTTGGCAGTGAAGTGGGATAAAGAGCATTGGGCCGATGCCTCCAGTAGCTCTGAAATTCCCACCAGTTTTCCATGTGATTTCTGACACCTCTGTGGAAAGTCTGCACAGCTTAATCCTGGGAGCTACAGCCCTGCTCTTGAGGAAAATGGATCCAGAGTGGAGTTGGCAGCAGTGGAAGCGCTCTGCAGTGAACTCAGAAATCCTCTGTGTAGCAAACGTGAATATACTTAATTTAGGGCTTTTTTAAATATAGGGCTTTTTTCCCCCCTGTTTATTTTTTCAACAACGAATCAATTCAGGATGTTCTGATCAATCAGACCATCTGTCAACGGTTTGGGAGCCTTTGCAAAGAGGACAAGCTCAAGCTGTGGCCTTGCAGGGTGCTGAGCTGGGATGGTGAGGTGAAAACCAGGGAAGAGCTACATTGTACTCCTTTTCCTTAAATTAAACAAAAAAAAGGGAAATGGAAAAAAAAAAGCAAGAGAGCAATAAAGCAAAAGGCACTTCCTAAAGGTAGCCATTAAATCATTCAACACTCAGCTCCCCCGAGAGCAGAGGGTTCCTCTTTCCTTTCCAGGCTGGCTTTTCAGGAACCATTTCTCATCCCGTGCTCGGTGTCTTCACCCGGCGCTCTCTGGGCATTATCCCAGGCTCCATCCACGGGGCAGCCCCACAGCTCTCCCTGGGATGGGCTTGGGCCCATAGATCACTTTCCAAAAAGTTTTCAATGGCTCCCCAAAGATGTGGAGCAAGGGCTCTGTTTTGCTCGTGATAATGTGCTAATGCCCCGAGACCCGGCATAAATCTTCTCCATGCATCATCATTTGTCAAAGTCACAACATGGGGCTGGAAACAGAAGGAAAAAAAACCCCAAACCCAACAAAAAAAATAAAGCAGGAAGAGATAGAAAACGTGGCTTTGTTTTTTTCTTCCCTCCCATGTGTCTTCTCCCTCCTCCTCTGCCCCTGCTCCTTTTCTCTTAATCTCTAAACCATCTGATTGTACAGAAATGGGAAATAAAGGGTTTGGTTTCTGTAGTTTTTCGTGTGTGTGTGTGTGTGTGCACACTTGTGTTTGCTGGACACTTAAAAATGGAAACCCAGAGTTTGTTAGAGGAGCCTTCGCCACCTCTGGTTAGGAAAATGCTTTTTGGGAGAGGGTTGGTTGCCTGGCGCTGGCTCCCAGTTTAGTCATCATTTGGGCTGATAAAATTAGATGGAAAAACACGATTGTATCAAAAGTCCTGATGGCTGAGGGAATTTGTTTTTAATCATCTGTGAGGGAACAATCCCACAGACCACATCAAAATATTCTCTAGTGCCTCTTTGAAATGAAAAGAAAAGAAGTCGTGAGAGAGAAAATCAAACTTGTTTCAATGTTTTATTTTTCTTTTCTGCTCTGTTTCAATTTCTTCTTTGCAATTTTATTTTTGTTTCCCACCATCTCCTTGGCCTGCTGTCATCCCATCCAGCTCCTGATAAAATGGTTCTGTTTTAAATATCTCACAAAAATCCCTGGGTGTGGATGTTTGAGCCCTGAACTGCCAAGCAGACATTGATACCACTGTCAGTGACTTCTGGGGTGAGTCCCTGAGGTCCAGAAAGTGAATTCTGATGGCATTTGAATCCTTTCCCTCCCGTGTGTGGCTGTTATTAGATAAAAACCCATTAGAGGTACATTGGTAGACAAGAAGGGAAATAAGGTGGTTTCTCAGCAGCATTTAATTGGATCTGCTGGGAAGAGCTGAGTCTCTGGACCTGACATTTTAATCATTATCAGCCCAGCCAGAAACAGAAGAAATCAGGTAGGAACTGAAGGGAAAACAAATAGAAATTGATGGAGTGACAGCAGCCCCAGCTCAGTGTCAGTCAGTTATTATTAAATACACTGACAGGACACCACAATCCAGAGCTCCAAGCCCTTCCCAGCCATTCCCAGCCCTGCCAGCAGTGACACAGAAATCCTTGCAGGCAGCGATGCCGATGGAGAGCAGTCCCACGAGTCCTGGGACACTTTGTGCAGTTTTGGGTGTCAGAACCTGCAATGCCTCGCAGAATAAAGCAGAATAAACATGATCATTTTATTGCAGCATTAAAGGATAGTGTCCTTAGCCACTACTGGGTTCCCAAATCCAGCCAGAGCCTGGAAACTCTTCCAGGGTTGGAGTGAGGAGCTGTGAAACCTCTCCTTTGTTGCATTCTGACATTTGATCCGCAGCTCCTTGGCCATTAAAGGTTCTGCTAAAGGCTGCCTGCTCTCTCTGCACTGGAGTGGCTCCGTTCCTGCTCCTGGCTCTGTCCCAGGCTTTATCACTGGTGTCCCCCTACAGCCTGGACCCGAAATCAGGCCGTGAAGGGGCCGGGATCGCTGTCCGTGCGGGAGCCCCGCCGGCGCTGGCCGCCTTCCCGAGCCCTGGCACCCTCCTCAAGCCCCATTAGGCTTCACCTCAGGTAACTCTTCAAACGAAAACCCTTAATAATCAGAACGTGATGGGCAACACGTCAGGAAAAGGCAAATAACAGCCTTGAATCCGGCCTGAACCCGCAGTGGAAAACAGGCCATGGGGTTGTTTCCATGAGGGAACCTGGATGCTGTGCAAGGGGTGGGAGGGGAGAGGGGGGCACGCAGGGATGGGATGTGGGAGGAAGGGGTCCTTGGCCAGGCTCTGCTCCTAACAGAATCCTCATGGCCCGGGTTTTGGGTTTCATGCTCTGCTGACAAGTTGCTGCAGTTGGTATCAGGGAGGTGAGAAGGGAAATGGAGAGGAGAAGGAGCCACACGACACTGAAGTGTCCTGGGTTTTCTTTCTCTCTTAATTTCGGGTGCAGCTTCCCCCTGTCACTGGGATCCTGCCACGCTTTTGGAGTTTTCTGTGCCCCCTTAAGCCCCAGGAGTTGTTTTGGGGACTTGTGGAGCAGGAGGAGGCTCAGGCCCAGCATCCCTGGCCGGGTACCACTGCTCTCCTTGCAGAGAGGATCCAAAGGGAGAGGGAAAGCTGAGCACGAGAGGGGAGATTGCTGCCTCACCCCATCCTTATCCTCCACAGGACCTCTGCCAGCCCTGTGGCACTGGGAATACTGGGAAGACCCTGGGTTGATTCCAGCTCCTTCCTCACCCATCCCCATCCTCTCATTCCTCAGGAGCCACCCCACTGTGATGGATGGGGTTATTTCAGTGGAAACTGGGGTGGAATTAAACAGCCCTCATCTGATGGCTGTTTAACAGGCTCTTCATTAGGTATGTTTTCTATAAACAGAGATTAAATAAAAAAAACTTATCCTGGAAATACTCCGAGGAAAATGTGTCTCTGGAAGCCAAATGAAACTTCACATAATCACTCTTCTTTCTGTGAGAAGAGAATAATGTCTTCCAATTAATTATATCAAGGCATATAATTACACACTTATACAATAAAAGACATTTTTTAGCAGAAATGAGATTGAATGTCAATTACAGCTTCCAAAACCACATGTAGTTTAAAAAAAAAAAAATTTAGCTCACGTATTGAACTTTTCAAGCCACTTTTATTAATAAGGAGAACTCTTGTTGTGGACTGTACAAATTATTTTGCATGGAGTTTTTGCTGCAGTGCAAACCTGGCAGTTTGAAGGCACTGCAGAATGCCAAACTCCACGGAGAGCTGCAGTAAACCAGGATATCTGTGCAGGGAAAAATCTGTATTTCCAGAGATTGTTATCGAAAATAGATGCTGAATAACGGCTTGTTTGGCCAAGAACAATAAATTTTCTTCTTGCTGGGGTTCCTTATTTCCCTGTGGATATTTGGCCTCCCTGTGTCATTTCCCTCCCAAATTCATCCCGTGGAGGTGGCAATTCAATATTTGGTATAACCAGTGGCTCTTGTGTCGAGGAGTTGAAAGCACAAGATGAATTATCCAAAGATTCTGAGCAAAATTTTCACACTGGGGCTGAAAGGGAAGAGTGGCTCCTGCAAACTGAAAAATGGTGTTGGACACGTCATGATTATTAAAAATAATCGAGCCAATTCTAGAAAACTCAGCAAAATATTGCATTTTAAATATGAATAGATACTCCTGAATATAAATTGAGGAATTATTTTTTTTCAGGCAATGTTTGCTGATGGATTCTGATGTTTCAAGCAGACTTTCAGGACGCAGATTTTTCCTTAGAACATTTGATCCAGCCTGTAAGGAGATACTTTATCACAGCTCTGTAACTATTGACTCCAACTGATTATTTGCTTCAAGTTAAGCATGAGCTTAAGTTCTCTTATTGGCTCTTACATGGACATTCCCACCAGTATAATATTCCCAATCCCTCCTGTTATTACAGTATTCCCCAGAATGGGAACCCCAATATTACCAAGGACTTTGGCAACCTTGGCCAATGTCAACAGAATGGGAGGTGCTATTTCATTAATTTCCCCTGACTAGGGACAAAAATAACTTCATACATGTCTTGGTTTTGTGTTTCAACCTCCAGGAGAACAATTTTCTTAAAAAAGTGAAGAAATGGGTTACTTTATACCCCGGCTGGTTACATTAGATTGTAATTTCACGAGGCATCCGTGATTCCAGGGGCTGATTTTTTGACAAGGAAGAAAAAAAAAAATGACCACACATTTGCGAGCATCAATAGTCACCTTTCCTCAAGCACACATTTTTGGCTGTCGGGGCTTGGACAGCAGAAAATGGGAAGGAAGAAGCATGGCCATGTTTTAAGCTCCTGACAAACGGGGTTGATGAACGGGGGATCCCCGCCCTGGCTCGGGAGTGAGGACAGAAAAATGGGTCCCCGTGGGGCAGGGCAAGATCTGCTCTAATAACAGAATGAGTGAGCAAATCAGGGCAACCACAACCCTCCTGCTGTGGGAGAGACCACAAATAATGGAAGGCAAACAGGGAGGAGAAGGAGAAATTCGTTTGCCATCGGGGTTTCCAGGTAGAGCAGGGTGTCAATGTATTTATGGTTTGATCTCTTGTATCTCCCCAGGTCTTCCTTAAGGCAGACTGAAGCTGGATTTGGGGTTTTGGTCCATTTTGTGATGTGTTTAGCCTGTGTTTGATGGGAGTTCTTGCAACCTATTCTGCAGGACTCTGTTATAAATTTGTAGCAACCCAAATGTTAAAAATCTCACTGTAATAACGGCCACGTGCACGACCCTGAAACTATTGCAACAAGTGGCTTTCCAATTTTTTTATATTTTATTGTTATGATTTTTTAATGCTGTACAATCAGCAATAACACAACAATCACATGTTTGAAACTGGTATTAATAATTTTACAGCCAGTAAACACCTGAAACCTCTCCTCTCCTCTCTTTATTGGCTCCCTGGATTTTTATGAGTGCATTGCTTCAAATAAGGACGTGCGGGGAGTTGCCATGTTGGGAAAGACCAGGTGCCCATCTGTTTCAAAATCATTTAGAGTTAGGTTTTAAATGCTTTAAAATCATGTGGGGTTGAAGAGAAATAAATCCATTATTCAGTGTGACAGTGCTAACATGGCCCTCCTGGATAATCCCCACAATTCCTGTGCCTGCCTTTAGAGGTTCCTCCTCCACCATCCAATCCAAAGAGGATTCCCCAGGGAGTGTGAAAGCCTCCATAACACACTGGGTTTTTTACAGGTACACCCACTTTTGGTCCCTGACCTCCACTTTGCTGTGAGGGCAAAGCAGTTTGACAAAAGGTGTCCTGGGTTTTGGGCCTGTAAAGGATCCAGGGGAACAGCAGAGTGAGAGGGGAAACAATGATTCATGGAAGTTGCTAAAGGTCCTCTGGCAGGGTTGGTCATTGCATGGGTTCACCTTTTCCCTTTGGAATGTCCACTCCTGTGATCTCCCAGTGGGACATGGGAGGGACTTGTGGCTGCCTCATCCCTGGGAGTGTCCAAGGCCAGGTTGGACGGGGCTTGGAGCACCCTGGGATGCTGGAAGGCGTCCGTGCCCATAGCAGGGGGTGGAATGAGCTGAGCGTTAAGGTCCCTTCCCACCCAAACCACTCAGCGATTCCATGATCCTAAGATGTATTACAGCTGACGTGTGTGTGGAAGAAAGGCAGTGCTGGGTGGGGTTTTCCTGGCCTGGAGGATGTGGCCCAAGTCTGTCCCTGTCCTGTGAGGGTCAAAGCTCATCTAAACCCTTTGGTGAAAGTGGATTCCACCCCAAAAGCCAAGACGAGTGAGGGTCCAGGTGTGCATTTGAAAGAGAATGCAGACAATGTGCCTTTTCCATGGTACATATATATATATATATATATGTGTGTGTGTGTGTGTGTGTATTAAAAGGAAAGCTGTGGCAGAAGGGAGAATTAAAACCAGGTCTCTCAAATCCCAAGTTACCCTTAACCACTGGATTACCTTTTCTCTCTGGTGTGAATGCTGCCTGTGCACATTGTGTACAAATAGGAAAGAGATTTACTGGAGAAATAACCTCAGACACAATAATCCATGTGTGTACATGGATATAAATATATATATTCTCCATAGCAGCCTGCAAAAGCATTGCCTCATAAAAAGTCTCTGAACAGTCAGTAAATTCTGGGCCAGATTTCAACTCATGTTCCTGAGATAAGGACCAGAGGGAGGAGGAAGAAAAAGACAGCAGCAATCCTTTTATCCTCCTGGCCACAGATGGTGGGTCGGCTCCTTTCAGCAGATGGGAATAAAAATAGATAAATTTCCAATTTACAATTGCAGTTGGATGGAGAAAGGAGCAGCAGTGAACACAGAGCAGTCGTTTGCTGAACCCGTAACAGTCTGGATTATGCAGTGCTGCTGCTGCAATAACATTCGTTTGCTGTCAGCGCTCCTGTGCAAAAACAAATTAGCTGGATGATTAATGAATGCCCCAAGCAGCGTGTGGATTCTCCTCTGTGATGCTCCAGCCCAGGGTGAAATGTGCTGCTCCGAGCTGTCCCTGCTCTCTGTGCTGCAGTGGCCCCTGTGCACACCTGGGTGTCACTGGCAGAGGTGGCTTCTGATCACCGTGTTCGAAGGGGTTTTTTAATTTAAATAACAATAAATAAGAGAAAACTGAGAGCACGGAAAGAGCTGTTGAGGTGGGAAATGTCTCCTTTAGGTTTGGTCTGACCTTTGCCAGGTCAGCATCCCCGAGGTGGCTTTGTGGAGAGGGGTCCTGCTGCCAACCTCCAAAAAAACATCAGACCCTTGGATTAGGAGAAATGATGATGAAATGGAACAGGCTCCCCAGGGAAGAGGTCACAGGCCAGAGTCTGCCAAAATTCAGGCTCTCGGGCACGTGGGATTTTTTATTGACAGGGTGGTGTTAGGTCATCGGTTGGACCAGACGATCTCAAAGGCCTGTTCCAACCTGGTTAATTCTGTGATTCTGTGATTTTAGGAGGCAAGAAGTTGGGCTGGGTGGTGCTTGTGCATCCCTTTCAACCCAGGATATTCCACGGCATGATCGCGAGGGTCACCTGGGTGCTCTGGGGCAGGTGGAAACTCTGTGTGACCGGGTGGACTTCTGGGGGAATAATTTGGGTCCTCTGCTCAGAGTCCCAACAGGCACAGCCACCATAACCTGGTGTGGACCCGAGCTGGCACTTCCCTGAGGAAAAGCCACTTCCACGCTGTGCCAGCAGCCGGGGTGGCAAAACCTGCTCTGATGGCAACACGACACTGGTGATAAAGCGGAGTTTGTCCTGGTCCTGCAGCTGGCACTGCCTCCAGCAGGCACTGCCGTTCCTAGAGCACCAAGTGAATCAACATTTCCATGGTAAAGAAGGGTCAGACGTGGTGTACTGTCATTCCGGTGCTGTATCCAGGGATTTCTGTGCACAACCACCTCATACCACAAAAGATGGCAATCAGTGAGTGCACTCACGGGAGCGTGCAGTGACTGAAGAGATGAATTACACATTATTCCACGTAGAGAATGCAATTTAATATTAAATCTTAAGCATCACAACTTAGAGAACAACCAACTGTGAGATATAAACAGGGACAGATGTGGGTTGTTCCAGGAGTTTCAGCTTGACAGTGATGTTGTCTTTCCTGTGTTTGTGTCTGCACAACTCTCAGCCCCCTTTCCCTGCTCCACGACATCCCCAGCACAATTAATTAACACAGAGACACAATTAATTAACACACAGACACTCCAGGCTGGTGACCCAAGGCTGAAACCTTGTGCTGTGCAAAGAACTGGTGTCCCTGCTCTGGTGACAGCAGTTCTGGGGCTCGGAGGGCGATGGATTTATTTACGCTCAGTCTCAGCTGTGGCATCTGGCTGTGCACAGCCCGATGTGGATTTTCCATGTTCCTGAAATGCTCCATAAAGCCCACAGCCCAGGAGCAGGCACAGAACAGGCATCTGCTCCCTCCTCCCTTGACAAAGCCCCGCTCCCCGCCTCCATTGTATTTTCTTTGTGGAACTCCTGCCTTTTTTACTGCTTCCTAGCTCACATACCTGAACGGAACCAGAGCGGAATCTGACCATGGAGAGCTGGCATCTGTCACCAAAAGGCACCTCCAGGGATCTCCTGCTTGTTTTTCCTGCTGTACATGTGGGGGCTGAAGACTCTGGGTGTTTCAAACCTTTTTTTGCTTTGAAATACCCACCTGTGTCCCCTGGGGGTGTTTTACACGATACTGCAGAGGACTTCCATGGCTAATTGGTAGATGAATGTTTTTTTCTCTATAATTAATTGAGGAATGATTAATCCAGGAGTCGGACTTTGGAGAGCCTTGTGTGTCACAGGATATTCTGTGATTCTTTGGTTCTGTAAATGGCCAAGGATGAAAGAGGCCCCCAGTGTGCCACAAAGGGTGGACAGACAATTCCATGTCTGAGCCAGCCCTGCAGGTGCTGCTGGATGTCCCCAGGATGGGTTTGTATTAAAAAGTGGAACCGGTTTGGGTGTGAACACAAAATCCCAGCAATCCCAGCATGGTTTGGGTTGGAAGGGACCTTAAATCCCATCTCATCCCACCCCCTGCCATGGGCAGGGACACCTCCCACCACCCCAGGGTGCTCCAAGCCCCGTCCAAGCTGGCCTTGGGCAGTCCCAGGGATCCAGGGGCAGCCACAGCTTCCCTGGGCAGCAGTTCCCGTGCTCCCTGGTGCTGAGCGTGGTCCTTCGCCCCGAGCCCCCTCAGGCCTTCCAGCAGTGATGGGGTTAATGGTGTTTTCTCTCCTCCACACACACTCACATGTGCCTCCAGCAGTTATATAATATAAAAAGGCTCTTTTCTCATATCCCCACAGCGCGCAATAGGACTCCACATATAGCACACCAAAAACATAAAAAAATAAAAGGAGCCCAAACACTGCCAAAATCTACATTTTCATTTGGCAAACGAGTTAAATCTATTCATAATCTGGTGCCTGAATCAGGTTTCAGACCAGACTAGACTGCCTTGGCTCCTGGTTTTTGTTGCTCGACCTGTCTCTGACTGAATTTAGCTATGATGTTACATCTTTAGCTGTAGAAAATTTCTAATAATGGTAGCCTGTTTTATTTTGCCACTGGAGGGTACAAGTTCCAGCATTTCCTTACTGAGGTCCAATTGGAGCCAGTTTTGGACTTTTTTTTGGACAGAAACCTTCCTTGTTGCTTTGCACTGTTTTCTTTTTGCCCTCTTTTTTTTTCCTCTTCATTTTTAATTTTAATAATGTTCACTCTCACAGCTTTCAGAAGGCAAAATGAAAACACAGCAAATCCTCAGTGAAATGTGCAGTGTCAAAAGTCCCCATTAAATCCCAAAATCCAGTCACCTGCCCCACTCCTTCGGGCCCCCCATCCCAAAGCTTTGGAGCTTCTCCATGATGAGGAGGAGGATGGAGCCGAAATTCCTGGTGGGTCCCCTCCTTGGGAGGCCACAGCTTAAGGTTTGACGTAGGTGGTGTGAATGAATGTTAATTGGAAGTAGATTAATTACTGCTTTTGGGCACAGCTCACAGGGGCTTCGGGAAGAGCCCGCCGTGAATCCTAAAGGAGACGCGCAAAAAGCAAAATCCCAAATTTCAGTCCCTGCTCTCGCAAACGCAGCAGCTCCACCGAAGCCCCGAGGCTGCTGCTGCACATCCCCAGGGTCTTGGTGCTGCTGCACCACCCACAAGATATCTGCACCCCCCTCAGTACTCCCTAAAATCCTCGAAATCCCAATCCCAAGGAAGGCAGGACCACGCTGGCATGGCTGGGCTGGGAATCCATGTGGGCAGCAGAGACTTTTGGTGGCATTTTGGTGTCTCCTGACTGACTTTGCCTGATCCAGTTCAGCTTTTCTGTCAAACCTGCTGCCTGCTGAGACAGGAAATCTTTAGGGTTTTATACAGCCCTAATAGGCCACCAGAAGTTTTGGCTATAGAAATAACCCTACAGAGAGAATTAGAGAACATGGACAGGGTCCTTGTTTTAAGTAGATATAAACAGAGTGACTCCTTCTCCTTTGGTAAATTAATCCAGGATTTCTGTTTGGGCTGGGCAAAAATTAGAAAGGAGTAAATCATGGAATTTGTTTGGGCAATGAATTTTCTTTAATTTTATTTTAAGCATCTTAAGGAGAAGCAAGGCCATGAGAGTGATTTGGAAGCCAGTAGTGAAGTTTTAGTTGTTAAAAGGACCATAAAGTGAGGTGGAGGCTGGAGTTGCTCTGGTTTTATGCCTTTGTCTGAATCAAGAAGTGGTGAAAATTGAGTCAGTCTGAGGAGAAAAGGAGGTTTTGTCTCTGGGTTTTCTCCTGGTAATCAGAGGGAAAACTTGTTCATCTACCACACACTTATCCATAAATATGCCTTAGGGAATCCACAAGAACAGGGAATGCTGATGCTTAATGGGAGGATTATAGGATTCCAGCACTTTTGTGTAATTATGGAAAGGTTTAAAGAAATTAGCACTCCAACAGCCTGAATCCAGCTGGGGAAAAGCCACCACCAGCGTCCCACCGGGGCTGGAAAAGGGTCAGGGAACGCCCACTGCCACAGACAGGGATAGTGGGAAACACAGATGGATAAAGGACATGGAACGAGGAGTCCTGAGCAGCAGGAGGGGACAAGGGGCTGCACTTTGGGGGGCAGCAGGGCCCTGGCTCCCCCTGGGATGCACCTTCCTCCCACCCTTGGAGCAGGGAGTCCTGCGGGGGCTCCTCCAGGGCCCCTCTGGGGAGTGGCACCCCCAGATCCCACTGCTCCCACGCTGCTGATCCAGGGGACCCGTGGGGAGCACAGTCTGGGGTGAATCTGCACTATTTAGAGCAAAAGGAATCCAAACAGGGAGCCAGGAGCTGGGGATGCTCCACCTTGCCAAGTCTGGGTGGGTTTGTGTTAAATTGGATGTCTGAGCTTTTTTTTTAACTGCCCAACCCTCATCATTACATGCTTGCATAGAAAATTAAGTTACCACACCTTTAATGAACTTAATTTCCTAATTCTGACAGAGTTCCCATTGCCAGTGATTCACTCCCTACTTTTTACACACTTGGTCTGTGTTTTGGTTGGGTATTTTTTTATAACCAGGCAGATCTCCGTGGCCAAACACTGGACTTTTTATTTTCTTTTCACTCTGTTGAACCAGAGCATGTAAGAAATTGCAATCAATATTATCTTAGAGGAGGGATTCCTCCAAAATTTCCAGCCCTGGATGCTGGTGCAAAACCAGTGCCTTGAAGCTCTGGAATGTTCAAGGTTTGGAGCTCAGCTCTGCCATGACAGCCTGGGGGAGCTCAGACCTTCCTGGTTTAATCCTGATGAATCCACCAGTGCTCATGGAAACTTTTCCAGATGCTGCAGAGGTTACTCTTCAAACATGTAAATTTTATTTAATTAAGTGAAACCGTTCTCAAAAGACTAATTCTGCTCTCCAGCGTTGCTGAGAGGGGATGTGAAATGAGCTGCTCTCTTAAATTCTAGAAACTTGGGGTAATTTCACAGTGCCCCGATATCTGAAGAGCTTTCCTGGCAGGTGAGTGAAGGTTTTCAGATCAGAGCACCCAAACAGGACCATGACAAGGAGCATGATGCTGAAGCAGAAAGCTCAGGCAGGGAAAAGTCACAGACTGAACAATATTCTTCCAATCGATGTAAAAACAGTGGGAAGGGGGATTATAAAAGTGTGAGGAATTAACACATGGGCTCCTTCAACCCAGACTGATTCTCTGGTGCTGTGACTTCACAAAGGAGTGTATAAATCCTTTACAGCCTTCTGCTTCGGGGACCTATTCTCAAATTTGTCCTGGGATGTGGAAGTGTGAATTAGCCACTGGTCTCCACTAGATCCACTCACATTGATTTGGTCGAAATTCAGGGTTCAGCTTTGATTAAAATTGTCAGCCCCTGCTCATGCTGCAACACTGCTCCAGAACCTTTTTGTTTTTTATGCTCAGAATGCTCATTTCATTCCCAGCCAAAAAACACATTCACTGTCAGTTTACACCCAGTAGTTCCTGTGCTAAAATCATCCTTCATTTCCAAGGTCTTGCCTCCCACTCTGCAATTTAGTCCTAATGTACTTCCAGCAAACAGTCATAAATTAGGAGTGCTGGAATTGTGCTCTCAGACTCTTCAACAGAGAGGGGACGATTTGTTCTTGCAGCCAAAAGTAAAAGAAACACAATCGTGGAATGGTTTGGGTGGGAAGGGAACTTCAGGATCATCCCATTCCACCCCCGGCCACGGGCAGGGACATCTCCCACTATCCCAGGGTGCTCCAACCCGGCCTTGGACACTTCCAGGGATTCAGGGGCAGCCACAGCTTCTCTGGGCACCCTGTGCCAGGGCCTCCCCACCCTCACAGGGAACAATTCCTTCCCAATATCCCACCTATCCCTGCCCTCCATCAGCTTAAATTTGTCCTGTACCAGCAGCCCCTGGGGTCAAACCACAGCAGCTCTGTCTGGAGAACCAGGCTTTGACTTTCTTGCCATTCCTCTCCTGAACCTGCCCAAAGAGGGCTTGCTGGATGAGGTGGTGACATAATTGATATTTGCTTCCTGGAGGGAGAGTTCCCTTGCTTTTGAGTTCTTTAAGGCCAAATCCTGACAAAGCTGGAGCTGATTTCAGGACAAGTTAAAAGCATTAATGTTGCTGAGGAGTGAAAAACCCAACCAGCCTGGCTGTAAACTCCTCTTAGGGCAAATAAATGGGGATGTGCTGTTGGAAAGATCCTGCTGGTTAAGGAATCGATGCCCTTAAAGGGGAGCAGTGATTTCCACCTAACTAAAACACAGGATCAATTTTTTCATTGGAATTTCCTTGACTCCAGGCACGCACAGGCACAGGGAGATAAACCCAGAGCCATTCAACGGAGCAGGCACTGTCAGGGCTTTCTCGGGGAGTGAGGGAAAAAGAAGTTTCCCCCAGAATTTGGTGGGAATAGCAGAGCCAGAGGTGGCTGCCATGGTGTGCTGGGCTCCGTCCCTACACGGGGAAGGCTTTTAAAACCCTGCACTCTTATTATACAGTGCTGGATGTACTCTTCAGTTATTTAGAAACACAGGCCACTGCTGATGGTAATATTAAGGAAACCTGGGTAACATTAATGCCTTTATTATTCCCTGGTGCCCTTCACGCTATTGTTGGTGGAAGCATTTATTGCTGTTATTCCAAATTTGTCCCTTTTATCCCATTCCAAGTGCCTTTTCTGTACCTTGTGCACAGTGTGAGGGTATCAATCCTTTCTGTATAAACAACTCGGCTGTGTTTTTGCTGCCTTTAAGACAGCAGTTGTTTTCCCTCACCTAGGGGAGCAATCCCAGCCTCTTGAAATCCTTGGAAATTGCCAAACACATCCCCTTTTTGCCGCTGGTAGTTTCAGTCAGCTCCAGACCTGCAGAATTGCCGAAAAATCAGCCCGGCGTGGGTCCCGCGCCTCTCCCGATATTGACTGGAAACAACTTCCAGTGGTTGAAGGAGTCATTGATTCCCAGAGAGCCCCCTCCTCGCTCCCTGGGGGCTGTGATGTTCCCGGCTGGCACCGAGCAGTGTTTACATCTTCTCCTGGCACCACATGAAACCAGCCCTGCTCATAAGCAGCCCGACAGGATCAGTGAACCCGGGAATGATGGATCCTGGGCCGCTTTTCCCCTTCCAACAGGACCTGTGAATGCCCTGGGAAGGCTCCTTCTGAGAGTCCTCTTGCTGCTTATTTGCTTTCCTTGGATCCCACGCTCCTGGTAGAAGTGATGCTGGATGTCTTTCCCATGTTGATGGTGCAGGTTTATTCCTTGAGTAAACCACGAGTAATTTACGCCCCTGGCTCTGCCCTCTCGCTGTCCTGTCATCAAAAAGCAGTGATTTGTGAGTCTGCTCCCTTGGCTCCTGCTGAAACCAACGGGGTGGAAATCAGCATCAGTCTCTCATCATTATTAAGTACAAATTCACAACCAAAAAAAATTAAATAAATAAATAAATCAGAATTTCCCTTTATTTCCACCTCTCTGAAGCTACCTGGGCACCTCGTGGAGGGGTTGGAATGGCCAGAAAGTTCCTGCTGCACTCAGAAAATGAATATTTTGTTTGTGATTGTGGTTACTTGTGTTTATTGCTGTGCTAATTGATCTGCTCAGAGTGTCCAAGAGAGCCCCACCAGCACCAGGACTGGGAAATGTGCTGGGAGATGTAAATCTGCATGAGGATTTTGGCTTGAGAAAAGTTGGGGTTTTTTTTTTTTCCAAAGTGAACTGATGGATTTATCACAAAGTTGTTGTAAACTAAAGAAATAAAAATCCATGCAAAGCAAACACGAGAAGCCTATTTTCCATTTTCTAGAAATAAATCCAGACTTACTTCATCCGAATATGTTGATCAGATTATTTAAATTTGAAATCAAAGATTGTAGTCCTGTCCAGCTGGAGTCAAAGGAAATGGATTGTTCTACCAAATAATAATTTATCCCATCCTAAACAAAACCAGAGGGGTTGAATCCCCGTCTGAAGACACCCAGGTTTGTCCACTTGCTGCACAGAAAGCTTTAAAATCAAGTGAGATGCGTCTGAATATATAAGAAGACCTCTAACAAGGCAACATTGCTGATGATAAATTAATAGAAAATTAAACTTTTAAATGGAAAAGGAGTTCGTTGCTCTTTATCTCATCTGTCTACACCATGCTCGCATTACGTTGATCCTGGGCATCAGAGTTTGATAAATAGGAGAGAAATATTCCCCTCTCCTCCTCAAACCATAACTTGGCTCTGTGCTTTGAGTCATTTTGTTCCCTCTGAAGGAAGGAATTGGAGATTCAAGGACAACTCCATGAGACGGGGACTTGTCTGAGGTTCGTTGACCCTTCTGGCCCTCGCTGGCACATCCCAGTGAACCATTTTTTGTTGTCATCCATAACGCAGTGCCTGCTGTTGGCACAGAGATGATCCGTAAAAATCCTTGTCCTCCCACCCACACTCCAAGCAGGAAAGCACAGGATGCAAGTGTTGGAAGAGACAGATGGATGGCACATTGCTCTCGTCTTCATCTACAATAAAAAAAATTAAAAAAAAGGAAAAGTTCCCCGCAGGAAGAAGCAATAAAATAAAAGCAGGAAGGGAAAAGAACAAAGGCAATGAGTGACAAGATTCTGCCAACCACACACAGAACAGATTGCTCCGGACAGTGGGGAAAAAAAAATAAATGGGTGACTGGCAAAAGAAGCAATAAATTTGCAAATCGGCCTTCAAAGCAGCTCTTTTATTCAGGAGGATCCCACCTGTGCACCCCAGCACTGAACCTCTCCTGAGAATTTGGGTAAATGCTCAAAATAATGTCAGTATTTCCTGGGGTCTTTCAGGGACTATTCAGAAAGTTCCAACTCGCCTGGAAAATTTCAGGCAGAACACGGGAATGGTTTTATGTTTTACCCATGAGAAAAGACTTTTTTCCACTGTTTATTTTTTTTTAATTTTCAGGGCCGATCTGCACCCTGGAACAGGGAGGACTTGTCAGCCATCACATTAAAATGTAAGATGGGTCCAAACCAAAGCCACAGATCCTGAGTGGGTCTCTGGATCTCCTGGCTCCCACCATATCTACTGGGACAGTTTCTTAACACGAGTTTGATCCCAGGCTGGACCTGCCAGATGTCTGGAAAAGTCTGAAACCACCAGGCAAACCTGGTAGCTCCATTTCCGTGTCCATCACCACTGCTAAGAAGCAAGCAGGGATACAGGAGGAATTTGCCAGGAGTTCATCTACCAAGGAAACCTCGGAGATGATGCTGGCAGAGGAAAATACACTGGTTTTAAATGCAAACTCAGTCCTTGCTGACATTAATTCCATCTTGATTTCAGATGAAGTAGCCTGGTGTGAGCAATGCAGAAAAACTCCTGGTTTTTTTTTTATTCCCATCCTCCATAAAGTGTGGATTAATCCAAATTAGAGAGTGCTCTTTGCTGGCAAATCTGCAGAAAATGTTGAAAGCAAAGGTTATTCTGATGCATAAATCCCAAGACAACAAACGTCATGGAGTTGCTTACACTGGACCATGAGTGAAAAGGAATTATTTTTATTTATTTAATCTACTTAATAACTGAAAGAGGGAGAGAAATCCCAACAAAACCCTCTTTCTGATCAGGCAGAGTTCATCCATCCAGCAGGAGCTCAGGATATTTGGTGAGCAACCCTTGTCTGGAGAGGCTGGAGAACGACACCAGCAGTGAAAATTAAAAAGTTTCTGTTTATTCACCATTTGGGCATCACGAGGGCAGTTCCAGCACGTGGGGCTTTCCTGGCTGGAGGGACACAAAGGAGTCACTCCCTGAGGAATGGGATAAAGCCCTGGATTTCACAGCTGGAGCACTGGGGCTGTTCCAGAGGCACTGAGGGGACGTGTGGGGTCAGGGCAGGGGCCGAGGGAGCCTCAGTCTGTGCAGGGGGCTGGGGACTTCCATTTGAAAATCTGATTTTGCCAACAATTCCCACCCGGTTGCAGGGGCTGGATTAGGATGGGACATCATACAAAGGATACCCCGACACAAATAAGGTGATGGGCAAGGGCTGAGGGAAAAACTTCATTTATGAAATTAAGACGACACTTGGAGTGTCCTCCCTGTCCCCGCTCCGGCTCCTCTGTGCTTCAAAGGAGGAGGTTTGGGATGAGAACATTCCCAAGCTGCTGGATCCTCATCCCAACTGACCTCAGACATCCAACCCCACCAGAGCTCCCACAATCCCACCCCCAATCCTATGAAAATACACGCAGATAAATTATATGCAACTCAAAAGCTTTTGTCACAGGAAACATAAGGAATGTTTTGGATGACAAGGAAATAGCAGGAAAACAGCTGAGAGAACCAGAGTGGTGAAATTAAAAGGACAAAAGCAGGAGAGGAAGAATGGATGTGTGAAAAAAAGCCCCAAATAAAGCTCTCTGAACTTCATTTCAGGTTCCAGAAATGCTCCTTTGAGTCTGGGTCAAATCTCATGCCCAGATTCAAGTTATTTAGGAGTCAGTAGAATCTTTGTGTTGATCCAGACTTTTAGTTCAGAGTTTTTCTTTTATACATTTTAAGTCTACTTTCTATGCGTTCTACAACTGCAAGCAGGAGAAAAACAGAGAAAATAAAAACCAAAATCAGCCTTAATCTTGTGAATCAACTCAGCACTTTGGACTTTAGAACAAAACATTAAAAATGGTGATAAAATTGTGCTATGAAGTTGTAGGAACATCAGACGTGTTACTGCAAGGCCCTGCACGTGGAGAGGTCACCACAGGAAAAAATCACAGGAGATTTTAAAAATGCCATTTCTTGGGGCAGTCTGGGCAGCTCTCTGGGGTCTCTAAAGACAGAAGAGCAACACTCCCCGAGGTGTTTGAACAGCACAAACCCCACCAGCCACTCTGGGAATCTCTGCTGGTTGTAGAGTTCTCTGTAGCCCTTCAGCCTCCCCCAGGACCGTGAGCACTGACTCGGGTGCTTTAATCCATCTTTTAAACCTTGTGCTGTGTGGCTGCCTCTGGACTGGATCTTTCCTTGGATCTTTCCTTGGATTTTACTGGACTGAGCATCCTGTGCCCCTTCCAGACTGCAGGGGGTTACAAACTGCTGGCTCAGCTGACCCCAGATTCCTGAAAATCAGAGGAATTTTTAAACACAGAGAAGTTTCTATGTGAAATGTCAGGTACACATTCCCCTTCCCCAAAATGTTCTTTGGGAGAGTGTAAACGCATGCAGATTAATCATAAGAATCCATATCCACATCCATTTGGATGAGGCAGGAGAATCTCTACGCCCACGTGGTATTTGGGTTGAAAATAATCCCACAGAATGGGGAGCAGAAAGGAAGGTGGGCGACTCGCTTGGACTTTGAAATATTTTTTTACATGAAGTGAATTTAGCTGAGCACACATTTTGAAGGGCTGCTCTGAGGCTGATGCTGAGGGCTCTGCCAAACCCCCAAAATAACTCACCAACGTCATGGTCTGAGGGATGGCTGAGCAGCATTTGCTGAATGCTAAATTCACTTCATTGGAAAGAGGGATTTGGGCCCTGTGAAAACAACCCATTTAATGTGGACACATGAGCAGGGGAGAACAGACCCAAAAACTCACAGATTATTTCAACAGCAGCTGGGCTGGTATTTATGGAAACCCAGAGATGGGCACAGAACAATGAGAACATTCTTGTGGCTGCGAAGCTTTCGTTTTTCTGTTGTTCCTACTTGTTGTTCTGGGTGAAAAGAAGTGGGAATAACCTCTTTTTTTACAGAACAGATGTATTTTAGAAGCAGTGGTTTCTCACTTCCAACCATAGGTGAAACCAGAGACCGAGGAGTCGCCAGCTCCTGGGAGTTGCCACTTTGTGCATGGGCTGTGTTTTCTCTCTTGTTTTATGAGTTAAGAGAGGAAAAGACAGGATTTTACCTGCTTTCTTCTCTCGAGGTGTGTGGGGAGCTGCCTGTTTTAGGCTTTCTCCTGAAGGCAGCCCTGCAGCCACACAGGGACACCCGCGGGTGCCCTGGCCGAGCGGGAAGCGGGGTTATCCCGCCCGGGAGTGCCGCACGTTCGTCCAGGAACACAGGGCAACGCGTATTTATACAAATCCTGCAGCCAGGCTCGACGTGGAGCCACTGCAGAGCACAAGTGGCCCTTGCAGGCCTGCCTGGGCTCCCCTGATCAAAGCCCCAATCCATCACCCGGGCCCCGGCAGCCGCCCCAGCCGGGAGACGCCGCGCGGGACCCGCAGTGGCCTCACGGAGCCACGGCTTCAAAACCCTGCAAGGACCTGGCACAGGAACAAACGAAATGTGAGCAGATCCTACCCAGACCCCAGGGGACCCACGAGCAGGGTGAGCTGGGATGGAGTGCGAGGTCACTGCCGGGTTTTCTTTGAGGACCAGGACTGGTGGCAGCGTTTGTTTTCGTCTGGAGGAAACAACAACAAAAAAAAAAGCCTTGCATTGCTGCTGTGGGGATTGTCGGGACTCCTGTGAGGACCTGCAGGAGAGGAAATGGGAGCTGGAAATGGGGATTCCCAGCATGAACATTATGGGGTGCAGGTCTAGGTGGTAACACCCAGCATCTGTTTCCAAAAGGAAGATTTCAGCTTTCCTGAACCAAAGCTTTGTTCCTCCTCCTAAAAAAGCGCAGGGCAAGAGGGTTTCCATGTTGGTTGTATTTGCACTTGGAAGTCAAACTGGGCTGTTGACTTCTCCACATCCTCTGCTGATGTCTGAGTAATGCTGGGCATATTTGTAAGTATTTTTGAGAGGTTACTCACAATAAAAATAAACTATTGTTGTTTGGTAACAAATCGAAGAGGATCCCAAAGTGAGCAAACAAGGCTTTTTCTTGTAATTCCTCATAATTATTACGGAAATTTCAAAGCAAAATCATACACAAAGTCTTAAATGAATGTTGGCTTTCATGGTGCCTTGGTACTTGCAAACAAGTACTGAAATAAGGAAAAGTAAAAAATTTGGAAGCCTCCTTCTCCAATCATGATTTTGATGAGAAATCTTTAAAGCCAGAACCACTTCAGGTAAATTTTGCTGATGCTTTAACACAACGTATCTCAGTAACTACAACCCCTGCCCTCTGGAACCTCCACAGGCTGGGGAACAACCTGCCAAGGACAATGGAGTACGTGGAATACAATTTTCTTGGCTGTAAAGTTATTTTTTCACAACAAACTGTCTCTCCTTTTATTCCTCATGAAAACAATAAACCACCACACATGTACAACCTGAAGTTCAGTCACCTGCAGCTCCCAATCGTTTCACTCATGTCCATTGCTGTGCTGAACACCTGAAATCCCCTTTTTAGTGACCCCTGGAGCCCCAGCTCCAGGCAGAGCACATCAGGAGGAGCTCACCATCAAAACTCAAGCACACAAATGGACTGTTCTTTACAGATCAGTGGCTGAGGCAGAGAGGGATTTAAGCTGGGTTTGTTTTCCTGCACTTTGGCTATCCAAACTTTTGATCTCTAGTCCAAACGAGTCACCTAAAATATCTGTAATTAATGGAGGAAACCTATCCAGAAAACAATTCAGCCCACTCATGGCCAGCTAACAGAGGGTGATTCACCCTCCCTGGGTTATCCGGGCAGTCTGCAGAGCTGGGCTGGCCGGGTTGGGTCAGACCCAGCCCACAGCGCCCACTGCCCACTGCCCACTGCCCACTGCCCACTGCCCACTGCCGTGTCACCTCCTGCAGGGCGGGTAGGAAACCACCCCGGGCTGAGGGTGCTCCAGCGCTGCAGCGTTTCTTCTGCAGGTCTGCCATCCAAACCCCCCTGAGAGGAGAGATCCTTGTGAACTCGGTGCCAGTTTGGCAGAGCTCACACTCCCTGTCCTCTCTTTGCCCTGGGGCAAGCAAGGCTTTGAACCCAGCTGATGAAATAAAGTCTGGGAACAATTCACGTGGGCTTTTGTTTACTTGGAAAGACGGCAGCACATCATCTTAAGTGCCACAAAAAAACCCCAAGATGCCACTTGGGAAAGAAAATGTGACAGCGTTGGATGTCAAAGACAATAGGAAAAATCACCTAATGTGAGGATCTATAGAAATTAATAATTAATCTCTTAATACCAGGCAGCTGCACATACAAGTCTCCAGTGCCTGCCAAGGAGTGGCATAATCCGGGCAGATTTGCCCTGCTATGAAAGCAGAAGGGTGGGGCAATGTCCTTATCACTGAAGTGACTGAAGAAATTTAGTGTCTCTTATTCCTGGTGTTACCACTGCCTGCACCACGGCAATGGCAAAGATGTGCTGGGCATTTCCTGGGGGAAAAGAGCACCAACATTTCCGCCTCACGAAGGGAAGACAGACTCTGAGAGACGGAAATGTCCATGATTCAGTCTATTTTGCAAACAGGCAACCTGAGCTTTGCTCCTGGCTGCCTTGCCAAGCTCGCAGAGCTCGCTGCAGGGCTCAGAGCTGGGGCAGACAGCAGGAACACCAAAATTTCCTGCAGTACCCAGGTGCCCCAGCCAGGACCGGTGCCAGCTGCTGTAGCAGACACCTTGCAGCAGCCAGATATGGGATAACCTCACTGGAAGAGAGATTTCTGTCTCTCTTCAGTGCGTTGGAGTTTGGGCTGAGCCCTGCAGAAGGAGAACACAGAACGAAATTATCCGGGAGCATTCCCGAGCGTGGCGCTGCCTGTTCTGGACCAGCAGTGCCTGAAGTCCTTGGAAGCCCTCATCCCTCTGGACAGCACACAGATGCTCTGGAAGGGTGACCTCAGCTCTCTCCAGCTTTAGGAAACGCAGCCGAGACAGCTCTCAGGCTCCACACCCACCCCCCGGCACTGATACCGTGATAATTCCCAGCTATCCCCGTGGAAAACATCCAGCAACCCCCTCCCCTCTCCCATTAAAACAAACAAAAACAACTCAAACCACAGCGAGCTGTAAGGGAGGGATGGATTAGAGCGGCGCATGACTCCCTTTTCCCCAACACTTCTCCCACTCCCAGATCCTGAATGGGATCCCAGTCTCTCGCTCAGCTCTGCTCACTGTCAAGCCTTCGGAAAAAGGGCTACTGCAGCTTACATTTCGCAGACTCCGCTGCCATGCCAGCTCACACCTTCTAAATCCCCACTCTATTTACATGAGGGTGGGGCATGTAAATCCCGGCAGGAGTTTTTCTAACAAAGCGACCTACTGCCACCCTTTGATAGGAACACGCTCTGCAGGGCTGAGCCCGGCTTTTGCTCGCAGGGGCAGTGGTTCTTCAGGGGAGAAGGGGAAAATGTTTAATTGTAGTGCTGCACGCGGAAAGGAGGTTCTGCTGCTGCTGAAGTGCACTGAGAATATCAGTTTGGACTTGTGTCCAGCCAGCCTGGCAAGGGAAGAAGAGTTAAATACGGCCAGGCTGTAAATGCAGTCCCTAAAATATCCCATGTACACCACATGAACATGCGTATGATGATCAACCTCTCTATTATTTCAATTTACGCTATTCCAGCTTTTTTTTTTTTTTTTTTTGCATTCTGATAATTGCCGAGGGTTATGCACAAGGATGAAAACAGCACAAGTTGCTGCAAGAAAATTTGGGAATGGTACCACAGAGACTGTGCTACGGGGTGAGAAACACTGACAGCAGTGGGCAACTGATGGGTTCTTTTTTCTTTCATGTTTTTAGCATTTTCGATGATGGAACCATCCAATGAGCTGTGGAATCATCCTCATCATCATCATCTCAGGACGTGAAAGAGTGGAACCGAGCAGTTGTGGCTGCCCCATCCCTGGAAGTGTCCAAGGCCAGGTTGGAATGACCTGGTCTGCGGAAGGTGTCCCTGCCCATGGCAGGGGTGGAACTGGATGAGATTTAAGGTCCTTCCAACCCAACCCATTCCATGACCTGGACCTGGTGGGCTCTGCCTTCCCCCCAGACCCTCAGACCAGCACTGCCAGCCTGGGATGCAGGAACAAGGCAGAGGTGCCGAAGCCTTTTTGGAGCCACCCTTCAGCTGCACCCCTCAGGCACCAATTGTGCATCTTCAGCCACATTTTGGACAGTTTCTCCCGTCAGCCAGTGCAGGGGCAGCCAGAGGTGTCCTGGGACTCATCTCCCACCATCCTGGAGCTGCCCCTGTGCTGGCTCTGCAGGCCCTACCTCTGCTCTGAAGGGCATTTCTGTTTCTGTAGCTCTCCATGAGGTTTTGAATCTTGACAGCCCAGCTAAGACGATGATCTAAACTGACCTAAATTCCAGGTCAAGCAAAATTTAGGTTAATTTCACTGATGTCATTTGAAAATTTTAATTGGCATAAACCCTCTGGGGCAGGGACTTTTTCCAGGGAGTGCGTGTACAAGCTACACCCAGTGATGGAGTCTCACACAGCCACTGAAATCCTGATTTCCAAACTTTTCCATATTTACCTGTTCTACCTTCATATCAGGGTGTTTCCTTCCCATCACCTCAGGGGAATAAAAGAGGCACAGACTCCCCAAAAAAAGGGGCTGAAGGGGGTGATGCTAAAAGAGTCCTGCCAGAAGCAGCCATTCCTGCAGATTGAAAGATCAGGAAAACATAAATGCAAACAGAGAGCCCATTAAACACTGGTGGAAAAATGGAAGCCCTGGAATGCCTCCAATATAACTAAAAAGCAGTCCAGGACTGGAGTGATTCTGTGTTTGTTTTCTGTCCATTTTTCATGGTTTGCTCATTGTCACTTCGAACTCTTCCAATATCATTAATACAGCTGACCAATGTTATTTCTAAGAAAAATATTTTCATTCAAAAAAAAAGACATTTTCCTGAGAATAATTTTTCGGAACGTGGTGATACATTGTTGAAATACTCCTTTTTCTATAAACAATTGACTTTTTTTAAAGCCATGTTTATTGAAAAATTTACTGGAAATATTACCAAACCTTCGTCAATTAATCACGTTTAGAACATTTTTACTTCACAAAATTGGAAAGAAGTGCAAAGCAGGGCCATCTGTAACAGGAGGAAATCCAAGCGGTGTTGCTTGCAGGAGCACAATAGTTCATGTTTGAAGGGCTTGAGTGGTTCTAACAATCACCCCCAAAATTCGCACTATTTACAGTGTCGCGACTCAAGTGTGCGCTGAGGAGGAGGAGAAGCTGCTCAGCAGAGCTTTGTTCCAATCGGGCATCTCTGAGCTCCAGTTCTGCCATCCTTCTTGGAAGTGTTGGCTGGGTGGACTCTTCTTTCCCATCCCTCCATTCGTTTTCCTCACTTTCCCATCGCCAACAAAAATTGGCACTGAATATGCCAAAATATCCCTTTTTTCACCCTTTATCCACCATGCTTTTATCTTATGGAAGCTTAGCTCCACCTACGGACTTAATTAAACTCCTGAAACTCTCTTCAAATTAATCTTATGGGAAGATTAAGATGATATGAGGGGACTGACACAGAGAAATTGGGATGGACACACTGGGAAGAGCCCAGAGCTCCCAAGACCCCCAAAATCTGGACAAGGAGATGGGGAAGGGACCTGGAGCCCCCCCCAGGGCACTGCAGAGAGGTGCCAGGGCAGAGCCAGGTGGGACAACCCCAGGGAATGCCGGGATTAGGTGTGGCCAGGGAAGAGAAAATTGAGGAGCAGCCAGAAAATGACAAACAGGGGATGAATTGTGACTCGTTCAGGGGGAGAGGAGGCTCCTCAGCGACGTATTAAAGAAATATCTTAATCACAGTAATAGCTTAATTTTGGGTGTAATTACAACTCTGCTCTTGCCTCGCTCCCCCGCCCTGCCAGCGGTTAATTCTGCACACCCTGTGTGTGCACATTAAATATCCCTGCCATGGACACGGGGCACTTATTGACACAGATGCAGAGCACTTGAACACGGGAGGGGAGGGGGAAGCTCTGGAGCCAGGACCCAGGGCCCAGCCCCACTGCGATGGTAATTTGTGGTTTTTCCTCCAACGTTTAGTAGCCACAAAGAAGCCTTAGAAATTTCTGGTCAGAACCAGGACTCCCCTGTTCCTCTGCAGACGAAACACTGAGCCCTTACACTCCAACCCCAATAAATATTTCATCTGGTTTGGAGGGAGAAGGGGTGGAGTCGGGCTGAAGTTGCGTTCCACGAATGCAAATGACAGCTGAGCCCCTCCAAGAGCCAAATCCTGCCTCACCTCCCAGCCCTGGGTGTGTGCAGGGGCACAGGGGGGCTGCGGGTGCAGGGATGGGTGAGGTCCAGGCGGTGTTGGCACTGATGGACACCACGGACACGGCCGTGGGGCTCACCTGGAAAATGACAATAAACCAGGGAAGCCACACCAGGAGCTGAGTGTGAAAAATATCACACACAGAGGGGGAACTCGGAATCAAAGCAAGCCTGCAAAGGTCCCAGATGTGTCAAGAGACAGGAAGATAAGTTTAAAACACACTTTGCTCTGCCCTGCAGGGATCCCAATCAATGACCAGTGGACAGATTTCTGCTAATGTATTTATTTCACCTTCTCCCATTTTTATCTTTGCTAATTTGGCCAGATTTTGGTGCCAGGTTGGAGCCTTGCCCTTAAGTCTGATCATCCCTCCTCGCCCTCCTGAAGGCACTTGCTCTGATTCAGGCAGCCACTGTGATCAGTGACTCATTGACCAAAGAGGTGGAGGACACACTTTGGAAGAGTCTGGACACCACTGTGCCTTTAGGAAGTCCTTGGGATGCAAAGCACAGCCCCAGGATTCCACCCCGTAGGAACCAATTTAAACATTTCAATAAATGAAGTTACAAGGTCAGAATGGAAGTTCTCTAATCAAGAGTGAAATGACTCTTTGAAAGGACTGCACCAGCATTCCTGAGAGAAGGGAGATTCAACAAGAAACGTTGAAAAGAGGGATTTCAAACCCCTGGGTAAAGGCTGACAAGGAGGAAGAGAAACCTCTGTCTCTACTTTTGGAAATAGGAGAAAAGTTTCATTTCCTATATTAACATTGCAACTTCCAAAAATTCCTGTGGAGTAAATCATCCATCCAACCATTCTGGACAAATCAGAAAGGGTTTGAAATCATGGCACAGAGTTAAATAAAATCTCCATGAGTTGTTGAGCTGGAAGGGAGAAGAAAATCCAGACTTGCATCTCCAAAGTTGAAGAGAGATGGACATGGGAATTTGTAGGAGGATTGAGTTCCCATAGCCCATAAGCACTACAAGGAATAAATCAGGGGCAGAAATTATTTAGGGCAGGACTCTGAGCTCATGTAAGTGCTTTTAAAGCTGAAGGGAAATGCCCACATCGCTCTGCTGTCGCTGCCCTCTGAGGGATTTATATTCAGGTTTTAAGACTTGTTACTGAGAGGAAGATTTAATTCCTGTCTCAGCCCATCCCAACCCTCCATGACTGATAAAATTCAGGGTGTACTGGAGGTTTGGAGTATATAGGAGGTAGTCCCATAATTCTGGGGAGTTCCAGCTGTGCTGCTCTCCACGAGCCCATCCCAGCCTGACCTCGGTGCCGCTCTTTGTGTCTCCATAAACAACTTCCACAACAGGCAAATCACAAACCCCATGAAATCCAGTCAAAGACAAATATTCAGGAACAGAAACCAATGCCTGCTGTGATCAGAGGAGTCTCTCAGCAAATGACACACTTAATAGCCCCCAAGATTTAATGTTTTATCCTTTATTTAAACTCGGACCGGCCCCTGGGATCACCGAGGGACTGAAAGCTGCAGGTTACTGAATTATCTCGTTTTGCCCCATTAATTCTTTGGACTGTCAGGCTCCTCCTGAACCTGGGTTAGTTCACTGTCCTTGCTGTGCTTCCGAGCAGATGAACAGTGTCAGGATCAGGTCATGACTGAAATATTCCCATTAGCAAGAGCAACAGTCAGTGGCACAAACGTTCAGGTCAGTGCGGCTGATCCCCTTCTGCCAGTGCAGAATCACGGAATGGTTTGGGTTGGAAAGGACCCCAAAGCTCCTCTCATTTCACCCCTGCCACGGGCAGGGACACCTCCCACTGTCCCAGGGTGCTCCAAGCCCTGTCCAGCCTGGCCTTGGACACTTCCAGGGATCCAGGGGCAGCCACAGCTTCTCTGGGATAACCTGTGCCTGACAGGACAAAAGGTATTGGATTTCTACAAACTGCAAACAAAAAGTGGAAATGGTTGTAAAGAGACCACCAAGTTCCATTACCTGAACTTAGAAACAAGTACAAACAAAAGGGAAATGATTCTGAAACCTGAACAAAACTCAGTGGGTTCAGTTTAGTGGTTTTTAACTGCCTTGGAAAAACTTTCAGATTGACAAGGTGACAAGAACAAACAAATCCTTCCCATATTCCCCCAGTTTGAGGAAGTTAAGAGATATCTAATGAAGCAGGGAAAGTAATTATGATATTTTAAATCCTGGGGTTTAATACCAATGGTGTGTCTCAAGTGAAATGAGAAGAAAGGCTGAAATTGGAAATAGACATTACTTGGAAAATTTATGGAAAGCTGCAAAGATCAGACTGTTTAAAATGATAATAAATCAGCCTAGATCCTGAAGCGTATTTATTATGCTTGGAATTAGCAATAATAAAACCAAAGCTCCTGCAATATCCACGGCGGAATTGAATGGAAATGGAATGAACCTCCACAGTTGGATTTTGCGCTTTAACACATTGTCGTGTTTTTTGGGCCCAAGGCACTTCTAAAACTGCAGGGCTCGACGAGCTGCAGTAAGCTGCACCGGGGTGTAAATGGGTGTGTTCTCCCTGGTGTTGGAGGCTCCCGGCACAGCGGGAAGTGCCTGGCGTGCCCCGGAGCCCAGGTCACCCCGATGCCTCCTCGGCTCTGCATTCTTCAGAGCCAGAGTGGTTTTTCAGGAGCAGGGTCTGTGAATAGCTCTCCAATGAAATGAGGCTGTATGTCGGCTCCAAAAATAAACCGACGTTTCCATACGTTGATTTTTTTTTTTTTGGCTAAGTTTATCAGACTCGTTCTTGTTTTTTTCTTTGTAGCCTATATATTTTGTGATTTTTTTTGTAAAAAATGAGCTTTTTCTCTTGGTCCTTTTGCCTTCAGAAATCCCACGGTCTGGTTCTGCAAACCTTCTCACCTATTCACTTTCTAATAAAAGTAAAAAAGGAAAAAGAAGAAAAGATTTAAATATAACTCCTTGAGGGGATCTCTCATTGGGCCAGCGTCAAACAGGGCTATTGCACCCACATCCACGACAAAAAAAAAAACCCCAAAAATGTGTTTCTGAGAAGACACATCCAATTCATTTGAGGTACCATTAGCTGAGAACAATTTGGACCTGATTTAAAGCTGCATTTTAATGTTTAGCAGTTGGCTGGAGCCATCTCCATGATGCCGTTAACAGATGATCCTGACATCATCTGAGACAGAAAATGTATGACTGGGAGCAACCCTGGAGGAAGAAACATCCTGTTTTCTTCAGGCATCTCAAAGAGTTCCAACCCCTGCAGTTCATGGAACATAAGCAAATAAATAAAATGAAAACAAATCAAATGATTTCCTATAGGAATACTTTCCACCCTAAAGGCAGCAGGACTTTGGAAAACATTCTGTAAACAGGAACTTGCAGAAACATCCTCAGAATCCAAATGGATTTTTATTTATCTTCACCATAACATGCTCAGGGAAATGCTGATATAGAAATGCAGGTAACAATTTCTACGAGCATTATTTTTTTCCCCCCCATTTGTATCCCAGCTCTGAGTTTGTTTTCCCTAACACAGACTCACCGGGGCTCACATTCAAAGCAGGCTGGACAAGGCTTTGGGTGAGTTTTGCCTGACTGAAGGTGGAAAACACACCACAAAATATGGTTTTGATGAGACTGAGCCACTTCAGCTCAAAGTTTGCATTAAGAGTTTAATTAGTGAACGTGAAATGCAGAGTTGGACACTGGCTACAGCTTTGTGTGAATAACACAGACCTCTGAGTGCCACTGAGCTGCATTCTCCACACTTTCATGGGGTTTTAATTGCAATTTATTGAATTTATTCATTTATCAAGGCGTGATTCTTAATCAATAACTTATTTACTTTTTTTTTTTAAAAGTATAATGCACACTATTAATGCATTGATATAAATTATTACCAGTAAGGGTAAAATCAAATGAGCTTTTTGAAACCAGGGAGCAACCCTTGATGCCTGGCCCTGAGCTGCTCCCATGCTGCCAGTTAACTCCACGGTAGCTCAGGATAGGGATGAAATCCTGAAACGCAGCACTGGCTTCTCCTGGGATGGGGAGAGAGGAATGAAAGGGAAAACAAACACTCTGGGATGGCGGTGCTGGAGCAGAACAGGGTGAGCTGCCCGTCCTGGGCCTGCCTCAGACCCTCCCTCCTTGGGAACCCGTTCAGCCCCTTCTCCAAGGCTTGGTTTCATGCTCGTTATTTGTCAGATTAATTAAGCAGGATGTGCACTCATTTTCTTTCTTTCCCATTGCTATTAACCTGTTTCAATGTAAAATATTCCCTATTCCAGTGTACAGTGAACTCGTCCTCAGGGATTTTAGGCCCACCTGCAGCTGGCCTGCTTTGACATTGCTCCACTGCCCGCTTGACACCCACACCAGTTTAACCCAGTGCAGGATCTGCCTTTTCCTAGAGGAAACCTTCCACAGCAGGTGGATTAAAATAACTACAGATATCACACAGAGAGTGACACACACATCCAATAAGTGAAAACATGGATGGTTTTGAGCAATTCCTGCCTGCAGTGAGGCTGATGTGGAAGTGCTGCAATTTTTCCTCTCTAATCTCATATATAATCTTTATCCACAGTTGAATATTGACAAAAAGAAATGGATGTGATGGTAGAGGCAGCGATGGGATGTTGTGCTGCCAACTCCACTGACTGCAGCCCGAGTGTCAGGACATTTTTGGAGGTAAGTCTCAACTTTCCATGAAAGGGAAAAGCCATTTTTCTCTCTGTCTAGAGAAGCAAGGCATGAAAAGAAGGTCTTTTTGAAAAACCACGAGTGTTTCACAATTTCAAACAACTCTCAAATTTCAGCTGACTGGTGAAGCCAACACCATCCTCGGAGGGAGCCTGCCCTGAGCCTTGTTCCTTGCTGAATTAGGGAGGCACTTTCCATGAACAGGCACGGGGATCCTCCAAACCCAACGTGCCCCTCATGTATTCCCCATGTGGTAAAACGCTTCTGTAAAATCAAACAGCCAAAGCTCTCCTCGTGGCAATTCACCTCCAAATGACAACTGACACAGAGCTTGTGGCTCTCCTCTGCTCCAGCTGTGGAGGGGACATCCAGAAAAAAGTCAGCTGGGCGGGAAGAATAAACACTTGGCCCCTGACTTCATTTTCATCCCTTCTTCTCTCTCATGGATCAGTGGTTTCCATAAGCTGAGATGCCTCCCGTCTTGTCAGCATCACCCCGAGGTGCTTCCACCTCCCCAGGACCAACCCAAAGCCACCCAAGCACAGCTGGAGGCGGTAGCACCACCAGCCAAACTCCCTGAGCCCTGCTGCAGCTCCAACCACCCTTCTCTGCTCCCACTTAGGAGGAACATCTGCTGCTTCAGGGTGGTGGTGGGATCTTTACTGGCTGTTGTGGCCACAGGCCAGTGGAGCACTGCTGGCTTTTGCCTTCCTGCGAAGCAGGAGCTGGCATTCCCATGCTGAAACCTTCCCAAATTACCTCTTCCAACATCTGTCCAGGGCTGGCTTGCTGAACTCTCCCTTGCTCCTGCCTGGGCCGAGGTGATTTATGGTCACCTGCTGTCCCAGCTCCCTCTCCGTGCCATTCCCCAGTGCTGGGAGCTGCTGGTGCCCCCAGCCCATCCATGGCAGCACCTGGGTGGCATGGGAATGGCGTTTTCCAAACAGTTCCTCCTCCCAGATACGCTCTGCACATCCGTGTCTGGCCAGGAGCTCAGCCATTTATTTTTCCTCTCCATAGGCATGTTTGGAGCTGTGGGTGGCCTCTCCTGTTTAAAATAAAGAAGGCAGGAGGAAGCTTTGTTCTTTGCAGGCTGAAAAACAGAGCATCTGTCCAGTGCTGGGTGGGATAAGGGAGCAGCAGAGCTCGGGCTGCTGGAAATTTCCCCACCTTAATTTTTGTTTTTCTTGGTTTGAAGGAAATAGGGACTCAAGGCAAAAAGAAGGAGACAAGAACTTTGCAGAAGGACTAGCTCAGCTGCTCCATTTGGTGAAAATGCTGTGGATCTGGACAGTCAACATATTGGAATTCTTGTTTCCACAAATGATCAGAAATTCAAAATATCTGATATCATCTCACAGCTACTGAGTGGCCTCGAGCCAGGTTTGATTTGGTTCGTGTTCCTGGAGCCATCAGCCCAGTTCAGATACATTTCTTCAGGGTCATGCAAGGCAGAATGTGTTCCATCCTATAGTAGCTTTAATATAAAAAAGGTCTCTTTAGAACTTTACTCACAGTTCGCTCCCACTTTTACTATTAGAGGCATGAAATAGTCCCTTTAATCATGGCTTCTAGCCCCATTTAAAGCAAAAGAAGCAGAGCTAAATAGGAATTTTTAATTTAATTTAAAAAGAAAATATCCTAACATATTGCAAAACCATCTTGGCAAACTGGAAGACACCAAATTCTCTGAAAAATTGCTCTGAGCAGCCCAGCCCAGCCTGTGAGCACACAAGGACGTTAGAACACGAAGCATGAAGGACTAAGTCACCTCATCGATCCTCCCAGCACAGGACAGGTTGGGTTTCTGCCTTCCCTTGCACCATTCTTTACCTTTTAATCTCATAATAAATATTCCCCCTCTGCAGTGGAAGTTTGTGCAGTTGCAGGGATGTTTATGACTTGTCGTGGGATGTTGGACCAACATAAACCCTCCACGAGCAGGGAGGGGCAGCCTCTTCCCTCACCATTGTCCCTGACACAAGGAACGACTCCTGGATGTTTCTGGAGCTTTGTGCCACATCCTGACAACGTGAGGAGCAGGGAGCAGTGGCCCTGGCCCTTGATTTACACACTGTTCAGTCCATCACTGCTTAACTCATCCCTGTGCATCCACTGCAAAGCCCATTTTCCTGCCTGGAACTTGGCTGAGGAATGGGAGGAGATGCTTCATTACTGCCTGCCTTGAAGTGGAAGAAGAGCCTATTTTTAAACTGGTGTTTTGCAGGTCATTAATCCCAGACCTGGATGGGAGCCTTTAGCTTTTGACCTCCCCAGTGACCGAGTTATTCACTGCAGACGACAAATGGTTATTTTTTCATAGTTGTTTTCAAAAGACTCTGCACATTTTGGAGCCATTGTGGAGCACTGCAGGAGCCCTCATGGTAGCCCTGTCTCGTATCCTTAATCCACCCTGAAAGATATACTGGGCACTTCAGAGTGACTCATGCCCGTGGAAGAGGGTGGTTATGCAATATCCACATTATTCCTATTATTTCTTGGATACCTCACTCTCATAACTCTGCATGGTCTTAATACTGAGCAGTGATCCAGGGGAATTTGAGCTGCAGAACATCCACAGAAAATCTCAATACAGTTCCCAAATCCAGTCCATGTCCATGATTAGCACTGAAAATGGCCAGGACTGGGCTTTTTGGGTCAACTTGAAAATCAGATATTTATTGCACATGTAAGGTTATCCTGCAACAAATGAACATGGCTTCATTAAATCAAGTTTTTAAAGTGACTCCCTGGCCGGGCTGATAATTGATATCAACAGATAGAAGGGTGAGTGCTGATCTGTACAGACGATTTCTGAGGAGGGTGGGAGCAGTGATCCCACCAGCCCAGGAGCTGAGCCCTCAGAGCCCTTCAGAAGGACGGGGGAAACTGGGAGCAGGGAGATAAGGAACAACCAAAGCAGGATTAAATTTCCAGGGAAAGGAACCAGGAGGAAATTTATACACACAAGTACTAGCCCCAAGGTCCTTTCTCCCTCCTTTTCCACCTCTTTGATTACACCACTCCATGTCCATGTCTGCAGGTGTTCCACAGACCCAGGACAGCTTTCCTGGGGCTGGAGGAAACTCCTGCACTGCACAAACAGCTCTTGGCCAACCTGAGGACAGAGGGAATGAAAGAGGACATGACGATGAACACGAGGTCCCCCCTAAATGATACTCTCAGCTCAAGTTTCCATGGCTTAATCTGTGCTCTGGTTTCCCAGGGAAGGACTCCATGGTGGCGTGTTGGTTTAGTGGTTGGAGTATGACATCAAATGAAAGCCCTGAGTTCAAAGTGTTTACGGGAATCCCACCCCCCGAGAACTGGCAGGAGCATCCCGGATTACTCATCCGCATTAACTCTTTGGATAAACATTTTCCTGTTGAGCCTAAGGTTGAGCTGCACATTCCCTGACAAAAAAAAAAAAAAAATACAACAACAGAAAACCCAAAGAACCCATGTTCAAAAATAAACACAACATGTGGCTGAATTAGGGGCTTGTTCCATACAAAGAAAGATGTGTTTACACAAGGGCAGCTCATCGTGACACGTTGGTTTTCCAAAGGAGCGAGCTGTGAAGGGATCTGGGTTAATTATCTGGGATAATTAGTGTGGAACAGGGATCTGAATGTCACTGAGTGACAGCACTTCAGGAGGAATGGTTTAAGGCAAGGCAGGAGTTTGGGGATGGCTCTGGAGCTCGGGAGGTGAAGGATCTGGCAGGCACGGTGGGATTGACTGGGAAAGCCATCTCATGCTCTAATGGCAGAAACACCTCCAGCTCCCACATCCACCACCATAAATTACTGCCATCCATTGAATTTCCATGATGTCAAGCAAGTGTGAAGGAAAACAGGCTGTAGCTAAATGGAGGACGGGAGCATGGAGCAAAAAATGGTGGATTTGGGTTTTTATAAATTTTGCTTTCCCCAAAAAGGTGGTGGCACATTTAAAGGTAAGAATTGAAACAGAAACTCAGCTGGTGATGATGAATGTTCAGGGACCCTGCTTGAGGGCAGCCCTGCAAGCCCACCACGTTTTATAGTTGTTATAAATTTCTGCATCCAGCACTGAGGTGAATGCAGGGGAAAGGGGCATTGATGGAACATAATATTCCCAGCAGGAGAAATGTCGGGGTGGTTCAGGTCTGGAAACATCTCTGTCCTACAAACTGCACTTAGAGGCAACTCATCAATAGGAATTAATTGGGAAGGAATTGTTCCCTGTGAGGGTGGGCAGGCCCTGGCACAGGGTGCCCAGAGGAGCTGTGGCTGCCCCTGGATCCCTGGAAGTGTCCAAGGCCAGGGTGGAGCACCCTGGGACAGTGGGAGGTGTCCCTGCCCATGGCAGGGGTGGCACTGGATGAGTTTTTATCTCCCTTCCAACCCCAACCATTCCATGATTCTGTGATAATTTCTGTAGCACATGAGAAATCTGAAAGGGCAGAGAATTATGTTTGCAGTTCATCACACTTTGAGACTGTACAAGAACCTCACATTTTTAATCTGTTTTACAGTCAAGCAGCAACGTGACATAATATCCATTTTCTCTCTTTGATTTTCCCACAAAGTTTTAACTTTTTTTTTAACCTGCAAAAGAGATGGACTCCTAATAAAGTTCAGAGCCTATGATGATACTTTGAGGACAACTTAAAGGGTGGATATTCCTAAATATTTGGCAAGACCATTATTAAACCTCTTGGCTCTATCCACATGCTGAACATGATTAGGATCTCCAGTGCTGGTCACAGCATCATCTTCTGGGCATAACAATTACAATAAAACAGAAATTCCAATAAAACTGGAAAAAAAGAGCAGTTAATAAGTGTTCTGTCTAACCTTCAGCTACAAACGAGATGACAAATAGGCCAGCAAGGCCAAGTAAGATTTTTTTGGGGGTATTGATTTAAAGCAGAGAAGCCACATTTGGTAGTTTATCAATTCAAGTGGAAACCAAGGATCATGGAACTAAAAGATATTAATCACTGCGGATTAGGGAACCCAAGGCTTCTATGAATTTCCCTGCCAGTTTTGTTATCTTCTCAGATTTTCCTGTCATTTCTTTAAGACTTTCCTTGTAAATTTTGCATTTCGAGCTGTAAGAGGCCATTAGAGGATGGCAGGAGTCCTGTACTTTTCTCGTAATGAATTCTCAAGTTACCCTGGGTTTTCCTATGCAAACAAACTGAACCCACACACAATTATCCCTCGCCTGCCCCGAGCAGACATTCTCCAGTAGGATCTTCTATTTTTAATTCAGCTATTGAAATCAAGTGGGGAAGGCTCCCGGGCCTTGCAGCCCCTTGTTATATGGTCTAAAAATAAAATGTCGGCAGTGCGAACACACGTGGTGCATTATCCACGCAAATAATAATTTGGGGTCTGGCTAATTGGGATTTTAAGAGTTAGGGCACTCTGGAAGTTCTTGCTGAGCATGGATCCAGCCTGTGGAGGTAGAATCTTCCATTACTACGCAAATTCCCAGTGAAAACTCCTGGGATTTATATCAGAACAATATGGAGTTTCGCCTCCCACCCTCCCCTAAATAATTCAGTCAACTCAGGTCATATTTTCAAGCTTCTTTCTACAATCATCACAACTAAAACTGGGCTTCCCATTCCCAAAAAACCACTTGAACATGGAATCATAGAATCATGGAAGGGCTTGGGTTGGAAGGAACCTTTAAAGGTCATCTCATTCCAAACTCCTGCCATGGCCATTCCAAACTTCCACCATCCCAGGTTGCTCCAAGCCCTGTCCAACCTGGCCTTGGGCACTTCCAGGGATGCCCACTGATGTCAAGAGCTGGGCCTTGGGCTGCCACCAGAATTCCCCTGGCTCTAAGGGTTTCCAGTCGCATGGATTTGACCCCATCCATTCCATTTAATGCAATTACTGGTTCCACAGGGTTGCACGTCCTGGCTCTGCTGTATAAACTGAGGAAATGCTCTTTACAAATAGGAATTACTGTCAGCGATGTTATTACATTTAACCTTTCATGCCACTCCATTTGCAGGTTGTACCAAGGTAAAATCAACACGTTTTGTTATTTTTTTTGTTATTTTTACTGTAGTTTCGCAATTCAGCTGCTTCCAATAAACAGTGGCATGAGGGAGGCTCTGTTTGCAGGACAGAGTTCCTTATTCATCATAGGCAACATTTTCCCTTTGTTTTGTTCTCCTTTAGCCAGGAACATAAGCCAGTGCTGATGTTCAGGATGCTGACAGCACTAATTTTTCATGAGAAGCAGAGAGGGATCAAAACTAGTCCCTAACTTATGTATGGGAGGAGGAGGGGGAAGTAGGAGATGCAGGAAGAATTTCCTTGGTTTTATGCAGAATTTTGCATTCTTTTAGTGAGAAGCTACTCACCACTTCACTGCAGCATGCCAAAATTATCCAGGAAAAGCTTCTTTGGATCCCCAAAGTCCTATTTTACAACTTTTAACCCTTTCCATGCTGCCATTTGTTTCATTCGGTGCTAAACAACCTCCCCATTTATATACCTTCCCCCCCAGCCACAAAGTGAGCATATAATACATTACAGGTTGATGCCCTTTGATATCCCCCCCATTCCCAGCTGTCTTTCCCCGCTCCCAAGCCATGGATTAAGCAGCTCTCAGGCAGCCCACGGAGCTGGGCAGCAGGAGAGCTCTGCAATAAGTCCTAAATTGAAAGCTCTGCTGTGTCTCCCCACTGTGAGAGCCTGCTGAGATAGGCTTCTTTTAATATTGCCTTAATAGGCTCAGTTAATTAAGTTCAGTCTATCTGGAGGGATTTTCATGGCCTGCGGAGCCCATGAGTCCTGGCAAATGGGAGCCTATTCCTGCCCCAGTTATTATCAATAGTGGCTTAGGGAAAGTGATTACAGCACTCGGGAGAAAACGGAATCACCTTCCGTGATTCTGCTGGCTCTGCACATTTCTGAGCATCCCAGCCCGGAGCCAACATCCAGCGATCCGCTGGGGAAGATGGGGCTGGAAAAACGCATCCCAAAGGCTTGAACCAGGGACCAGCCCGTGCTCCTCACATGTCCTCAAAGGCATGAGCTGCTGGGGCTGTTAATCACTCAATTAGGCCCTAATTATCAACACCCGCTGCATCAAAAGGCCTCCCGTGGACAGGGAAAGGTTGCAGGCGCTCCCTTTGACGGGTGATCCCTGCCCACAAAGGGCTCGCTGGAGCCGGGGCTGCCCCGGGGCTGGCGGGGGATCAAAGCCGGGGGAGCGGCGGATGCTGCTGATGCCCAGCGAGACGGAGCGGGGCTTTAGCGATTGTTCGCCCAGCACCGGGGCTCCAATCCAAGCCCTGGCCTCGGGGAATCGGGAGGGAGGGATGCGGTGTCTGCTCCTTCCGACGGCGGCAGAGGTTTTATGGGATCACGGAATTGGAAGAGTTGGAACGGACCCTCCAGGATCATCGAGTCCAGCTCCTGGCCCTGCACAGAACCATCTCCAAGAGTCACCAAAATCCTTCTGGAGCTCTGTCGGGTTTGCTGCTGTGACCATTCCCTGGGGAGCCCGTTCAGTGCCCAAACACCCTCTGGGAGAAGAACCTTTTTTCCAATATCCAACCTAAACCTGCCCTGACACAACTCCAGGCCATTCCCTCGGGTCCCGTGTGTCAAAATGCACAAAATGCACAGCCTCCAGAGTGATCTCTGCAGTCAGATTTCTCTCTAATTATAATAATATCTCTAATAGTGAAAGCTGGCACTGAGCTGGGACTTTTCCAGCAGCCTGGGCTGTCCTGAACTTACCCCTGTGACCTGGAGGAGTCTTGCAGAAGCTGCTGTATCTCTTCAAGAACAGGCAGGGCAGGAACAATCACAGAAAATTCTGGGCCAGAATTCCCTACTTTGAATAAGATACAAATATAAATATCATCCCTTCCAACCCTGCAAGTTAACTTTGAGAGATTGGGAACAAATGCCTTCTTTCCTTCAGATGTAAATACATGGAAAATATCTGTTCCCTCCTTAGTGTTAAATAAATTATTTTGCATATATTTAGGAATTCTTTGTCTCTCCTTGAAGTTCTTCAATGTCAGGATCTCCTTTACTAACCCCTACATGTCCTCACTGGGCTAAAAAGTCTTATTATCCATTGCTTTGTATTAAATATAGTTTAATAACACTTGCCCTGTAATGATGGCTTAACTTCTAATCCATTTCTGATATTTAGCATGCACAGCTTAAAATGAATTAACTATTTCATGAAAGTTGTGCTTTCATGGTGTAACAAAACGTGTAGGGAAACATCTCAAGAAGAAATGGTGATCAGGTTGGGGCAGGAATGTTCTGACGTCTACAAGGGTGTAAAGAGCCAGTGGAAAACTGAGTCCAATAATCTGGCATTCTAGGATGCTACAATAATACAATAATTCTCTCACCCTTTCCAGTCCCAGCCTCATTTCCTGGGTTTTAACATGACTTTGGGTTATATAGGCATGCAGTGAGTCAGCCTGTATCAATTTTCCTAATCCTCACAAAATGTTGATAATTTGTTCAGCTGTTCTGCTTTAACAGAGTGACAGAACAAATGCAGAAGGAGAATTTTAGGTTGGGTTTCTTTCAACAGTTTCAAACTGGCACCCAGCTGAAAGCCTGTGATGAAGGACTTTAATTCCTGCACCCAGAGGAAAGGTATTTGATGACATCCTTTTTATCCTCAATAACATGATAAAGATTGAGCTGGAGTAAAAAAAAAAAAGGGATCCCCCAGTCACCTTTGGGTTCCCTGGACTGGAATTCCCAAACCGGAGCTACTCAGCACGGAGCAGCATGTGCTGTTCCCCACCCTGACACTCATTTCCAAGGAGCTGGAATGCTGCAGATCAGAGGCACAGCAGGATCCAGCATTCCCCAGGGAATGTGCAGAAATCCTCCGTTCAACCAGCGCTGCTCAGAGCTCAGGGAATGAAAATCCTCCGTGGTTTTGGGGGAACAGGGATGCTCTCACTGGATCCTCAGTTCCTGCACATTTGTTCTCCTGCATTATCCTGCTGAGGGTATCCCATGCAATCAATCCCTTTTATCCTTCCCGGATTTCTTGTCCAGGCCACCAAACAAACATTTTCTAATAGGGACAGGCTATTTAAGTGTTCATAAGAGCTAGTGGATAGAAGTTCAATATTGAATAGATTCCTACAGATAAATTCCTGAACTCTAAACCCTGAATTATTCCTGCACAGCCTGAGAATAGCACCAGCATTTCTTACAGATGTGTCATCCATTCCTTCACCACCTGGGATTAACTCTAATCAAAAGCGACGTTCAAGACAATCCTTGTAGCCAGCTATTTGTTTTCTTAATGCAGGCCAGAAGATTTCTTATTGCAATTTTGCAAAATATTGCAAAATATTACCTTACATCCGTCCAAAGTCCTGGCATTATGTGTTTATGTGAAAGAATAAGGAGTGAAGAGGTACTGGAGGAGTTCAAGGGTGAAGAGGTTTCATATTTTTAATTTTTTTTTAAATATGTATGTTAGAAAGTTTTGGACCATAAATAAAATAAATCTACAAAGGTGGCAAGTAGTGGGGAGTTGGATTCTTCTTTACAAAGCAGATAAAAGCAGGACAAAAAAAAAAAAGTCAGTGGTGTCATCTCATGGCTTGAAGGAATGTTTGATTAAAAGGAGGATGTTCATAGACACTGAAGCAACATCCTCCTCCATCCAAAAATGCTCCTGTATCACGGAGCCCGTGAATAACCACAGGCACAAGGTGGGGCAGAGGAGGATGCCCGAGGAGCTGGGAATACCTGGGACTGGGAGAGGGGCTCCAGAAGGGACCCGAGGGCCCCTGGCCAGCTCGTGACAGAGCAAGGAGGGGCTGGACTCCAACCCAAGCTCTTGACTCACAGCCTGAGCCAGGGGAAAAGCCCTGTGTGATCCGGGAGTGACTCAGGCTGGGCCCTGCCGAGCCCTGTGCCTCGGACACTTGGCTGAAGGTTTTGTTCTGAGCTGACATTTCTCGCTCTGATTAATCCTCTCCAGGCCCCGGGCTCAGCTGACTCGGCTGAGCCCACTGGAGGCCATTGTTCGGCTCTGTGAACTTCATCTCTTCTTTCAGGGCTTAAAGAGAGGACCCCTTTCCCCCCCCACCTCATCCTTCTTGCTAAAAGCCTGTTTGTAAGAGCCATAATGAAACTCCAGGTGGCCTGGTGATTCCCAAGTAATCCCCTCAGGGATTTGAAGCCCTTGGTTATGCCTCATGCATGGTAACAACCCATGGATGTGATTTTCCTCTCTTTCTTTACGCTGTGCTGCGTGATTTAATAAGTGCAGGGCATTAAACGCTAAAGGAGGGCTGGAAAAATAAAGTTAAAATCAAAACAATCCCTGGAAACACAACAAGCACACAGTGTGTGTGCATGGACAGTGCACCCAGCAGTTCCCCACGGAACATTATATTATCTCCTGAGCCAACCTCCACTGAGGAGAACACCAGATAATTCTTGGGCGAGTCCTAATCCCATCTGCAAGAGCCGGGCACCCTGTTTGGGCTACATCTGGTCCCAATTGTCCTTCCCCTCCATCCCTCACGGAAACATCACCCTGGCTGTGCTGCCAAGTGCGAGCACCTTCGGGCTTGGGAAATGGTGAGAGTCAGGTCTGAAACGTTTCACCTCTCCAAAGCAAACAGCAGAAGAGGAACAGGGCAAAATGAGTTTTCAAGGCTGAAAAAAAAAGGGGTTTCAGTGTATTTGATGAGCTCCCAGAGGTCTGTTTGCCACGTGTGTGAAAGACCAAGTGGAGCAGAATAGACAGAAAAAGCCTGGAAAGGTGTTAGTGGGATTACTGGGCTTGGGATGCTACAAGGCTGCTACCTGGACACTCCAGGAACTCATTTCCTAAGGTGTGTGTGCCACCAGAACCTGCCCAGCTTTGAGCAGTGAGGAAGGTGAGGGAGCCATGACACTGGCTGAGAGTTTACCTCAGTTTATTGAGTTATTTGGGATGTTTCCATGGATTAGTGAGAATTGCTAATATTGTTAACTGAACAAAAATATCAGAACTAAGATCAGAATGCAACTGAAAAGGAGCTTAACTACTAACTCTTAATTAGTGGCAGCAAAACAGGCCCTCCATTGCCCTGCCCCCTAAAATGGAGCTGTCTCCACTCCAACATGTGCTGGTCCCTGTCAGAGCTGGCTCCAGTCTGAAGGGATTACACAACCCATTCACTGCAGCCACCCTCATCCTCCTCCCAGTTCCTGGGGTGCAGGGCATTGTGCTCGATTGGTTCCACCAAAAAGGGATTTCCATGGGAGAGCCAGAATGAATAAATTACCAGCAAATTGCTACTGGCAGGGCGAGGGTGGGAGCAAGGAGAGAAGGACCTGGGGAAAGGGAAGGGAGAAAGGCAGAAAACATCTTTGGTGCACGTTGAACTCCTTGCCTGATTTCTGTTTGAGGCTCCCAGTCTGGGCCAGCAGCTGCTCCAGATGATGTATTACAAAGGACTTATTGCTGTAATGCATCATGAAGCTCCATGGCCCTGATGACATGTTACCATCATACATCATCAGAGCACTGCCCAGCAGGAACAGGAGTCCTGCAAACCAAACAGCTCCATAAATTTTCCAGCAGTCCCTCCCGCCCTCACCCCGCCCCCCCGCCCAAATTGTTGTGGATTTCTACTCTGCTCTATTAAAGATTTAAGCTTTGAAAAGCGTGGGCCAGAGCAGGCACTCATTAAACAGGCTCCGATGGTTTCATAAGTCCCCCAAGTCATTAAAGGTTTTAATATAAGAGATTAACTATTGCTATTGTTGCTCGGCAAGAATAAATTCTCTTTAAATACTTTTTCATGCCCTCCTGGTAGTGAGTCAGGAGCTCGAGCTTGCCTGTGAGGAGGACCCTGGCTGTGGGGCTGACACAGGCACTCTTCACCCTGGTGAAAATAAAGGACAGGGCTTGGGGCAGCGAGGGTTCATCGTGGTGACCCCAGGGATCTGGGGAGCTGTGGCCACATCCACAGGTGATTTGTGTGGCTTCAAGAGAAGAACGAGCCCTGGATGCTCAGCCTTTCTGGAAGTTAAGCCCTAAAAGCCCACAGGTTGTATTGCACGTAATAATAATAATAATAAAAAAATTTGGGGTGGATCCAGGGAAGAGTTTTTAGCAGCTCAGGAAAACCTCAGGGGATGAAATCCAGTTGCAACCCAAAAAGTTCTGTGTTTGGGTCTGACTTATCCTAAAATCTGACAATCCCAGAGGCTCCTCCAGGTGTCTGAGGGATCCCTGCCGGAGGTGCAGGACATCAGGGCAAGGTGACCACCTCCAGCCAAGGGCACGGAGAGCTCCTTGCCCGGGAAAGTGATGGAAAAGGGAGGCTGCCCTCGGGTCTCTTCCCACTCCTGAGACCCAAGCCACCGATCCGAGCGTGGTGGGGCTGATCCTGCTGCCACTGCAGGGAATCCACAGGAACTGTGGCTCCCCGAAGGACAGCTCAGTAAGCAGATATCGCTGGATAGCTCCCACAGTATTCCATGAGCTCACGGAAGGGCAGGTGCACCGGGAAAGGGACGAGTTGAAAATCAGGGCTTGCATTTTCCCAGCTCAGCAAGCAGGTCATGGAAAGGCACGGGGAGGTTCGTAAGACATTCTGGGGTTAAAATTAGGGATCATTTAGTAAAGGAAAAAGAGGACTTTTCCATCCAGACAGTGGAACACAAACAAGAATTAATATTAAAAAAAAAAAAAAAAAAGGAAAGAAAAGGGTAGTGCAGGAAAAGAGCAGAGGGATTTTACCTGTATTTTATAGGGCAAACATGAACCCTTGGTACAAACCCACTGGAAAGTTCTGGGTGACCCTGAGGAGGTGCCCGGGTGCTCCCACTGAGAGGGGCCATTCACAGGCAGCTCTGGAAGCCCCAGGAGGGAATTGCCAGCACTTTCTCAGAAGTGCATTCCATGGGAGGGTATCAGCAAGTTGAATTTGCCTTGGAAATGCCACGGCAGCCCGGGCAGGGCGGTGCTGCTGCTATTTCATGGCTATTTTTGATCCAAGATTAAGTGTCTTTTTATTCTGTTGAAATGGATTTTAATTGAACGCTCTGCTCTGCTCGAGGTGCACCAAACTAACGTGGTTTGGTGTTTTTCTTTCCCAAATCCTAAGGGAACGTGCCCCTAGACCAACATGAGACTGTTTTGTTTTGGGTTGGTTTTTTTTTTTTCCCCCTTGGTCAAAAGATCCAGTGTGTGCTAATTCTGTCGGGCTCCCTCTCACTCAATCACTCATATTCAGTGCCCCCTAAAGAAACATTGCAGGAGCCAGAAGGGTAAGAAATTACCCAAATGAGCTGCCTGTGCTTCTCCCTCACATATCACACACGGAATTGTTGCCACCTTGCTGGCAAAATCAGCCCCGTGTTGGCTTTGCTTATCAAATAACAGAGGAGGTGCTGTGCTACGCCAGGGCAGGTCAAGGGATGTCCCAAACTGGGGCTTGAAGGCTGCAGAGAGGGAAAGGATCCTGCAGAATTGTATTCGTTAATCTCCTAAATTAAATTTTCGGAGATTTCGTGCTGACATGTGATGGCCGTGCATTCCCCATACAGAAGGGCTGTGTATGTGCTTAGTTCAATCTGTGTGTTGCTTAATTTAGTCTGTGCATTTCTTAATTTAATCTGTGTGTGTGCTTAATTTAAAGATAAAAAGTAGTTCTAAGTTAGAGAGAAACCCTCTGTTTTTATGACTTTGCACACTCGGGTTGTTACTGAATTGTGCTGAAGTTTTAATGCTGAAATGGGCTCACGAAATGTTTTACTTCATCAAAAAAAATGCAGTTCTGTAGCAATCCTTCTTCAGTAGAATGATTTTTTTTTATAAGAAACGTCTTGATTTTTCATTTTGTTTGTTTCAAAATTTGCCCACCTTTGAAAATATCAAAAGTAACATGAAGACTAAATCAGAAAAAAAGGATTTTCTTTTCAAGTCCTGTTTCTATTTCCTATTTCACTAAAGAATCCAAAGGCATTTGCTTCAGTTCAACCCAAGTCATGATAAGAAGAATTAAAAAAAAAATTAGTTCAGTTATTGAGCTGAAAAATCAAATTTTCATAAAAATTTATGTGTAAAAAGTATTTCTTGTGCCCCAGTTACTGGGAGCTGATGATGGCTGCATCTTTAATTAGGGTAGTAATTAAATAAATTAATAAATTAATTAATTTTCAGTCTAGACCCAGCAGAAGGCAAAGGAGAATCCAGCAGCCATGGCACCAGTGAGAATGGTGGAGGAGGATGTTTGATAACCACCGGCTTCCCAAGTCACCAGGACAAGCACCAGCCCTCATTTGCCTCCTGCTGCAGCCAGTTCATCCTTTGGAATGTGATGGCAACAGGAATTCCATTTGGGAACAGGCCTTGTAAAGCCAGATCCAAATTTTGCTTCTAAGGCCATGGTGCCTTCGTTTTCCTGAATTTACAAAACACCATCACAGCAACCCCAACTCCTGCAGACTACAGGAGATTTAAAGAATAGCAAAAGCAGAATTATGAACCAAAAAACTTCCCAAACTCTGGATTTCAGGAGTAACACAGGTGATTCAGAGTGCTGTAACAGCAGGACAGCCCTGCTGCCTGAATTCTGCTCTCTCCCACCAGGACTCACCTGAGTCGTGCCCCACCTCATCCTCTTGGGTTTGTTGTCGAATTATCTAAGGTTGCAAAATTACCCGAGACTCAATTTGAAGCTTTCTGATTTTGAAAATTGCATGAATTACCCAACACTGATTATACAGGAGAAAATAAGATGCTCTGGGGCCTCATTTCAGCACCATCTCAGCCAAAGCAGCCCTTAATTTCAAATAGAGCAGCAAAAACTGCGGCATCCCATGGAGACACCCACCCTGCATCCTGCTTTCATCAAATCCAGGCTCTTTTCTTAGAGTCTGTTCTGCATCACAGTGTTTTGGAGACTAAACTCCAGTGAAAACAGAACTCAGTGAGGCGATGAAGGCAGCCCATGGATGGGGGGAGTGAAAACTCCCAGGATACACAAGGGGAGGCTCTGAGGCTCAGCAAGTGCAGGGACTTGCCCATCCTCACACAGGTGATGCAGCAGCACAGCCAAAAAGCCCAGGCTCGAGGTTTTCTGAGCTTTCCCTCTCTGTCCGTGCTCTGTCCTTGAGAGAGACGTGGCCAGAGCCTGTTACATCACCGGGGAGAGAAAAACCCCCAACCCTTTCAGCTCCCCAGCCTTCTGCAGCCCAATTTATGTCCAATTTGCAGACTTTCAACATAGCAGCCTCACAGTTCATAAAATCAAGCTCAGCCAGGGCTAAGTCTCTGGGTAATGGATTTAGGATCACTCGAGGTGTTACTGGCAGTTCATGATGGGTAACTTTCTTGTTAACTAAAGTCCCTTTTGCTAAATGAGTTCCAGGTTTAACTCCCCCCAGCTCCAGCCTTCACTCTCCCTTTTTTTAACTTTTTTTAGCCTTTTTTTTGGCAGCACTGATCTGGATGGGAAGGGAGGGGGAGACGAGGAGGAGGAGGTGGCACAGGACTTTTTATGAGGCTGCGCGTGGAGGGCTTTTCATGGCCAGGGCTACGGGGAGCAGAGACAGAGGGAGAGAGAGAGAGAGGAGGGGGGGGAAAAAGGTGGGATAAGCCAGTCTTTGTGTAAGGGGAAGGTGCTGAAAGGAGGGCTGTGTGCTGGGGCCGGGGGATCAGCCCTCTGGCTCCGCTTGTCTGCGCGGGGCTCTGGAGCCAGGCCGGTGCTTTTCGGCTTCCGCAGGTAACTCCAGGCCCCGCGGGGAGCACGGCCAGCGAGGGGAAACCACGGCCTGCACGCGGCCGGGAAGCTGGGCTGGCAGGGCCGCCGAAGGCCCCGCGTTCGCGGTGGGAACGGGAATGGCTCCCTCAGCCTTCTGCGGCTTCCCTACGGGTCACCCGGGCGCTTCTCCTCCCTCAGCACTGGATTTTCCAGCTGGGCAGCCGCGCTGTGTCTCCGGCCGGGATTCACTGCTGATCGTGTTGCAGGAAGGCCGCGCATCATTTCCGAGTGCGACCAACCAAGCCGCCCAGCATCCAAAGGCACCAGAGATTTCTGCTGCTTTAGATTGTCTTCTCCATGCTTTGCAGATTTTGGGGAAACATCATCAAAAAGTTCTCCCCCTCTGACGGCACTTCTGACAAAAATAACCATTGTGTTTTAGTTTGAACCAAAGCAGCAGCTTTGTCATTGCTCTCCAGGCCGTTTCTGCTTTCAAATATTCACCTTTCAAGTGTTTTCTCGAAAAAAAAATTCACCTCTGTGTCTCCTTCCACTATCCTGCACAGTGGCCCAGAGGGCAGGGCCAAAACAAATGGATTGACACTAGTGAGGACAGTCAAAACAAGTGTTAAATACTCTCTGGAGGTCCAACCTCTTTGCAGGAGTTGTTTGCAGTGAGGTTCCTCATTCAAAATACATCCGAGGCGAAGCAATAATTCACAAGTGTAAAAAAACCTCAATTTCATCATCTTAAAGTGAAAAAATGGTGCTATTTTCTGGTCTAAAGCAGCATTTTGATTTGAATTTGAACACCATCATTGACTGAAGGGCCCCAAAGACCTTGACAAGCACAGACACGGTGCTGTACAGAGAAGGGAGTTTGCAGGCTCAGTTTAGCAAACTCCAACCCTACTAATGGGTGTATTTTACATTCTGACTACAATAAAATTAGCCCAGTAGTGATTTATTATTGATATCAAATAAAAATCCACTCGATAATCTTGACTCGTTACCTCCATGAGAATATTTTCTTTCCTTTCTGTAGATGCCAGAAAACATTTTATTGTCACAGCCTGGGAGAAGCTTGAAACCCTAAATGGAACATTGCAGGAATCCAAGTGGAGGACTCTCTCCCACTCCATTTCATGGCTATTTGTTTGGAGTAACTCAGATTATCATGTGAGCCCCTTTTCCTCTTGGAAGGTGCAGTGTCTCCCTGTGGCTGTGCCAGCTGCTCTCCCCAGCCTGAAATGTCTTTCAAACTAAACCAATAATTTTATTTAAAAGAGAGAGAGGAGAAGGAGAAGAAAACGTTCACCAACGTCCCCAGCTCCTCGTGGCTCTGTTTTCTCTGGTTCTGTGACAAAAGCAGAGCACACGTGCTCTGTACAAGCAGCTCTCTGGCAGAAGCAGTGGGTGATGTCTTACTAAAAAGCTACATTTTAAAAGTGTAAAGTGATCTTTTATTTTTTTTTTTTAGACTGACTCATGAATATTGATTGAAATCTGCCACGATTTCAATTTAATGATTTCATGGTTGAATTTCATTGATTTCAATATTTCTGGGGATAAGTAGAAGTCTACTAATGACATGGTAAAGGTGGCTTAATTGGAACTAATTCTAATGAAGATGAAGATGTAAGAGATTCACAGGCTGGATCAGAATAACCTCCCAGTGTCACGTCTTGGCAGAGAGCAGCTGTCCATGAGGAACTCAGGATGCCAGGGATGGAGCCCAGGGCAGAGGGATCCTCCAGATCCTTCCCAGCCAGAGCCAGAATGTGGGAGCTTAATCCCTGGAATGCCAAAAGGTGTCTGTCTGCGTGGAAGGATGGATGTGGGTGTGCTGAGACATCATTGCTCACAGGAACAAAAATGACACTGAGGGTTGCTCCTTGGTTCTGGTTTTCCCACTTCATTCCTGATTGCAGCGAAATTCCAAGGATGTAAATCTCATCTTCAAATTCCAGTTGGATTTCAATTTTGACTCTTTCTCTCTCACTCTTAAGACCTGCAAATACCTAATTTGAGACAGGAGTGAGTCCCTTTGAATGTGAAATAAAATAAAAACATAGTTTCATGTTATGTGAGTATCAGGATCCATTGATTAGGGCCTGATCTGTTAAAAAATACCACGTTGGAGTCATTCCCTTTGAATGTTCCCTCCTGTTAACTGCTGGGCATGTTGGCTGCTTTTTTAATAACTTAATTGCTTTTCAAAACATTTGTGGGGAGAAGGAAACTCCAAATGTAAGGGACAAAGCTCTATTCATATTCAGAGCAGGCAGCAGTGTCCCAGAGCACTGTACAGGGCTGGGCAGGGGCTGGGGGCTACTGAAGGACTCAGAACTGGGGAGGTTTAATCCTGGATCCTTCTTGGCTTCTTTAGCCTAATCTCATCCCCTTCAGATTCCAGTTTCTCCCATTATAAAGAATGGATAATCACCCTGAAAAACCAGTCTTAAATTTGTGCTTTTCCAGGTTGGCCAGGAATTTTGGGGGGTGTGTTCTCATCCCCACAATGGATATTTTAAATGATTGGATGGTTTCTATAACTGATACCAGAAAATGACATCCAATGTTTAAAAAAACAATTGTCCTTCTTTCAAACAGAGCAGTTGCAAGTTCTGAAGCTCTGAGTAAATGACAAAGAACTGCATTTTCACTGCAAACCTAAATATTGTATTTATATATTGAAATATATAGGAGGCTTTTGACTCACTATAATTGCATTTCAGAGAATATAAATCTTTCAATTAAAAGTGTTTGGATTGACAATGAGCCTGCTGTGAGCAATTTAGGCTGTAATTGTATCTACAAGTGGCGTGGGCACTCAACAGGAAATAGATAAATATATTCTAAGTAGTGGAATCTAGCAAAACTTCAACTTCTACAAGCAAAATTAGGAAATTAGCTTATTTTTCTTGGGCACTTTGCATTTTACTTTTCTATTTCACTTGTGTTCCAGCTGAATCCTGGGAGGCTCCTCGTGGAAATTTCAGCTGTGCCACACTTTCACTTTGTTTTCAGTTGCTTTTCTTTTCCTAATTAGAGGGAAAGGAGACGTTTTGAATTGTTTAATATCAAGGCAGGCTGTCCTAGCTGAAGTTGTGTGTTGTGAAGCTATTAATGGGCTGTCCTCGTCAGCCGGGCTAAATTAGGGGTTGGTTCTGTGGTGGAGTGTTCCTGGTGTGGTAAAGTGACCCAACACCAGAACTATGGAGACAAGTTTTGCGGGTGGCATCACTTCTCCTTTCTTCATGGAAGTGGGAAGGGGCAAACAGAACTACAGGAACATTGGAAAGCAAAAAATAGAGGGAAGCAAAAAATAGAGGGAAGCAAAATGTTGCTGATGTGTCTGAGCTACAGAGGAAAAATATTTGTACCAGGAGTGCAGCAGCAGTGAGCTCAGAGTGGGGACAGCTCCTGCCCTGAGCCCACGGAGCCTCCAGCCTTGGGTCAGCCCAAACTCGTGGGTCACAGAATTCCAGGTTGGAAAAGACCCCCAGGATCACTGAGTCCAAGCTGTGCCCCATCCCCACCTTGTCCCCAGCCCAGAGCACCGAGTGCCACATCCCAGCTTTCCCCGGGCACCTCCAGGGATGGGGACTCCAGACCTCCCTGGGCAGTTCCAATGCCTGGCCACCCTTTCCATGGAGAAATTCCTGCTGATGTCCAACCTGAACCTTCCTTATGCCCCTTTCTGCCAGTGAATGCCTCCAGATAACCCTCACATGTGCCAACATCCCAGCCCTGAGGAGCTCCCTGAGGTATTTTTCCATCTGAGCCCCCTGATTCCCCTTCCAGGTGGGATGGGGACTGATGCCCAGGCCATGGTCTCAGCAAACACATCCATTTTCAGCAACTCGAGCAGCCAGGAAAGAATCCTGACAAAACAAATGGCTCCCCATAAACATGTCCAAGGAAATTAAGATGCTACAACTGATCTGCTTTAATAAAATTACACGGCCAGCTCCGTTTCCAAAGTTGGTCCCTGTATTTGCTGCATCACGCCATGCAATTAATCCTTCCTAAAATAAACGGGCTGATTAAAATTCCATTATCCTGACAGTTCACAATAAACCATGGGACCAATGATCCCCTCTCTTTTTAACCTTTTAAGCCATTATAATTAATTCTGGATTTATGTCATTTGCTGGTAAATGTTACGATCACCTTACTAACTACTTAAACAATTCCAAACAGTTGCACTCCTCCAGCATGTAAACAACGGACAATAATTGAACTATTTAACCTGATTCTTATTTCATGAAGTTTCCTTTATACACAAAGCTTGGTATTGAGCTGCCCAGTATTGAGTTGTTTACCTTTTTTTTTTCCCAGTCTCTAATTAAGTGCTCATTAAAAATAAAATAATAACACTTTGGAAAAACGCAGGGACGTGTCTGAATTTGCCTTAATGATTATTTTGGTCTCATATTCAAATTGTGAGGGAAGAGAGACCTGCTGAAGAACATCCTTTTATATTTAAAATGCCAGTATTTTTCTTACCAAATATTCTGCAATTCACTTTTCCCAAAGCCAGCCTTCCTTAGCATTCCCTGTGCTTTAGGATGACAACTCCTACACTCATAAAAACACACAAAACCATAACCATTTTGCTCAATGGAACCACTTTTTGCTCAAATGCCTCCAGTTTTAACAACAAACACATCATGGAAATGAAACTAATCTTCCAACCAAGCTTATTCCAGGTACAATAACAGGATTGAGGGGCTGCAAGGTCACCCCTGCCCCAACCTGTGGCCAAAGTGCCAAGAGATACAGTTCTATCTGCTTTAAAAATCATGCAAAGTACAGAGAGATCAGCCAGCTTGGAGGAGGTGGATTTACTAAATCAGCCATTCCTTTGCCTGTATTTTGTGGGTGTTTTTTCTTCTCTGTTTTATAATTTACCAAAGAAACCCCAATAACAAATGAGGTGATACGGTGTTATTAAAATTGTCACTTAAATTAATTTGTCTCGGTTTCGGAAAAGAGCATCAAAATGTCAGCTTCTCAAAAAACACAGATACAATCTCCAAATTCTTCAGAAGGCGGAAAATCCATTTTCTAACCAGCCCTACTTACAACTGGGTAGATGGGTTACTTATCCAAACTAACACTGACCTTCAAAAATGTTTGGGTTGATGTCAGTGTTTGGGCTGAGGTTTGGTTTGGCCAGTTCTTCTTTTTCCATAGGCACCCATCCCTAGAAGAGATGCAGCTCTGAAATGGAATCCAAAGAGGAATGCTCAGCACACATAGGCCCAGCTGAGCTACTATTTAATAGAAATAATAAAAAACCCCTTTACTTCATCTTTATCTGACCTGTGGCCCACGGTGCTCGGGAACAGCAGCTGATCACACTCTGAAACCATCGGCCCTGAGAGCAACACCCGATGAAAAGGAGGAAAGAAAACAGATTTATTAAACAGCTAACCCGTGTTTACATTGATAAATGAGCTTCCTAGAGATCCCCAAGTCCACTGAAAACCCCCTTTTTAGCAGCCCTTTAGCCAGCCAGCTGCAGCATCCCCCTGGGATCTCCCCAGTGTCACCGGCACAAACCTCCCTTCTAAGTTTCTCCCGAGGTCTCCGGAGCGGTGCCCAGGTGTTGAGATTTAAGGATGTGCTGTTGCTCCCATCAGCTGCACAGGATGGACTCTGGCCCATCCTGTCAGCACCCTGGGAACAAGAAAAGGCTGTCTTTGTGCACGCCCCGGGCCCATCTCATTCTGGTTCGAATTAAGAGCGGCGGCGATTTCCGCTGCCGGGGCTTTGGAGAAAGCTCCCAATGTTCTGTGTCCATGCTCCGATTGCAGCGCCGTGGGAGGCTCCAGGCAGATGCAAGGAGTCTTGTCTCACTTTGCTCCCGTGGTTCTGCTTTTCGAGGAGGCTGGGAAGGGAAGAGCTGGGGGTTTGGTCATAGCAGCCAAGGCGGAGAGAAAGAATGGAAAATCGGGATGGAGGATGAAGTGGAAGCCATGGGCTGTAACATGGACTGTAAAATTCCTGACTGGCTCCCATTGGCCTCCAGAATATGATGAAATGGTGGAGAATATTCCCCAACCCAGCCACAGAATGGTTTGGGTTGGGAGAGACCTTAAATCCCATCCAGTCCCACCCCTGCCATGGGACACCTTCCACTGTCCCAGGTTGCTCCAACCTGGCCTTGGACACTTCCAGGGATCCAGGGGCAGCCACAGCTTCTCTGGCACCCTGTGCCAGGGCCTCACCACCCTCACAGGGAAGGATTCCTTCCCAATATCCCTCCTAGCCCTGCCCTCTGAAATACCTTAGTTAGTGGTAGAAAATCTGCAGGGTACAAAACCCCCTTAGCATCCAGAGTGGGAGCTGCAATGAGTATTAGATCACAACACAGATGTGACATTATTTTTAATCCAATATAGAGTGTTTAGAAAAACAGTTCCCCAGTGGCTGCTCTGATCCTGGCAGTCCCAAGTCCCTCCCTGGGGAAAGCCCAGACAGAGTGGCAGCAGCCAGCAATGAATGGTGACTTTCTTTGACTGCCTTTTCCTACACTCAGAACAACATCACAGACAATGAACGTGGCACTCTGCAAACACACAGCAATGATTAATACTTGCTGGTGATTAATTACATGTTTACTCCAAGGCATGACTCAATAATTACATGAAAGTTTTTCCGATCCTTTGCTCGATTTTATTCCTTTCCAGCACCCTGTGCTGCAGATACATCCAGAGATAGGGAACAAAGCCAGGGACAAAACTGCCCAGAGAAGCTGTGGCTGCTCCATGCCTGGAAGTGTCCAAGGCCAGGCTGGACAGGACTTGGAGCTACCTGGGACAGTGGAAGGTGTCCCTGTCCACGGCAGGGAGTGGGGCTGGATGAGCCCTCCCAACCCAACCCATTCCATGATTCTGTGAAAGCCTCGCTCCTGAGGCCGNGGGTGGGGCTGGATGAGCTTTAGGGGCCCTCCCAACCCAACCCATTCCATGATTCTGTGAAAGCCTCGCTCCTGAGGCCGTGCCCTGATCCCAGCCACAGGAATCCTCTCCCCAGTTTGGCTCGGGCTCATGGGCTGGAACAACATCATGGTGGCTGAGTTGACAGCACTGAAAGTACAAAAAGTACAAAAAGTCTTGTACATATACATGTATATATAGCTGGGAGGAAACCAGTGTCCAGAAGGGAAGTCCATTGTACCCAAATTGTGCCCACAGGCCTGGAATAGTCGGGTGTTTTTGCAGGAGCAGACAGGACACTTGGCCTGTTGATATTCTACTTTACACAGCAGCATTCAAAGTCAACAGAAGGGTGGTGAAAGTGTCTCTTCAGACTTATTTATTTCTTTGCATTCAACCCAACTTGCCCTTTCTCCCCAAGAACCCAACAAACAAACCAAAAACGGGGGAGAGTGGCCAACAAGTTCCAGTTTGCCCTGGCAGGTTTAACCCTGTTCTCTCAACGTGCTTGTGTGACTAAATATGAGAGGCCAATTTTGCATGTCAGGTGTTTTTCAGGCTTGGATGTGACGTCTTGGTGGAGCTGTGAGTGTCCATCCTGAGCAGGATTCCTCACTGATCCCAGGAGCACTGGGAACAACTGGGAGAGACTGGGGAAGGAAACCAGTCCAAACAGCTCTGTGATGGCACTGTCCTTGCAGAGGTGATCCCATCCACAACCTCACATATTTTTCCTCCTTCCTTTTCATTTTTCCTCTCCTTTTCTGCCCTGAATTCTTGCAGGGCAATGGGTTTTAGAAAATATTTTTTAAGAGAGGTTGCAAAATATGTGGAATGTGGAGAATTACAGCAGGAAATTATTTTAATTTGTGCTTTGTATGTACCCATTTATTAATGAAATATTTAAAAGAAAAGAACATTAAAATTGTTGCTACTTATCTTTAATATGACTTGATAAACATTTTCTGCATTGTGGATTCTTTCACCATTGGAAGCAGTTTTCTCAGTGTCACTTTTCCCCCTCAGTTTATTAGAAAGTTTATTACTATTTATATTCACAAGAGGTTGTCAGTTTTACTCTTATGGGAAGAGCTATCCAGGACCTCAGAGCTCCCAGATGGATAGAGCTGACAGAGTTTTCTCCTGATTATTCTGGTGTTGGGGTTTGCACCAACTTAATCCACACAACTCAATCTTCACCAATCTGTCAGTAGGGAGAAAAAGATCCTGGGATGGCTTTATTTTCTTGGCATGGGGAGCAATGCACAGTGTGAAATTCCCAATTTTTCCTTTAAATTTGCCTCGCTGCCTTCTTGAGCCCTTCAAAATACCACAAACTTTCAAATTATGAAGCTGTCGCTGTTGTGCCTATAATTATTATCTTTCCCTTTGGGCTTTCCTTCTTTCCTCTTTTCCTTTTAAAGAGATCTCTATTATTTTGTTGGTTTTTTGGTTTGATGTTCCAAGAAGTTGATATCTTTGGATGGGTTTTCTCATGCTGCCCTTTTAATGTGATGTATAGAAGTAAAACCAGGCTCAAATCCTCCTATTCCACAGTAAATTGGTGGAAGTATCCAGGTCCAGTCCATAAGTTTAGCAGAAATCAGGAGCAAGGAAAGCACCCTTGGATGGACTGGTCCATGCCAGGGAGAATTCCCTCCATCCAGCCCTGAAGGTGACACCAACTTTAAAGAATCCCACAGGAATCACCAGACAAATCCATCAATCAGAACACATCTCATTCTCCCCAGTCCCTTCCCAAAACTATTTCAAGTTTATGTCTGAGAAACCTTCAGGCACCTTGTAGGAGATTTGGGAATATTCTGAATATCCAGGCTTCCTTTTTTTAGCTCCTCTGGTGCAAAACCCATTGGATTTATATTTAGTCTGTGTTTCTGTCCCTATTTTATAAACACAGGAATTCTGAGACAAAATAATAATAGTGTGAAAATGGACCAACCGCAGCGACGGCAAATACGTGGAGAGACTTTTTAGTTTATAGTTACACAGAAAATGTTTGGCTCGAGTGGTGGGTCCCTAATGTAAGATTCACTTTTAATTACCCACTACACTCATATTTGAGTCAAAAAAAATAAACACACAGAACAGAGATAGAGGGAAGGGTACGAAAGTCAGCGGTCATGAAATCATTGACTGGAAAACCGAAATGATGTATTTTCTTAATTTAACTAAGGCAGCACAGCCATGGCTTTTCAGTGCCAGTGTGGGCAGCTGGGGCTTTAAGCTTTTATCTTCCCAGAGAATATTTCATGCCCTTGGTTTGTTTGTCTAACTCTGCTAGATTTCTAATGGCAACAGCAAACACTGTTTACCGTTTTTAAAAAGATTATAAAAATTTTTAGATCTCAGATAAGTCTAGAACATAAGAAATAAAAAATATTTTCTTCTCCACATCCAGTAAATAATAAATATTTTCGATTTCATCCTTTAGCTGATCACTTGACTTTCCAGTTGGAAGCATTGCTGCTGTGCTGGTAAAGAGTCACTCTAGGAAAAGACTGGATGTTAAATTACATTTTCAGCTATCTTGACATGCCATATTTGGCACAGTTTTCTCAGGGAACAAGCTAGTCTATATATTTCTGAGAAATTAAAACCATATGGCAACATCTTAAAAAGAAAGCCCTTCTCTGGAAGCATCCTTGGAGTTTTCAAAATGTATGTGAATTAAATATAGTCATATTTATTTGGAAAGGATCTGTTCGGATTAGATGTGGACCCCTCATTCCTGCTCCAAGAATTAAACTGCCAATAAAGTCACAATGGGAGAGAAGCTCATGATTGCATTTCTATTTATAGGCTCAAGCTGAATAATGTGTTTAATTTTGATTAAACTCAGCTTTTGTGCAGAAATTTAAATTAGGGCATCAATTAGAGGAGGAGAGTTTTCCTCTGACTGATAATTGGTGCAATAATATTGTCAATGGGAGGAGATTCCACTGGTCCCTGTCGCTGGAAAGACAGGGTGTAAAGTTAAAAACTTCTGACAGAGATGGACTGGAGCTCTGCAAACCAGCACTGACCTGGTTCTGAGGACAGCAAGAGCGACCAGGGCACAGGAGGGCTCACAAAGATCCCTCCAAAAAATCACATCCAGGACACAGGACCAGGGAGGGGGGGCCCAAGGATGCACAAGTCCCTCCTGGACACAAGCGTATTCCTTGATAAATTCCTCAGGGATTGTTTGCCATTCCCATTTAGAGCCTAATTTCTGCAGGGCGGTGAGGAGGAGCTGGCTCACGGCGCTGCCCTCTCCTCACGTGCCGCAGCTGGAAAAAGGTGCTGGAAAAAAGTTCCCCTCTTCCTGAATTATCTGGTGACATTACAAGCTTTGACAAGAAGAGAAATCTCCTCCAGCTCCTCCCCGGCCCAATCTGTGGTCAAATATATGACTTCAGCGGAAAGCATTTGATTAGATGGATGTAGGGATATAAAACCCTTCAATTGGGGAGAGATATTTTCATATAGGAAACATATTTCCAATTTTGTATTTTATGTCGGTGAGGAAGCATGTAAAAACTTTTCAGCAACATAATACCCTGCAAAACGAAAGCCCTCAGTTCTCCCCCTGCCTCTGCTCCTGTAGACTTCTTGTATATTTGCACATTTGGATATGATGACAATTAGTTCTGTGCTGCGGGACTGGATTGATTTCCCTCCCTGGGTCTCGTCCAGCTAAAACGTTGCAGGTTCAAATACAGAAGCCTCTGGTTAATGAACTCCAGAAAGTGTAAAATCCTGAGGCCCTGCAGTTACACGATCACCCTTCCGAACAGCAGCACTAATATCTAACAAGGCCAGCTACTGTTCTACCCCTTAGAAGAAGCTCATAAAAAAGGAGGTTTAATTTGTCTGGGAAAAATAGACTTAAAAAAAAAAACAACCCAACAAAACGCTGTAAGTTCCCCTGGTGGAAAAAACATGCCTTCTATTATGAAGCCTTCCCACCAAACGTCTTGGAAATTAGGCAAAGTTAACATGTCCACTTGGAGACGAGCCAGGGAATGAACAGTGGATGTTCTCTTGTAAAAATCCTGAAAGCTGCGAGTAACCCATAAACAGTTTGCAGAGTGAGTCAAAATGGACCGTTTTATGTTCCCTAATGGAAATACAGCTTATTTGTACATGGAGTCAAAGTAACAATGTGATGTCATCAAATGATTTGAGGTCAGAAGCATGGCAAGAGTCAATATACAGTGGTGGATGGAAACATCCTATTCTTCCTGAAGTATTTTGGAGGAGCCACCAGCACTGGGGTTTGTCTTGGCCCCTCGGAGCTGGTACAGGAAAACCTCAGCAGCTCTATTCCTGGAATTGCAAGGTGGGAAGTTTACTGTTACCATCAGTCTAAGGAGGGCTTTCAGGAATATTGGTGCAATTTGCGTTGGGTTCAGAAAACAGAGACATTTCCTACAGAAAACCTCCCCATTTTTGGGTGGTGTGGCTGAGTGAGCCCTGTGTGGTCAGTGTTATCTCCAGGATTAACACGGGGATTTGCACATCAGGAATTCCAGTGCACAGATTTCCTACAGAAAAAGTGCCCACCTGAGAGAGCGTCCCTGGAGGACCAAACTTCCTCCGAAGCAAAGGGAGCTGGGATGTCCCTCAACCTTTGACTCGCAGCCAGAGGCCCCTTCCTTGCGTTCTGAAACGTGAGATTTCATCCCTTCTTTCACAATGTGACTTTAATTTGTAAAGTGTTTCTGAGCCTGTGCTAGAAAATCTGAAGGTTGGAGCGTTGTCCAGCTCTGATACAGAATTTTCCCAAAGTTTTAGGACCAGGTGAGCCAGGAGCAGCCCTTCCATGTTTAGTCCAAAGGCAGAGGAGAGCAGAACAGTGGAAGGTTCAATGAGGGATATTTTTGGGAAAGAGGAATATTTTTTCCCAGATAATATAATTCCCATAAATTATTGAAAGTAGCAAAAGTTTGTTCCTGCAGATGTGCTGAACGTCCTCAAAGCTCAAGTTTCTCTAAATTGTCCTTTTTTCCCCATGAAACTCTCGTAATGAAAGAACTCTTCCTCCTTAACTTCTTCAGCTAAGACTGACAGTTACTTTTGAGCCATTTCTGTTACTTGTCTCATGTAATTTTGTTCATTACTGTCACTTCTATTTTACGTAAACATCCACATCATTTTGATAAGGGATATCTTGCACTGCACTCAGTTCTAAGCATCACCAACCATTTAGAAAATGAACAAAACTGATCTAAATCAGTATCTTACAGAAATAAGCAATTCAGAATTAATCTCTAATTAAGGGTGAGTTTGCAAATCTAAACTGGCAATAGAACACCATGTCCTGGGCTCAGTAGGAATATTAAAAACCTCATCAGAAGTGGTCTAGCTGACAAGAGGGAATAAAGGAATAATATAAATAATTAATATAAAAGACTCAAATAACAAAACTCAAGATACACACAAGGAGCACAGAGCTCACCCAGGAGTCTCTCCAGGCCATCGTGTTGCTCTGCACAGACACAGCTGGATTTCCTTTACAGATGTTTTCCTGCACAGTTTTTGGCAGGGATTAGGATGATCCCGATTTTTACAGAAATGCACAAGCACAGCAACATGACATGAGATTACTGAGGTCAGCTGGATGCAAACAGCGGAATATAGATTTTTATTTCCTTACTTCCAGATCCTAGGTCTTTTCTTATTCCTGGGATTATGTTTTTAAGCAAATTTCTGAAACAAGCTGAGATCTTGTGCTCTGCAAAAGACAGGAGATCTTCAGCCATTTGTTGAGAAATTAGGAAACATCAACGCTCATTTCTTAAAAATGAAAAGCTACGATTTTCAGCTTATTCCTTCTGAAGGAAACTCCTAAATGAGTCCCACCTATTGATATTTTCTAGCACTCATTTGTCTTTCTCCTTGGCAGGAGGGGAGCTGCAGATTCAGTGGAACAAGCCACTCTTTAATCCCCTTGCTGTATTTCATGGCAGCTGCCAATTAGAAGGTGGGAGAGAGGCATGGATAGGCCAGAACCAGATGGTGGGCTGGAGAAGCAGATAATTTAGGAATGACATTTATTTGTAAAAAAAATAGTGCCTTCCCTTACCTACCTGTTAGGCAGGGCCCTTTCACGAGTCGTGCCCACAGTTGCAAGGAAAGCAAATTGGAATCGAATGAGATGCCAAGAACAGCACTTGCTGGTTGGGAACATTACTGTTTTATTATAGGAAAATACCTGTATCACACTCATAAAGAAACTATTAAAAATGTAGGTAGGCTCCCCTTTCTACCTCCTTCCACCTCCCCACACCTACACACAAACCCTGCCTTTCTTCCGAGCCCCAATTCCAGCCAATTTCTTTCCGTGGGTTCTGTCTAACTGAGCATCAGGGAAGTCCCAAAGCACCATAGGAGCAGGAGGAATCTCTCTTTCCACAGAAGGTTTCAGTCCCAAAGGCACAGTTTGGGATGCAGCAGGGAGTTCATTCCCAAAGTCTCTGTGGGAGATGGGGTTCCAATCACAGCAGCACAGGTAGATTTGTGTCCCTTGTACTTATCCTGCCACAAGCAGGTGGGATTCTGGAAGATTTCGTTGGATGCACACCCAGATGGGGCTGGGAAGAGAAATTGAGGAGGATAATGAACAAATCCTTCCTCCTCAGTCTCCCTGTGGAGCTGCTTGGGGCTGGAGCTGAGCAGAACCCACGGAATAAAGCATGGAATTGAAATGTCGTTTTCTTGCAGGTTGACTGAAACCAAATCTACTCGATAACAGGGCCGAGTCCTGGTGGGAGCCGAGCCGAGCCTTGCACACATTCCCTCAGGTAGGAAACTGCTGTGCAACATTTCAAAGCCCAGTGCCTCCCAGTTTCCCTAACAGAGCTCTTCAGTGGCTCCCTGGGCTGTGGTTTCTGAGTCTCCCAGGCTGGACACGCCGCTGGCTCCCCACAGGACACGGGGGATGGAGGCTCTCAGGAAGGTGTTTTCCCTGCTTCACAGATCCACACCCCCACCCTGTGGCATGACCTGGAGCCCACAGAGCTTCTTGCTCCTCCTGGGGCACCCTCCTGCCTCCAAGCTTGGAAAAAAAGGAGCAGGATGGGTGAGAGGGGTGACAGAGGAAAGAGAATGTGACTCCAAACTGCCTGGGGACGGCAAAACACGGAGCTCGAGTCCTCTCCATGCACAGCAAAAAACTGAAACCAAATTCACTGTATCAAGAAAGACCCTCTGGCTTTTCCATCCGTAGGGACAGGGGAATTTACCACCTGGAATCCAGCCAAAGGCTGTAAGATCTCATAACTTTAATGTCTGCACTAGACTGTTTCATTGCACTACAACATTTTCATTCCCAATCGGAACAGACACCCTCAAATCTCCCTGTATAAAACTTTCCTACAGCAGTTCCCCCTCACAGGGGGGAGCACAGCAGTCCTTGGGAACGATTATGTCTTCAGACAACCCGGGGTTCTCCACATCCAGAGCCCCCATTTCTGTTATGTCACTGTAAATCTGGAGAAACTCCGGTTATTCCACTGCACTTGGCCTAGGGGGAAGCCAAAGTAAACACAAAGGGTTGTCAGAGGAGTTATATCACATTGGCACCAGTGTAACTGAAAGCATAATTTGCACTATTTTTTAATAATATGGTGTCTTAGATCATTAGGAATGAGGTCCTGCAAACACATTCATGAGGAACTTTCTTCATGGGAGCAGCTCCTGTGCTGGACATTCATGTGAGGAGTGGGAACGTGCCAGATGTTGGGATTTGAGCCGAATCCATCCTGACTGGCACCAGCTGGAGCTCTGGTTTACTGTGCTCAGACTGAAAAATATCTGCTGGATCAGGCCCTGCTGATAACATCCCCAGGAGCTGATAAAAATAACAACTGAGAGACATTGAAACAGGTTCTGGTGAAATCTGTAGAGGACAAAATCTTGAAACTCCAGGGTGGTAGGGCTTGTAAAAGATGGAAAAATCAGACTGATTTTGTGTGACACTCTCAGAGGCAGGTGAGAGATGAAACTTTTGGCTCCTCTGAATTATTTGGCTTGAAAATCATGTGCAGGTTTGGAAGGAAGCTACAATTCAGAAAGAAATCCGTTGTCTTCGGATAATCCTTGTGTTGGCAGGATCTCATCCCTCAGTGCTCCCTCTGAACCAGCAATAAAGATAATTCCTGTCACAGCCACGGCTGCAGCAGAGCCCAGAACCTTGCCAGCCTCCCTGCAGGACACATTCTGCTCAGCACATTGATGTCCCAGGAAATTAAAAGACAGCTCTTGGCTGCAGACCCACTGGGAATGCAGCAGCAAAGGGAGGGCAATGAAAGGAGGAACTGGGAGGGCAGATCCTGGTCCCACTGAATTCAGTGGCAACACTCACAGACCTCTCAGGCGTTCTGGTTTTGCACTAGGTGAGGTTCCAGTGACAATTTTTCACTGCAGGGGAGGTTTAGGGTGGGTATTAGGGAAAGGTTCCCTGGGAAAGGTTCCCTCATTGGGCACTGGAACAGCTCCCCAGGGAATGGTCACGGCCCCATGGAGCCAAAGCTCCAGCAGCATTTGGGATTGTTGGGGTGTCCTGTGCAGGGCCAGGGGTTGGACTGGGTGATCCTTGTGGGCCCCTTCCCTCTCAGGAGATTCCATGATTCCGTGATTCCGTGAACTGAGGTAAAACATTCATTCAGCTCCTTCCAGGTAAGTTATTTTTGGGGGGTCTAGGAATGAGGGATGGGGTTTGTTGGGGGGTTGTTTTCAATGAAAACTTATTCCAATATACCTTTAAAAAATACATTCCAGGGAAAACACAAGGAAATTAGGTTTGGGTCCACAGCCATTCCCCCTCCTCCAGCCCAGATTCATTTTGAGACATAAACCAACGCCTTGATATTTCATTTTGAAGGGTCCTTTCTTCAGTTTTTCCCCTACAAATTCTACCTTGCTTAGCGTTGTAAATAAAAAAAAGGAACAAAATCAATTAGCCACGGGATTTTACGGAGTGAAAAGGAAGATAATGCAGCCCCTTGGTTATAAACTGATTTCTGGAGGCACAAGGGCGAGTAAAGCCCAGTCCTCTGCCCCAGTCCCGTGGTGTGGAGTTTCCTGCAGGTCACACGAGAGTGGGGCAGCCCCTGGGGTGCACAATTTGCAACACAGGCCCTGCCTTGCAGAGCTGCCCTGCCCCGGGGAGCAGAGATGTTGTCCTTGGCCAGAGGAGCTGCACGAAATAAATGATCCTGCAGCCAGTCTGGCAGCGCTGGGCATGGGGCACAGAGAACTGGACACCTTCCCAGTGGCCTCTCGCCCAGAATTCGCTCTGAACGCGTGGAGCTGAGCAGGATTTGCAGGAGGCAGATGTGGATTAATTCCCAGTTCAGGTTTGTATCGCCACAGGACAAAGTGTTGCCTCAGCAGATCTCACTTAGCAGGGCTCAGTGCGACTCCTACCAGAGCTGGAAAACTCCAATTCAGCTCCACCTTTGCGTGTTTTGAGGTGGTTGTGCTCAAGCCTTCTGTTTTATCACGTATTTCACAGCTGGACAGAAAGACTCTCAGGTAAATTCAGTGCTGGTGTAGCTCCATCAGAATCATGCGTGAAGGTCTCCTGAAAATTATGTGTCAGTGTGAACCTCATGGCAATGGCTGTTATCTAATACAGGGGGGGAAAAAACCCCAGACAATGTTCCTTTTGCCAAAAAATTTCATTTTGAGTAGAGAAAAAAATCCTCTTAGCTTTTGCTTTTAGTCATCAAAGGTCAGATTCAAAAGAGCATTTTGATATCTGTTACCTGTTGAATTCAAGGGCATCCATTGAAAAAATCCCAGCAAGATGAACTTCACGTGTTTTTCTTTCAAAAATAAGGTTGTATGTGATCAGGTAGGTAAATACTACGTTCTTTTCTGTCCTGTCTGACTCAAATAATGTACCTGTCTTGTTTTCCTTAGGAGAGCACCTGATTTCACTCCCTCACACCTGTATCTCCAAAATCTTTGCATATTTAATGTTTATAAGCAAGGAAGACACGGCAGAAGTTTTAAAATTCTCTCTGTCTTTCCTTTAAAATTCTCTCTGTCCTTCCTTTAAAATTCTCTTTGTCCTTCTGAGGGATGGATGTGATTTCACAGAAGCCACATTAGCAGCTGATTTTTATGTTGAGAAGGCAGCCTGGGATCTTTCTCTTTCTCTGAGCTACTCTGCACATTTACTGAAAGAGAGGAAAGTGCTCTCAGATGGGAAAAATCACTTCCAGAAGTGGTTTCAGCAGCGGGTCACACAGTAGCTGCTGGGAAGGACAAACCCAACTCAGAGCAATGCAGGGTGGCAGCTCCAGGCTGACGTTTGGCTGCGTTGCTCACCAAGATTTTCCTCCTGCAAACGTTTTACAACAACCCAATCCCACATTTTACGCAGCGAAGTGGGGAAGGGATTCCTTTCAGTCTTTACATCTCCCCATCTAAGAACTCCTACAGCAAAAGTGATAATTAAATCCCACATTATTAAAAGTGAGAGAAAGGGAATTCTTTTGCAGCACTGGTGAATATTTGGGGTTTTTTTCAGAATGTCTGCCTGTTATTTCATCTCCACCGTCCACACAAAATAATTGGGAAGTCAAAGCACAGCAAATATCTCCATAACTGGGACATTACTGGGAAGTTAAGTGGATAATGGTGTGAAATAAGCCTATAAAAACCAACACACTTCAGAGTTAATACCTCTTCAGGCTGTAGCTAAGTTACTATGACACATCTGTCATAACTCTTCTGGGGAGCTTCATAACGTGTCTGATCTTTCCCACTCGGAGCTGAAATGGATCTGCTGAGCTGCAGCAGCCCCCTGGAAACCCAATCCCCACAGGTCACTGGCAATAACTCCGGAGTGTCAATACAGGGTACGGTTACAATGGCAGCCTGGCCTCGTCCTGTTCCAAGGAATCTTCTTTCCCACCTGTGCACCGGCTCTGCGATTCGTTTTCCAGGATCTAGGTGGGATATTCTGGCCTCACGCTGTGAGCTCCCATGGCCTGGTGGAATTCCTGGTTCCTGCACACTCCAGCCCTGGCAGAAACTCTCTGAAAGCCTCTGGATGAGGAGAGGAGGCTCAGAGCCCTGTGAAGCCAGTGGTTGCTTCCATGGACTGGGATGGACACTGAGATAAGAAAAAAATTCTCCCTCGTTCATCTATTACTCTCAATTCTAAGAATCTGCTTTCTAGCCTATAATAAATTTGCATTATCAAATTTTATTATAATAGAAGCCCTAGAAAAAGTTGAAGGAAAAGGACCCACACATCAAATATGAATGTCATGATATGGCCCATATTCCAGGATGTTTGGAAAGCTGGATTGGGGCTGAGTTCCTGGGATGGTTTATCTGAGCACTGATGATAAATTCTGCTGTGCTGTGAGGGATCACCTTCCTCTTTATCACCCATCACCCATTCTAGAGTTTGTCCAAGCTACAAATAATCTCAGTCCAGTTCTGGAAGTGAGAGTTTCCTGTTCCCAGGTGCTGTCCGTGCTCCCAAAGGAAGAGCAGCAGAGAGGCAGAGCCAGAGGTTTGAGGGACAAGGTCTGCTCTGGGCCTCAGACACCCAAAGCTTTGGGATTTCTGTTCAATACTGCTTGGAAATCTCAATTCTCATCAGGAAACTCTGGCTCTAGGCTGGTTTTGCTGTTTTGATCCACGTTAAATGAGAAGAATCTAAAGCAATCAACGGTAACTGAAATCATCCCTGTATTAAGATGGAAAGGTGTTGGATTCCTACACCCCTCAAGGACAAGTGGTGCTTTCTGGGTACCTGGGATTAAATCCTGGAGTTTTAGGTGGAGCTTTCTCACAGACACCAACCTCTGCTTCGTGTTAAGTGCTGATTTCCAGGATTTTGGCTGAGCTCAGCGAGGAGCTGGGATTCATTTCCAAGGAGCAGGCCTAGCTCTAGGTTCTGCTTTCAAAGAAACCTGAGGGTGTCTGCACTCAGAATACTTCTTCAAACCTAAACCATTCTCCCTGGCTTGGACAAAACCCAAAACCCAGGTTGCTCAATTTGAAAGACAGAGGGAAAGGAGCTGAGTGGAATCCTGAGGTCTCAGTTTTCAGCTTTGAAATATCTACGGACGTTGCCTTTTAATTGAGGTATTTAGTGCTATCAAATGATTTGGGGGGGGGTGTTTAGAGGAGGAGCAGACACCTAATCCTATGGCTGTGGGGCAATTTTTCAGCTCTGACACTGAGCACCTCTCTCTGCACTAAAGCAGGGAACTGCAGAGCCTCTTCTGCAGACAACTGGGGTATAAATGTCAGACAGAGCCCCACGTTTAGAGCTCGAGGGGTTAACGACAAGGTGGGGTTCAAAATGAAACAAAACCAAGTGAAATCAAGTCCAATCCTCCATTCCATCCTGGCAGAGTGGTGCTAAAAGGTTAACTCCCCAAATGGTCCCGCTCTCGAGCCGATCCTGTGGTGGCTCTGTGGTTTCCGCCTATATAAATTTGATAATATTTTACAAATGCAGTATATGAAATATATTCTTAACATGTGTTTAATACATTTACAATCTATTAAAATGAAAAACAGAATATGCTTCAAATACTGCTTGGGTATTTGCTTAATGCAGTATGTCTGGAACATGTTAAACATTATTTTAGAGGTAATTGAAACATTTCACACACATCCACCCTGAGTTCTGTGTGTGTGCCCTGCATGCAGCGGGGGCCAAACCTTGCCTGCAGCACACGGGGTGGATATCCCGGCTGAGGATGGAGAGGCTCTGTCAGCTGGGCATTTCCCTGGGCCTCTCCTATGGAAGAACAATTCCACCCTCACCCCCCTGGCACGGGGTCCCCGCAGCGTGGCTCTCTCTGCATCTCTCAGCTCCAGTTTAACCAAATAAATGAGATCCAAATTTACCCTGGGCAAGCAGTTACCAAGTTACAGGGTATTATTTCAGCTCGTTTCAGCACATAGCCTGTCAAAGCAGCCATTAAATACTTCTCAAATGAATATTTATGTAAATACACACGGTACGGGAATATTCCTATGTAAGTATTTGCTTAGTTTCACAACATGTTCCTCTCACTCGTGCCAATGTTCCCAAAAAGTGAACAAGCTGTGTGGAATCATGATGGAGTGAAGTCCTCCTTCTTGCCCAAATAAATGGCCACAAAGACTTGATTATAGTCTTTTTCTGTTGATGATAGTCTTTTCCCCATTATCTCTGTAGAACCGTTTCAGGTTCCTGGACAAGACAGGGTGATTAATTAATTAATTACACATCCCTGCTTAGAGGTGATGGAGTGGCTGTAACTGCTCCTGGTTTATTGGAGGGGAGTGAAAAATGGGGTTTATTTCCATGTGTCCCACGCCTCTGCCTCCTCTCTGCCATTTCCTCCTGGACTGGGCACAGTTCACACTTTTTGGATGAGGAGCCCACACTTAACCTGCCATGGAGCTTTATGTTTTCCCACTCTTTCAACCTAAAGCAACAAATTGTGTAATAAATACTGAGGGAGATGGGAGTTCCACTTCAGGCAGCCTGTCAGGAGAGCTGCACCTCGTGCTGAGAGATTTGCAGCTTGGAAAGAGGCCATTTGTGTACAATTTAAACTCCCACAGCTAAAAAGTCTGGATTTTCTTCACTCACATGTGGACGTTATGTTTTGTACAGGGATCCCACCTCTTTGGAGATAGAAAAGCAGATTGATTCGGGGAAAAAAAACCCCATGAGAGATGAGAAGGAAGAAGATGTTTGTGCTGATGAAAATGAGAGAACAGCAGTGCTTGGTGGTTTCTGTCCCACTCAGGGCTGGCAGTCTGGTACAATATGGGCCTTGATATCTCAACTCCTCGTTCCCAGCGGAGCCTTTACTCCATCCACTGCCTCCTCCCAACTTTCTTAATCCTTCTCAAATCCTCTCCCTTTGCCAAGTAATGTGGGCAGCTATAAATTTGGTGGACTACAAGCCATTTATCATTTCAGCTTTGGTTCAGACGCACATTCTAGCTGGGAGCCATTAGAAGAAAAAATAAAATTAATCAAAGCTTAAAATAGACTAAATTAAGTCTCATTAGAGACCTTTGGGGACGTTTAATAATTTCTGTATCATCTTTTCCCCATAGCTCCTTCAGTGAGTTATCTCCATGCACACATTCAGGTAAAATGCCCTTAGGAATTATTTGGTAGGGGAGAGCAGATCAATCATTTTCCAAGGACAACTCTAGCCAAAAAGCAGAATTTCAATGTATCCTCTTACTGTCCCTCTTGACATTTCATCTGTATCTCAGGCAAGCAGAGAGGCTGTGCTTTGTGTTTCCAGCCCTTTCAACAGAAATAACCTTTTTTTTCCCAATGCAAGGCTGTGCTGTGCAATTATTTAAAAAAAAATAATTATTATTCCACATTATTTATTTATGATACTATAAATGTAATAAATATTTCTAAATAAATAACCCCAGTTGTATTCCAGTCGTATCGGTGTGCTCTGTTCCTGCAGTCAGATGCCTTAAGACACCTTGCAGACAAGTGGTACATCTTATGGAAGGTTCTTGCTAAAAAGAGGGTTGATTTTAGTCATAAATGTTCTATATTACCTCATCCAAGGCCATCTCATTGCCAGGGGCGTCTCTGCGAGGCTCTGAATGACCCATTAAAGCTTTTATTTGAAGATCTCGCGAATGTTCATGGCACTTCTTAAATGTAAACGCAAATATGTGAATGTAAATTTCCAGTGATTGTCTCTGTGTTTTGTGCTGGTTTGAGCTGAGCTCTGAAATGGGCCACAGCTCCTTCCTAGAAAGTTCAGGAATCACTTCCAGCCCCCTGGATAATGCACATTATTGCCTCTTTCTGCCTGCCTTTGGAATCTCAGATTCTCTGAAAAGTTTTCCTGAGGGGCAAAGAAGCACAAAATCTCCCCAATTTAATTTGCTCCTCATTTTAATCCCCTCAGTTTTCACACCTCTGGGAAATGGAGACACAACCAGCACAGAAATTTGGTTTATGGACCTGACATTTTTGGCAAGTCGAGTTTTATTCCTCCGCTCCTCCCTTCCCTTTCATCTCTTGCCCCCCTCCCTCATCCCACTCCATCCAAACCCCAGGTGCCCTTTCCAGCCCAGGAGCCCAAAGGAAACTTTGTAGATTACAAATTTGAATAAACTTCATTTCAGCAGTAAACAAGCAAAAAATGACCACATTGGTGTCAGGTTCTCGATAAATATTAGGCCTGACGTAGGTTGGGGTTTTTCCTTGGATTTCTGCTGGCTGTTTGCGTTCCAGGAATCCTCCTTTTTTTTTTTTTTTTCTTTTTCATAGCAGATCTTTTTCTTTTTTTTCTTTATTATTTTTTTTAATGAGCTGAAGTCGTTTTCCAGCCCATAACCATGGAGTGCATTATATTCTCTACTGACATGGTCACAAGCAGAAAAGTGTCTGAAACCCTGTCTTGAACAGACAAATTTACCTCCAGATATTTATTTTTCATAATAAAAGTAGAGGTGTTAACCAAGGGCTGTGTTTGGTGGGTCAGAGTGGCAGCTAATTTTACAGAAAATAATACAATCATTAATTTAATTTAACTTAATTGAATTTCATTCTATTTTATTTTACTTTTTCAGCACTTGTCCCGTGGAGTTCTCAAACCCTAAACTTTGTACCTGAATAAGAACCCGACAGGCACCTACTCTGCGAAGCAATGAAGAAATTTCCACATGAAAAGTCCTGAAAGCTGCCAGTGCAGGAATGATGTAGCTCAAGCAGAACTTATTAACCACAAGACATTGCTGAAATATCAACCAGATACTTTGCCCCATCCTCTGCTGAGTTTTAACTTTGAATATGAATCAGCTCAAGCAATTTTTTTAAGCAAAGACTGGCAAAAGAGAGGCAGAAAAGAGTGGAGTCATCGTGTGATAAAAACAGGAAAAGATTGATTTTATATAAAATAAGAGACTCAGAGATAATGATGGTTCTTCCAAAAAGGGTGAGATTATGACAAATTGCACTTTCCAGGTCTAAGAAGCCTCAAGGTTTTTTTAATTTTTTTCAGAGCAGTGTTTCAAATATAGGAGTGGCTGAACCACAGAGAAATCCGACTGCCCACATTTTCCAGTGAGTGTCCCTTTGAAAACAGGTGACTTTGCTGGTGTGGAATGAGAGGTTTGAAAAATCTGTGCAGCTGATGAATCTAAAGTAAAGTTTCGTCAGGACACGGGAGCCCTGAATGCCTGCCTCTCCCCAAAGGTTCAGCTTGGGAAATCTTTACACAATACAGTGAATTTCAGCAGACCCTGAATAAAACTGTTATGGTAGAACCCAAATAAATTAGGATTATGAGGCTCATTCTCTACATTCCTCTGAAAATGTTTGCCTGGCCCAGTGGTCCCATCCACTGGCACAGAGATTCTGCCTTGTGGGTTTTCCAGAGCTCACCCAAGAGCAGAAAATATTTGTAACCTGATGGGCACAGGACCCATGTGCAGGGGGATTAAAGCCCCTCAGAGGAGTGGAAACACAGCTGTGAATTCCCTGTTCTGTGGGACCAGAATTCCCAGTTCTTTGGGACCAGCTGAAGGCAACAGGCAGAGCTGAGCAACCACTGGAATCTGAGGGGTTTGGCCATGCAGCCCTGAGGAGAGGTGCCACCTCTTCCACCCTGACACAGCGTCCTTCCTACATTGGAACGGCATTGTTTTCAAAGTCCTGGGCAATTCCTGCAACACATGGGCTATTCAGTTGGATTTGAGTGATCCTGTGCTACCAAACAGCAGTAAAGCTGATGGTGTTGCTTCCAGAGCACTCCTGTCTGGTTTGTGAATGCTCTGACAGTATTGCAGGAGTTGGATCTCTGATGTCCAGTCATGGAAGTGAGCTCTGGTCTGACAAACCCCAGCAGGTTGGATGGGCATTGCAGTCATGTGCAATTCATTCGTTCATTTCATCCCTGGCCAGCAAAAATAAACAATTCTGAGTGTTAAATACCCTCAATCAACTCATCAAAAATAACATGCACTTATTTCAGGATTTACTCCTCCAATTAATCAGAAATATTTGCCTTGTGTTTTTATTTCACTGCCTCTTCCCAGCACGGCATTATCTTCCAGACTCCTGCAGCTGCTCCACCTTGGGCTGTGGTCTGGGATGGGCTGGGTTTGTTTATTTGTACTGAGACTGGAAATCTCCAAAAATAAATGAAGGCCCAGGTGTACGGAGCAGTGATGCTGAGTGACTCAGAGGTGGCGTCAGGCCCATGGAGTCACCTGGCACTGGGTGAGGACACAGCAGCTTCTGCCTGGGCCCTGAGCAAGGCATAAACCTTCCAGGTGTCCCTTTGTGGTACAGAATCTGGTTTTCTCCACTTCTCTTTGGTTCCATTTGTGAAAATGAATGGAAAGCCTGATGGGAGAAGGAATTATGAGTTGCCCTTCACCCTGAGTTACCCAAAGATTTGTCAGAGAGCCCAAGAACATGGCAGTGCTGGGACATCTCAACCTGGGCCTTATCTTCTTCCAGGCAGCCTTAAAACTTGAGGGCTTGACTGGACTTTTAAGCCTGGATTGCTTTTTCCCTGATGAGCAGCAGCAGCAGGAATGGGCTCTGATGCGTTTCCCTCGCAGCATCACAGCTGGGGCAGGGAAGAGGAATGACAGAGGTTCTGCAGCTCCCAGGATGAGTCAGGACGCCTCCCATGGTGTTTTTTGTACAAACATTGCTCAGACAAAATAAACAAACCAATTGGTGGCTGGCAGCCTCCCTCAGGCACCGCAGAAATGGAAGTGTCCTCTGCTTTGGTGGCCAAGGAGAGGCAAAAGTGCTCTCGGCTGAGGCCTGGCACTGGCAGTGACTCCGCAGGCTCTGGAATGGGGGCAGGAGCGCTGAGGGGTCAGGCTGGCTCTGGTTTCCACCAAATCCTGAAGGAATGCAGGGGGCCCTGCTGGGAGAGCAGCTTTGGCCTGGTGTTTCCAGGCTCCCGGGGTGGTGGCCTCGCCCCAGGGACACGGTGACGTTCATGGATTGTCCCTGCTGTGTCCCAAGGCAAACACCTCCCCCAGGGTGGGACCCTCCGTGGCGACCCAGCTCACACCTCCATGAACCCGCTGGTGTGGAATTGCCATTCCACAATTCCCACCAGCACAAACCAGTGTGTGCTCTTGGATCCAATCTGGTTGGCAGGGTCCTCACCCTTTCCAAGTTACATGGTGAGTTAGCTCCATATTCCTTCCCGAAATGCTCCCATCTTTACACTTTTAGAAAATATCCACTGCTCCTAAAGTTTCCAACCTTACTCCACATGACTTCTTTTTTTTCCTCTTTTTTTTTTTTTCTGTAAGAAAGTGAAATCTGTGTGCTTCCTTATTAAGCCACTTTATTCTTGGCAGGCTTTGAAAAAAAGCCCTACTTCAGCAATTTAAGCTTTTCTTCCTGGAGGCACAATACTCAGACACGAGGAAAAGTAAGTCGAGAAGACAAAATAAACAGATTTTTCAGGAAGACTCGAAGCCAAGTGGAACTTTCAATGAATGATTGAGAGGGTTGCTGCTTTTGATATGCACAAATACATCCCAGCTCTGCAGGCACACACCACATCCCTGGATACTGTGGAGTTGGAGAGGGGAAAAACTGGAATAGATATTGGAGTTTGTCCCTCACAAGGGCTTTGAAATGCAAGCACAGCTCAGGAAAGGTTGTGCAAGTTCATGAATGATGAATTCTGTGTTGCCCAGACAAAAAAAGGAGGAAGGGAAAGATCCTCCATTTTTCACTCATCCATAAAATGTTCCAGAATACCCTGGGATCTAGAGATCAAAATCCTAAAGCTTGTGTTTGCTCTCTACTCTGCATTTATCTGCTTAAATAAGAGGAGATGAGGATGACTGAATTTATATTGTGGCCTTATTCTCATCACATTTATTAAAAATGAAGGCAGATTCCTTGTTGGGATGAGTTTCCATTCTCCAAGGAGATTAAAGGTGCTGAATACTAACAGGTCCATGGCTCTGGACAATAATTAGGGTTTTACCTGTAACTTTTAATTAGTATATTCAGGATCTTTAGTAGCATATTTCACCCTTCCAACTTCCTCAAATGGAAGCATTTTTATCCAGCAAAGAGAATCCAAATACTTCTTATTTGGAAGCCTAAATGAAAATAAATGGTGGGAAATCAGTGGGAAAGTGATTAATACAGATAAATTAAAAAAAAAATAATACTGACAAATCTTCCAAAGAGTTCTGGGCATGTAAGAAATTGCTGCCACAAAATCGCCTGGAGCTGAAGACACTCACAGACCTGTCACATGTCTTAGAACTGGTGTTCAAATTGACTCAGGAGGTTTCTCATGGAGCTTCTTGCCCCCAGTTCCTTCTTTTCTAGAGGAAAAAGAAGCAAAACCTCCCTCACAGGAGGGAAAAATGGATTTCATCCACAGCATTGCCTGACTGTACAAGGTTTGTGGACCTGGCACAACTTCAGGACTTCTCTCTCGAGGTGACCAGGGAGGACACTCTGGAATTCTGGATCCTCTCCAGGCAACTTCAGACTAGTTTTGTTGACAATGATGAAGAAAATCAGGGCATTAACATGAACTCCAGAGTTCTGGACCCTTCAGAACCAACTCAGTGCCAACAGCCCAATCTGATCACCCCAGTTTAAGTCACAACAGTGGCAGAACCACCTTGGACATGAACACAAACCGTGATAAGGTGGAATGGAAATTCCACCAATGTTACTTTGATTGCAAAGTGGTTTTTGTGTGTTTAATGTCCTTGAAATTGATTCCACAATCAAGTGTTTAATGTGGGACAGAGAAACCCAGTTCAAGCCCAGTTCAGAATGACCCACGACACCTTTTTTTATTCAGATAGCCTTAGAAATGAACAGGGGAAAAAACCAAATGAACAGAGAAAGAACACAGAGTTCTGCATCACTTGTGCTTCACTCAAACTGAAATTGAATTTGAAATTCAGGTTATGCAACAACATAGCATTGTCTCCTTTTATTAAGGCCACCAGCTTCTGGAGGTCCTCAGCGTGTTATTGTTCTCAATTAACACACTTCTCCTCTTTCTCCCTGGAATCCTTCCCGCTGGTTTGCATTGTAATAATACCTCCAACTCACAGGCTCCAAGCTAGATTTCAATTTGTGAGGCCAGTTTCACTTCATAACCCACGACAGGCTGGCTGCCGTCTCCATTCCAACACGCTGCAATAATTAGAAAGAAATTCACATAAACAAACAAACAAACAAACAATTCCTTCCCTTTTTTCTTGCAAGGTTGCTTTTATGTGTGGGATAAATCTTTACATTAGAAAAAAACCACTCAGCAAATGAAGCCAGACAGTAGCTGTGTCTTTTGGCAATGAGAATAATCTAATAAAACATCACCTTTCAAAGACAAAAAAGGGGGGAAAAAAAAGTTCCTCTGGACACTCAGTAACGTCACCTCGGCACGAAATATATTCCACTCTTGGTTTGTGTTTTTTGGACCAACGCAGCTTAGGATGGTTGTTATCCCAAGACCATGCCACCAGAGTTGGAATTAATAATATAAACGGTGAGCCCAAGCTCTGATTGACAGCTCTGATTCTGTTAATTCCTTCTACTGGGTCTTCTACTACGGTCAGAAGTTAAAATTTATTTTGACAAGCTTTCTGCTGGTTATGGAGGCTAGGAGCTTTATACTGGGGTATCCAGTGATTAAATATCTGGCATAGATTATCAAAAACTCTAGGCAGAGGCATGGAAGGCCTCTTGATGACAAACCAGATCCTGCAGCGCGTAGAACTTGGTTTTAATTAAGTTATTACCTCCCTTAATGGGAAGGAGCTGTTCCTTTGTTCTCTGGCGAGTCAGCAGACAGTAACTGAGCGTGGAATGTAAGCAACTCAATTAAGGCAGGGCTGCCTGGAGGATGCTCCCATGGACACGGAGGTGGCCCCGGGAAGGAGCAGCCGGGATTCCCGGGAGAGCGGGGACGGTGTCACGGCTCAGGCACAAACCCCACCAGGGTCAGCGCCAGCCGCTCAGGATTAGGAGGGGAGCTCCGGGCCTTAATCAGGGGGTTCGTGGTAATTAAAGGCAGGGTTGCTGGGAGCCAGCCCGTTTGGTTCCCAGGGCAGTGGCAGGGCTGTCCCTGTGCTCGTTTTCCAAAGTGCCTGGGATATTCCCAAGCTGTTTTGTAAAACAAGCCTCTTCTTGTCCTTTAGGTCACCTGTACCCAAACCATTCAGTATCAATAATAGTAGAGAAGGCAAGAGAAGCCTGGTTGGTTTTATTTAAAAACCTAAAGCCACCACAGCTCAAAATATCATTGACTCCAAAATATGGCTGACTCCAATTCAGGTTTCAGTGACAGCAATTTAAGCTCACAGAAACTTGGCAATGCCATCAAGAAGAGGAAAACCAGGCCTGTTAATTTTCAGCCTTAATTGTACAAAAATTACTGTTGTTCAACAAGGAAATATCTGAGGTGCCAAGCAGAACTGGAGTCAGGAGAGAACTGCACATCTCACAGAGGAATGTCTAAAAAAACCCCATTTTAAAAAATTTTTTACTCCTTTGGAACACATAACCTGAGAATTGTGCAGTCATCTAGTCTCACCTTACAGAGCAATATTACTTGCTGTGGGGTAAGACTATAAAAGCCCACAGAACGCTCTAAAAAACTCCAGCGTAGAGCAATTCTTGTACAAAATCAACCACCAGCAACAAACACCCCATCCCAGCCCACTCCCTGCTGGGCAGGGTTTGTGTGAGGTGCAGTCAAGCGCAGATGCTCCATATGGTCACGAGAATCCCTTGGATAGAGGGAGTAGCCACCCAAAACTAACTGCAGACTACACACTTTACAAAGAGGCAATCCCCGTGAAGGGTTTATTAGGGGAAAAAAGAGACAGAGTTAAAAAAAAAAAAATTAGAGAAAAAGGTTATTTTCCAAAGTCTAAACGTTCCTGGTCAGAGGTGAAGCTGTCATTTGTTCCCACTCTGGGTGTGTGAACAGTACAACTGCTGCAATGTTTGGGCAATGCGTGGTTATTGGGTTTGGTGGCAAAATTCAGTTTGATAGCAAAGGAACATTGAGGAATTGCACGTTCCTTGCTGTGCTGGGTGATCTCTCAGATACTCTCCTGCACTAAAGATGGCTCGACCCTGCAAACACAGCTAATAAAGACCTGGCCTCTCATTTCAGATAAAGAACTGGGCTACAAAGACACCAGGAAGTCCAGAGGATATCCCAGACAAAACAGGGAAAATTGCTACAAGGCCAAGGGGAGGGAAAAATCACACATCTTATTTGTTGAGAGGGAATGGGGATATTTACTACATTAAAATATATTTTAAATATATTATTATTACAGCCATAATTATTCTTACATTCCATTTTAACAACATTTATATCCCTGTAAGTGCTGATATAGACAAGATAAACAAAGTGCAAACCTTCTTCTGTGCACAAACTGCATTTGCTGCTTAGAAAAAAGATACTTTGAAATCAGTTGATTATTCATCTCCACCTGAAAGATGAGGATTTGTTTTTTTCCAGTGGACTTGTAAGAATTTTGGGGACCTGAACTGCTCAGCCCAAATTTTCACTCTGGAGTAAAGATCACGTTTTATTTAAGAACAACAACTGACTCCCGTGGAGGAGAAGTAACAAAAAATCAGATCAGAGAGAGACAATTTTGGGGAAACATCTGCAAGGTTGGGTCCCCATGGAACATTTTAGTCAATAAAAGAGAAAGGATTCAAAGAAATAAATGTAGAACAGCTGCTGTTGAACTAAGGTTCCCAAATTGAGATATGGGAGCTATAATTGCGTAAAACATTGGCTGAGCATAAATCAGGGATGTTCCTGTGAGGGAAACCTCGTGGTGCCCTATCAAATATCATGGGAGAAAGAGCTGATCTCATGCTGGAGGCTGAACTGGCTGAACAGCCTTGGATAGCACCAACCAGAACAGCGTAAATGGCACAGGATGTTCGACATTTTCATTGCACTTTAGTTTGGTTCAGCATGAAATTCAAACTTCTGGTGCCTTCTGAGAGTTCTTGTTCCAGAACCTTCAATCCTCACCAACAGCCCCTCCTGATGTGCTCCACAGCCAGACTGTGGTGCAGCATCCCTCTGCAATGTGTGTGGTTATTCCTGGGAAGCACAAAGGACCAGGCACATCCTGGGAGAAGTTTGGGACAGGACATGTATCCAGCAGGAACTTTCCCAAATAGACCTTCTTGCAGGTTCAAATGCATCAAATCAGAGTTTCTCTGCACAGTTTCCTCTCCACACTGCTCTGGTTTCTCCTCAGATCCCAGAAATCTATTGGATTTTACAATGTCCATGGAGAGAATTGCATTGCTTACAGGCACAGAACTCCCAGTGCAGGTAACATGAAGTGAAATTATTCTTTTTTTTCTTTTTTCAGCCACTGTACTTGATATTTCACTTGGAGCTGGTTAATATCCAGGCATCCTTCAGACAATTATGGAGCTTTTGTATAGGAAATGAACACCTAATCCCTAGATCCCATGAGACCATGCACCCTTCTAGAGGGAATATGTTTTTTAAGAAAATCCTTTGCCCTTTGCTTTAAGAAAATCCTCTGCCCTAAATCTCATAAAACAAAGCAGCTTTAGGGATCCTTGCAATAGCAGAGCTGAACTAAACATGCTTCACAAAGTTTCCTTTTGTCAACAGCATCTTGGTGAGTCCCCTCCTGCAGGATGAGTGTCAGGCTTCAGGCTAACCTCTGCAATTCTTTAACCAGAGATTTGCACGTTATTAAGTGGTCGTTTTCTCAGTGGGTGGAAAGCTGTGGTGCAGGGGAGCTGCTCCTCCTGAGGCAGAGCTCAAACGCTCCATTCTTCGCTGGAAAGCCCAGCGAGGTGCCTGGGCCGAGGGACAGAAATGGCAAATGAAATCAGAATAAAATGCCCGTTGACGTTTAGGCAGCACATCTGCCCGCGGGCTGTGGGTAAGCAGAGGTTTGTGGTGGGCGCCCAGGTCCTTGCTAACCCTGGTTTGGTCTCTCCAACATCAGGGGTGTGCACGGTGAGCAGGCACAGCCTGGGCTGCAGGGGACACTCCAGGTGAGCCCGTGAGGGATTGCTGAGGGATTTGGCAAACCTCAGAGCCTGACTGCCTGCAGCATCCCCAACAAAGCCTCCTTTTCACTGTCATTTCAGCCGAACCCTGATCCTCTTCCGCTGGGAGACATCACACCGCCTTTAAAATGGAGTGAGTCTTGTTACATCAGGGTTTGGCTGATACCGTCCTTTTACAGAGTAAGAAAAAAAAATCACTTTTTGCAATAGGTACCAAACACTTCAAGACCCTGAGGTCTGACACACAGTCCCTACCCCACGCCAGGCCCTGGCATGGCAGGCCAGCACTGCCCAGGGCCCACGGAGGGTTGGACTGGGTGATCTCCAAAGCTCCCTTCCAACCTAAAAATTCTGTGATTCTGTGACAAACACGCAGGGAGTGGCACACTGAGCCCTATGAGAATTTGCAAGGTGGGAAATCAGAAGGAAACTGGAAAATGGAATTCTCTGTGGTTTGTTGAAGAGCTATTTTGGTGAACCACCCACCCAGCCTTGGGTAAACCAGGAGGACTTCTCAGAAACAATCTACCTCATTGGCATTTATTTCCAAGATCGCTTCCACATCCAACTCCCACCTCCTTCCCTGAACAAACATGGGGCCAAACTCCCCCGAGGTCTGAGGTCTTTACAATGGCTGTGCCGAGTCCCTGTCCAGGCAAACTCCCGTTGGCACCGGGATTTGATCCTCAGGCTTCATCTTGAACCCATTTGCGTGTGGCATTTGCATGCTGATGTCTCTGCCGCCCTAATGGTTCGATTTCAAAGCACATCTTTTTCCCTTTTATCTCCAGCTGAATGAGATGTCTCAATGAGAGCCAGATAAAGACGGAAGTCTTTTGTCTGAAATCACACAGGCAGGGCCAGCTGTGATGAAAACTGGCTGAGGTTTCACAGGCTGCTTGTCTGCCTTCGAGCTGGAGCTCCAGCTCCTTTCAGGCAGCAGGAACAGAGCAGGGGGAGAAGGCCTTGCTTGCACACATGGTTGCCAAAACAGCTGAGTGTCTTCCAGTGTTTATTTTTCCTTCCAGAAGTTATTTTTGATAAAGGAATTGCAGGGAGAAAAAAAAAAAAAAAACCAAAACAGAGATCAAGAGGGAAGAAAGCAAGAAAGAAAAAAGAGTGGATGCAGTAGCAGTTAAATCTCTGATTTGCATCACGTGGGTTATTAGATGGCAGATCATCTTCATATGAGGGTACACATTGTCTTTGGCATCTGAGCCTCTGGGTCAGGCATTATTCAGTTGTTTAACAGTGGGATACCCCTGAGAAAGTGCTCTTGCTCTCATTTCAAAAGGACTTGCTTTTGTGCTTTTGGGTTAGTTGATCTGGTGAATAAAAACCAGCCTGGCACTGAAAAGTGAAGGCTATTTTTTCAGCCAGTTAATAGTGAACAGGATTTTGTCTATCTTAAAAAACCTGTCAGTCTTCAAAACCTGTCAGTCTTAAAAACTTGTCAGTTATAAGAAACTATCTGTCTTTAAAAATTGTCAGCCTTAAAAAACTGCCAGTCTTACGAAACTGTCAGTCTTACAAAATTGTAAGTCTTAAAAATTATCTGTCTTAAAAAATTTGCCAGCAGGCCTAGGAGATGTGGTAATTAAGGAAGGATTATGGCAAAATCAAGCCGTGATCAGCAAGTAGCTCATTTTGAAAAACACCTTTCAGGGCTGTAAGGGATCTACCAAATATCAAACCTCCAGCATGGTGTTCGACACTGGTTACACACCAACCAAATTTACACCAAAAATGCCAAAAAAAATCCGGCTGCTGACTTTGTTCCCTGACTGCTCTGCCCTGCAGGTAAAATGAGCTCACAGGTTTTTCATGGAGTTGTTGGAACCACTGCGAGTTTAAGCTGGAGAGGTCTCCACACAGGGAGGACTCTTTAAAATGGGCAAAGCCACGACGTGCCAGGAGTGGAGCTGAGGAGCAGCTGCTGATTTTGGTCCCATCCCAGCCTGGAGTGAGGTTTGTCCAGAGGTTGGCTCTCCAAAGACCAAAGACCACGTTTTCCACCCAGCCTTGAGTGTCACCCTGACCTCCAACAACCCTGCCCGACCAGCGCCGTCCCGTGGGACTCCCAGTGGGATGACAAGGAAACAGAGCTTCCCCCTAGGAGCTCCAAGGGGTTAAACTCTCCTGGAGAAAGGCAAGTCAGATGGGCTGGTCTCAAAGAAGCCGCCCATCTGGGAAATGTCAGGTTTTCTCACCATGTTTTTCGGGGTTTGTAATGTGGCTGATCGCTCGCATGCATGAAAACAGCATGGGAATGCAATATTTCCTACTCCATGTGTGGTGGAGGCCTCCAGTCCAGCTGTATTTTGCTTGTCATGTTCCTGAATTCTGACACCATTTCCAACATGCCAGTTACTACCATAGAAAATGCATTTTCGTTCTGTTCCCCTGGATGAAAAGCACATTAAGGCAGAAGAGAAAACCCAGCAGATTCTGGAGCTATCAGTGAGGTCTCCTTTATTTATTTAATTTTCAAGAACATATCATTTCATCAGGGGGTTGAGTGGGTGGGGGTAAAACTGAGTTTGACACCGTCCCAAAAATGAGAATGTGGAAGTCTGGGCTTGATGCCACAGAGGAAGAGAGCAAATGATGACAACATTACTGTCACTATATTACCACAGGCTGTAAATTAAAGCTGGTGGTAAGCAGTTTAAGCACTATTCCTGTCTGATTCATTAAAAAAATACAGTAGCTGTATGGGCACAACAGTCTGGTTCTTCATGGATCTGATATATGATTGGAAAGTTGCATGATGGGCTGTCTTGAGGAGAGATGTGTGTTCCCAGTGTCCCAAGTGGAACAGCAGATGTGTGGCCGTGGAGCCCCGTGGACAGGACCCCGTGCCTGATGTGTTGGCTCTGTCTGAGCAGAATTGTTGTTGAAATATGGGAGCCAGATCCTCCGTAGGTGTAAACTGGCAAATCCCTATTAAAGTTAATGATTTACTGATTTAGTCCAGCTGAGGTCTGGCACTCGGTGTGCGAGTGTCAAGAAGAGGAACTATTTATTCCTAAGTGAACCATTAACTTTGGGCCCTTTATGTTCATCCCTGCAGTTAAAATTCCTCCTGTGTTCCTTCCAAAGGAAAAGGGGTGATCTATACATGACTCAGAAGTGCACACACCACGCACCAGCAGAAGCTGTAATTAGCACTTCTCAACAGAGCCATAAGTAACTGGCTTTTCCGTTCCCTGCCAAGCCAAGCACAGACCTTTTGGATCGGCTCATGACCAAAATATTTGTATGCAAATCGATACAGCCAAATGTGTTTCTTGGGGATAAAATAATGCTGAGCATTTCAGACTTGCTCAGTTATATTCTGAATAGAATTTGGGAAGCAAGGGTCGTGTCAGGCAGAAAAATCAAAATGTTGAATGCCAAATATCAAAGTGAAGTTTTCTGAGTACTCCCAGTGTATATACACAGATATCAATCCAATGAATAATTAATCATAATCAAGGTGAGTACACAATCAAGAAGTATCTCTAAACCTCGTGTTTTTCAGAGAAATAACTTTTACCAGGACATTTTCACCCAGCTCCATTACTTTCTGCAGGAAGTCTAGAAGAAAACATTCACTTTCCAGGCTAACATTATCTCCAGTGGGTGGTGTTTGTATTCCCGTGTCTGTCTCCTTTCCCATCCATCTCTCCAGGGCTGTATTTACAGAGAAACCCAAGGAAATCGAGGTCTGCTCATGATCACAAGGGCTCCTTTTGTAGGGCAGGGTGGGTTATCCATCCACACAGGTGGAGAGATGGATGCACTGCTCTCCCTGCTCCCCTTCAGACAACCAGGACACTGTCTGAGGCTTTGATACCAGGTTTTCCTTCTGTTTTCCTAAATCTAAACCTCCCCTGTGTCTGTGTGACTACAGCCCATGGAGGAATGGAGCTGTTGAAAGGCAAAGAGTAACAAAGCTGAGAGCTGTTGGCTCAGCCCTGTTGCTGTTCCTGTAATTTACGTTGCTGCTTCATTTTTACCACGTGTGGAGCTGAGATAAAGAACTGGAAAGCAAAGCAAACCAAACCGTAGAAAATATTGTTATTTTACTTGTTGACTGATAAGAAATCCCCTCTGTTTGGGGGCCACTTCTACCTGTTTAATATTTCTTGTTCTGCTCAGAGCAGAGGAGGAATCTCAGGTTAGAAAGTTCTTGGCTTTGCCCTCCAAGGGAGCAGCAGCAACTTCACCAAATAAAAATGGACAAGACCCAAGGAAACAACGTCCCCTCTTTGATGTGACCAACCTACCCCGAACTCTGAGCCTTGCTGGGATGATGAAACAGCAGGTTTCTACCAGATGAGATAATGAGCCCATAATTTGTGTCGCTGCCTCGTTATGTGGTTGAGGTGGGCAATTAAAATTCATGCACACAATTCATTCCCTGCCAGCCGCACCCCCAGTAACTCCACTGTAAATCACTGTGGCCTCAGACAGAACCAATCCAGGCAAAAGCACCAGGACAGACCTATTACTAATCCCACCAAGGATTTGTGCAATCAGACAATTCCAAGAAACAGGACCACGTTTTCCTGGAGTGTCTCACAGTTATCGCTGACGCCTTACATGAGATTTTCCAAACACACTCTGGCTGGAATCTTGTTCTTGGTGACTTCCAGCTCTTGGTGAGTCACCTCTGAACAACCATGCGAGAACAATGAGATTGGAACAGATCTCAGTGGGCCAAAATTTTAATCTGAGAAGGCTTCTTTATGGAGAGAAGGCTTTGCTGCTGAGCCCAGGGACAGAAGAAAGCAAAAGTTTTTGTTCCTACCTAAGTCAGTCCTAATGGTACGAGAATGTCTGATGGCCTGAGCCAATATTATTACTTAGAACTTTTCTCCAAAAAGTGTAATTTTAGGTCAGCCAGAAGTATTTGCAAATTGGAGTCAATCAGAATGAAAAATTAATCAAAAGCCAGTTTTTTTTATCTTGACGCTTAAAAATGAAACGAGCTTGAAAATGTTATGGAAAACAAACATTATTTTTCCCTGGATATTGGAGCACCTCCTGTTTCAGTTTGCTGGTTTGGTGCTTGTGAGTAGAACAGATTGAGCTGTAAAACAACCTCTGCACAAACTGCAAACTCCCCTCACTCCACCTCCACTTCAACATTTCCAAACGTCAGAGAAGTTTTTAGCTACCTGAAAACAAAACAGAGATGGGAATTACAAAAAAGATTGTTCTTTATTTCTGGAGAGCTGCTTATTCTTTGCTACACTTGGGATTAATTTTGTCCAGAGAAAGCAAAGCCACTATCACCAGATCTGATCTGTTCTTCCTTTTTTGTGTGTGAAGACAGCAATCCATGGCCATGCACAACACAAACACAAACCAGTGGCACCAGATCGAGCAGCAACTTGCAGCAGAACATTCTGGTGAAGCTAAAATTAGAAAATGATTATTCAAACCTTGTGCTGGCTCCAGCTCTTGAACCTGACTCCGCTCAGAACCGCTCCGTTACGAGCGCTTGGCCAGCGTTAATAAATCCGCTATTTTTTTCCCTGAGATTCGATTTCATCCAATGCCATTTGCCAGGCTCCTATGGAATGTTTAGCATGACATTGCTGTTATCTGGCTGCCCAGCGTGGGGCTGCTTTCTGCAGCGCTCTGATCCATTTCTGAAAGCCTGCAGAAGGTCGCGGGGGCTGCCAACGAAGGTCAGCCATAACAACGTCTGTGCTGAGATGGATGAACTGCTCGGGGCTCCCCCACCTGCTGAAGGCTCTAACGAGCCAGCTGAGAGTTCCTGTCACAGCAAACATGCCCCAGCTCAGCTCCAACCTGTGGAGAGGGCCGAGGACACGTGAGAACCGAGTGCTTTAGGAGTCGGCGTTTGATGGCGATGAAAGAAATAAAAACAGGCCCAGAGAGAACATTGAGGGGAAAAAAGAAAAATCTTCCTAAACTACGGCGAAAGATATAACACACGGAGCTTATTTATGCCTGGTTTAAAGCAAGTTGGGAGTGAGGGAGAGGGTTTGTTTCTACCAGAAGAGTTGCAGAGAGCAAAACAGCCTCAGGTGCGGACAGGCCCCAGTAAAGCCTTCCACACCCTCAGCCTCCTCCTCCTCCCGGCGTGGACAGCACATCCATTACCTCCTGAGACAGGAGCCAGGATGGATGCAGGGCCTGGGGAAGGATTCTGCTCCTTTTCCTGGGGAGAGGAGCTTAAATTCATGGAATCATTGAGTGGTTTGTGTTGGACGGGATCGTAAAGACCACCTAATTCCAACTGCCCTGCCCTGTTTTCAGTACAGAATACATGGGACGTACAGAATTCCAGATGAAATATGGGCACTGTCAGTCCAGCTGTTTTAGAGAAGGTCATCAGTCATTAACAGGGTGAGTTTAGGGAAGGATGTTCAGGATCCATCCCTGTTATCCATGAGGAGGACTTGGCTGCAAAGAGGAGCTGCGTTACCTCCACCAACACCAACACCTTCCCTGTCCCGCAGGGGCCTCAGGTCACAGTGACAACCTCCCGGTGGTGAAATACAGACACAGGTTTTTCTAAAAGCAGAAAATCAGTGACAAGAGATTTGGCTATAGACTTGTGGTGGGACACGGAGGAGTCCAAAAGCGCTGATGCACCCTCTATTCCCTCGCCCCTTCCCTAATGACACCATTCCCGGCTGCCCGGAGCCTGGTTCCCTCTCTGCTTCCCTCAAATCGATGAAAATCGTTCGAAATTGAGCGAAAACTTTGATTTAGTCAGAGAAAGGCGAGCGCCGGGCACGGCCCGACGCTGCCACCTGCCGGCCACAGCTGGGAACGCAGCTGGGACGGGACGGGGACCGCGGGGATGGGATGGGATGGGATGGGATGGGATGGGATGGGATGGGATGGGATGGGATGGGATGGGATGGGATGGGATGGGATGGGACGGGACGGGATGGGACGGGACAGGGGCTGGAGGGGTGGTTGGTGCCTGGAGAGCCACCCTGGCCGTGGTGAAGCAGCCCCTGGTTGCAGCAGAGCAGGCTGTGTCCCTCATGATGTGCTCAATCGCCATGGCTGGATGTGAAGGGAATACAGAATTCATCCCAAGTCTGTGGTTCTAGAATAAACTTCAGTCGGAAGGGAGCTGAAATGATCAGCCAGTCCAGCTGCAGGACCTTGTAGTGTAGCAAGATAGGCCAGAGTTAAAACCCAGGGCAATGACAATCAAACGAAGACATTATTTTGATATCTGTGACTTGTCCGTGAATCTGTGATTCATCAGTGGGAACTGACCAGTGGGAAACAGGCCAAAACGGAATCATTCAGGGTAAAACAAGAAGTGGTTCAAACACCCCAGCTATAGGAAGCTCTAACAATAGACAGGGCTTTTCAGGGCTTTGAGCACAAATGCATTATTGCTCTTATCCAGGATAAACGGACCAGCCTCTTCCCTTTTGTGACCTGCTGGGGGCACCTGGATTCTCCTTTCCTGTGATCAGTGACATCACTGCTCCCTGAAAAGGTGATGTGATGGGGTGAGGGCACCTTTGAAGATCTGACAGTAAAATTCAGTCAATTTGAACATACTACCTACCTCTGGATTAAAGCAGAGAAATGAATGGTTGGTCAGCTGCTCTCTACTCACAGTGCAGTCATCCCTAATCACCCCAAATTACAAAAAAAAAAGCCAGGTGTGATGTTTTGTCTGAGCGACGGGGCAGCTTTCCATTTCAAACTTCTGAGAGGACCATGAGAAACATACCAAAATAGCTGAATCCAGAAACAAGGCAGCATGAAGTCACCCTTAGAAGTCTGCAGCACACATATTTTATTTATTCCACTGGAGTGGCAATAAACACAAACTTCCCCTCTGCTGAAGGTGGGCAGCCTGGGGGTCAGGCTTAGCACAATAGCCCAATTTTAGGCAAAGATCTGTGCCTTTGGTGCCTTGGCTTTGCTATTGTAAACCATCTGCTGAGCTTCATTTCCAAACACCGGGGCTGGGAATCAATCATAGTTTTCTTTTGGTTGATACTTGTTTTGCTCTACTTCTCAGCTTTTAATACCCCACGGCCCGGAGCTCAGAAGTCCGTGCCAAGAACTGCATCACGTCGATAGGAACAAAAACCCTCGCAAAAACTCGGGCTGGCCCTCCAAATCCATTAGTGCCCTAGGAAATTCGGGAGTTGGAAGCGTGGCAATGGAAAGGTAGGGCTTTGGTTTACATCTGTTGACACGGGGATCTCAGTGGCACCCGTCGTGAGGGGAACCGCGCGCGGCGATGAGTGAGGGGCTCCTCCGGGGGGGGGGACGGGGAGTGGAAAACTCAGAAATGGGCCCTGTGTGGGAGCCCCGCGCCGAGGTGCTGACAGCTTAATGAATAACTTGACTGTTATGACAGTAGGACACCTTGCAGCTCCAAGAGCAAATATTTGAAATCATATGCAATGCAGGAAATGTATGTATGTATGGGGAGAATACACGGCTCGGGCCTATCGCTAACAGATGGGCCGTGTTTTCACTTCAGGGGTTTTCTTCTGTGAGTTACTGGGGGTGAGAGTGAATCCATAGCTTGCAACTGATGACATAAAATGGAGCAGTGTATTAAAATCCCCTTTTTATGGTGGCCATATGGCTCAGGGGTTTTGGTAACAGCTAATTAAGATATTTGCCTCTAGGCCCCCCCCCCCATAAAGCCGCCTCTCCTACTGCTCCAAAAACTCTTGCCAGCCTATGTGGTAAAAGAGTTGGTGGTTAGAGGGTGGTTTTTTATGGATATAGCTACATCAAAAACCCAAATTTAAATCTATGTTCTGGTCTTCTGCATTGTCATTTGCATCTCCTGAGGCTTCAGTGGAGACAAACCCCACCTTCTGTCCAAGAGTTTTGCCTGAAGTAAATTTCCGGGGTGCACATTAAAGTGAGGGATTTGTGAGGATCTGGAAATTCCACGTGTCAGTTTTGGGGACCTGAAGAGTCTCTGCTCCAAGTTCACTTACCCTGAGCCCCTCGTTGTCCATCATCCCTGACACAGATAAAGCCAGCAGCCCTTTCCTGCAGATGTGCAGGTGATCCATCCAGAGTTACTTCCATTCTCTCTTGAGAATGGATGGGAATTCTTGAAATCCATGGGGTTTGTGATTTTCTTACATTATTAGTGGGTGATTATCAACTTTTGCAGACAGCTCAGACTTTGAACACCACTTATTTTCCTTAAAAGTAACTTCTTTCTATGCAAGGAACCTGGTGTGATGTCTTCAGGAAGGAATAAACCCTCTCTCCAGCATCCTGTTCTAGAAAATGATGTTTATTTTTATTTTAGCCATTTGCACTGTGCATAAGCAATATGATATTTTCTCTGTTTCCAATAAATAGGTCTTCAGGAGAGCTTTGGTAATGTTATCTATAAAAAAACCCAAAAACAAACCACCCAAAGCACAGACTTTGGAAGCTGGAGACAGCTGATTATTTAAAGCAGCTGAAAGAAAGTCTGAGTGACAGCAGGAAAGTGAAATGATGGAACTCCTATAAAAGTTAAGGTGCTCCTACAGAACCAGTGGGAAGAAGCAGCAGTTGGTTGTTGCAAACACAATGCTGCAGGAATTTAGTTCTGATACAACTGAAGCAAAATAATTTTTGGGAAGAGATTTTAATCTTTAAGTGAAATTCAGAAAAAGGAAAAGAAATTATCTGACTACTAATAAAGAGAATTAGTGCCTGAGGTTTGCTCAAAGCAGATCTTTCCACGTTTGAGCTCTGATTTTCTGATTGTTGCACACATCTCACAGTTCATCTTCGGGGAGTCAACTCTGCAGCCCCACACTCAGGATTTGTCCGGGCTCAGTCCTTGGGGAAGGAACAATCCAACACAAGCATTTGGTGGGAGCCTGGCAAGGTAATTGTCTCCTGCAGCTGTCAGGACTAATCACTCAATGGAAACCAGGCCCCAGCATTTGTGGTAGCCTGAGGGCAAGCAAAATATCAATTGGGCTACAAATCAAGAGCCTCAGCATCCTCCTGCACCATGAATCAGTTAAATGAGACAAGCAATTCAAGTGCTAAGTCAACATGGGCTGTATAAACAGCACTTTGGAAACTGGGTTTCAGTGATTTGCCTCACAAAAGGCAGCTGAAAATGAGAAAGAGGGAACATGAATAAACTGCTCGGCTTGGACAAACTAATTGGGATAAAATAGCCACAATTCTGACGTCTTTACGGGAATTCCAGCTCAATGGAGAATCTGTTTTGGTTGGAAAAAGGTATCAATTTTTAAATAAAAACCTCCATACTTCATTCTTGTTCATTTAAGTTACAGATCTGAATAAAAAATATACTGGATGCCAACAGAACTCTATTTTATTCATCTGCAGGCAAACTTGGGTTGTCTTTGAACACTTGTGATTTGCAGATTGATTTCCAGACTAAAGAAACTGGAATCAGCTTTGCAGGGAAGAGCCCTCTGAGCAGGAAAATCCTTATGACAATAAGCTGACAAATGAAACTTGGTTTTCTGCCTGATTTTTTTTTTTCCCTTCATCCCAAATTCACATTGCAGAATGTGAATCCAAACCAGGAGAAGGCTGCGAGGTAAATCCTGGGAATTACTAACGGCGGAAGGGTGAGGAGTTGGGAGCAAAGGCAGCAGAGGAGGATTCCCAGCAGGTTCAATGGGCTTTACTGGTCATGAAAAGACTAAAAGATAAGGGAAAATGGGCAAGATCAAAATCAGCTGCAGCAACTTCCCCTCGGATTTCAGGTGTCTCCAAGGTGTGGGAGCACCAGCCCTCATCCAGCCCCTTTGCAGAGGATTCTGGAGGCAGGGACAAGGTCCAGAGGGGGAAAGTGTGGGATGGGCCACGTTTGCTGCCACTTTAGAGGAGATCTTTCAGTCCAGCATGGACAGGAAAGGCTGAGAAGGATATAATGGAATTATGGAATGGTTTGGGTTGGAAAGGACCTTAAAGTTCATCCAGTTGCATCCCTGCCATGGGCAGGGACACCTTCTACTATCCCAGGGTGCTCCAAGCCCCGTCCAACCTGGCCTTGGACACTTCCAGGGATGGGGCAGCCACAGCTTCTCTGGAAACCTGTGCAAGGGCCTCCCCACCCTCACAGGGAACAATTCCTTCCCAATATCCCATCCCACCCTGCCCTCTGGCAGGGGAAAACAATTCCCTGTGTCCTGTCCCTCCATCCCTTGGGACAATCCCTCTCCAGCCTTGCAACCCCACTTTAAATACTGAATTGGAGGAAAAAGAGCCCCCCAAAAAACCCCCCCAAAACCCAACCCCAAAACCAATGACAAACAAAAGCAAGCCAGAAGTGCCCTTTATGTGTGAGTGGCTCTCTTCAGGCTGGGACACCTCGGAGCTGGGGCTGGGGTGCAGTGCTGGGCTGATGAGGGGCAGCTCTTGCCCGAGTCCCCTCCCTCAGGCTCCATCTGAACCAAATCACTCACGTCTGGCACCCCTGAGCCCCTTCAGGGTAAATATTGCCCTTCACTCACAGGTCCAGAACGGGAACCCAGCCCATTTGCGCCACCTTAAGTAGGTGATATCCGTGAGTTTCCATAACCCACGTTTGTAGCACACACCAGGCCTCGGAGCACATTCCCCTCTCACTTCCCCTGCTCCTGCACTGATGTCACTCCAATGCCTCCAATCCTTTTTGACACCAAGAAGGGAATAAGAGTCCCAGTGTTTCCAAACATGACGCCACCAACACATTACAGACCCTCATTGTAAGGGCTGCCTGGGGAGGGCTCAGCCCTGGACACCAGTTCGGGCTCATCAGATGGGGATTTAAATCATCATAACATCCACATCTCCTTCCCAACCAAAGATGGAAGAGAGCTCGAAATGATGGGAGAAATTAATGGGGTTTATGATTGTACCCGCTCGAGATGGAGAACAGGCTCAAAACTGAGCATTAGGGTAGAATCATAATAAATGGATGTTTCTGGGAGAAAAGGAAAATATTGTGGCATAGAAATAATAAAGATATGGACTAAGATCACTTTGGAATGGACTCAATCTTTAAAAGTACAGGGAAGCTTCAGAGGTGACACTTTGTTGTCACGGTGCCTAAAAATGGGCAACCCATGCCAGGACCTCACAGGGAAAAACAAAAAAAAGGTTTTAATATATATTCCAATGAAAGTAAAAAATCATGCTTTTCAACAGAACTTTTTTTTAAAATATCAAGTTCTTCTTTTTTCTTTTTTCCCCACATTTCTCTGGCCTTTGCAGGGAGACAGTCAAATTTACCAGAATTTCTAATGGAATGCACTTCCAAAAAACAAGGATTTCATATGGAAGAGAGTGTTCTGGTAATGTTTCCCATGAGGTGGGCTTCCACTGTAAAACACATGGCACCCTGAAAATGGAAAAGAAGGAAGACAATCTGTGTGCTTGGAATGGCCCTCACAAATCCTCCCTGGAGATCCACCGGCAGCCCCTGGAAACGCCAACCTGCCGCGAGTTATCAGCCTCAGGCCAGGATGGAGGAAGATGTCAGGCAAACCCCAGCTGTATCAGAAGGGAATTATGGAATGGTTTGGGTTGGAGGGACCTTAAAGCTCACCCAGTGCCACCCCTGCCACGGGCAGGGACACCTTCCACTATCCCAGGGTGCTCCAAGCCCTGTCCAGCCTGGCCTTGGACACTTCCAGGGATCCAGGGGCAGCCACAGCTTCTCTGGGCACCCTGTGCCAGGGCCTCTCCACCCTCACAGGTATCAATCCCGTCCCCTCACAAATCCTCCCTGGAGATCCACCGGCAGCCCCTGGAAACGCCAACCTGCCGCGAGTTATCAGCCTCAGGCCAGGATGGAGCAAGATGTCAGGCGAACCCCAGCTGTATCAGAAGAGAGGGGAGCCCCTGGGGTTATTCCGAGCTCTGGGAAAGGGGGAAGGCTCCTTCCAGCCGGATATCTGTGCCCCCTTCCCTCCCCCCGGCCGCCCCTCGCCTCTGGACGCGGAGAACAGACAAAAACTTATCGCTGCCAGTGTCTCTCAAGATGCCCACACATGTTCCCTGCAGACCAGGGAGAGGGGGAAAAAGCCCATTTTGTCTGGGCAGGTATCAGCTGGGGGCTTGTCTTATCTCCCACACGCCCCAGCTGCCCACGTGGAGCGGGGCTATCTCCCTCTGGAGCGCTGATAAGGGGGATCCATGAATTGCCCTTTTCACTCCGGCCCACGGTGTGCAGCCAAGCTTTATCTCCAGCCTTAAGGAAGGAAAAGCAGAAACCAGCTAAAAGCCTTTCTTTCCCCTATTCTCTGATATTCTGGAAGTCACATTGGGAGATTAATATTGCAACTGCTCCCTCCTCCTCCTCCCCCTACCCCCCAAAAATCCCTGTTGCGACTGAGCGGGCTGATAAACTTCAAAATAAAAACAGATGTGGCAGGAAGAATGATTTATGGACTCCCCCACACACTCCTGTTTCTACATAATGCCAGGGTTTGGGAGGTTTTTTTGTGTTTTATCGTCAACTTCGTATTATTCAACCTATTTCTACTTCCAAATTTGAACAGGAAGAGAGGTGGGAACAATACCCAGACCTAAAAACACTGGGATGAGGAGAGTGAAGCACTGGTGAAATGGGATGGGATCTGCCAGAAATCCAAAGTGGTTCCTGAAGGTCACAGATGCAAAGGAGGAGGGAAAGAAGTTATAGGGAAAGGAGGGGAGAGAAAGGCAAAAAAATAAGGAAGCTGGTGGAAAGTCAATAAAATTTTAAAAATTGCAAGAAGTAAACTTTTGGTCGATAAGCAGAAAGTGAATGGGACTGGGACAAGTGGGAGTGAGAGGGAAAATGTTGTACTGAAAAAGAACAAATTAGAGATGTGAAGGGAAGATAAGAAACACTCAAATGTCATCTGAAGAAGCATGAAAGTCTCTGAAATGCATTCCAGGAACTTCCAGCTATTCCCAGTCACAGAAAGGAGGACAGGTGAAGACAAACATTAAAGGATTTGTTTGGAGAAGCTTGGAGCTCAAACTCTGAGCATGGAAATGTGGTTTGAGAGCATAAATTCATCTTTCTGAGCAGTCTTGGGATACTTGTAATTTTGAAAGCTTCAGTTCAGATGTCTTACATGGGAGCTGATAATTATTGATTTTGAACATTAAAATCTGCATTGAATAATTAGGTCTGCAAAGAGGACATGGAAATTGTCTTCCTGTTGTGTTGGTGCATGCAAGGCCCTGGGGTAACAGAGAGAAATGTTGAAATAAAAAAATAATTAAAAATTAATTCATCTCATATCAAGCACCCCCCAAAGACACACCCAAGTGTCTCTACCAGTGCACAGGTAAATCATAAATGAAATATCTGTATGAAAAGAGGTTTTGGTGGACAAGAGGCAGGAGAGGAGCTGCTTGAACTTGGGGGCACTGCTTGGCCTGAGCCGTGGCTTTGTGCTGCTGCAGCCCCCGTGCTCCCCGCATTTCTCCCCTGCCTTCGTAGCATTTCATGCCTGTTTTCACTCAAGTGTTTATTTCTATAAACAGACCTAACCTTAGAAAACAATATAATGACATCCTTCCTGGGGGAGGAGGGGGGGGCAGGAGTTTCCTCAAATTACTCTGGAGGGTTTCCGCTGCGTTTTTATTTTCCATAATCCGAGGGGTAAATGGCTGCTTTTGAACCCTGCCCTCTGCCCTTTTTATTTGGCAACGTGGGCAAAGATCAAGCCCAGAGTCAGAAGTGTCAGCAGAAAGGGCTGTGATGGGAGTGTGCTTTCCTTTAGGAAAGTCCTCGTGATTATGTTTACAGAATTCATTATAAACCCCGGGCCCAGATTAAAAGCAAATGTCTAAGTGTCCTGTGGGGAATTGCAGGGTTGGGGATGCAGCTTCCAAGGGATGCGTGGGGATCTGCAGGAGGTTGGGAGCACCACCAGGAGAAAGGGATGCTGAAGGTGCAATGTGGACGTGGGGGTCACCAGGAGTGCTGGAGGTTAAGGTGGGGGGGGAAAAAAGGAACAAAAAAAAAGTATTTCACTACTTTAAAACCAAGACTAAGCAATACAGGGCAGACCAGTTCCAAGTGGATGCACAGTTCTGGCAGTATGTGATCATGGCAGAATCCCTGGTGAAGGAAAATCAATCCAGGCATGAAACTGGAACAGTCCGAGGCAGAGAGATTTCAGCGGACCACGTTGAAAACAGTCTGTACCTCTAAAGACAGAGAGATTTCCCCAGAACATGTTGAAAACATCACTCTATAAAATTTCTAGACTTCTTCTGAACACAGGAGAGACACATTTAATAGCACGGGCTGCACAAAAGGCAGCGCACACAAGGGCAAACCAACTCCAGAGTGATTTCTTCCCTATTCCTGCTGCTCCATCCCGAAGCAGCACTTCAGTGTTGGCATCCCACCTCCAGGTCCTTACAGCACCAAGGGAGATGCAGGCCCTTGGCTCCAACGGTGCTGTAAGAGTCACACGTCCCTGCAGATCGTGGAAGGGCATTTTTCATTTTGAAGAAGGATCTGGGAGCACTGGAGAGGCAAATAATCCAAATAGGTCCCTTTTCTTCTGCAAGAGCTTCGTGCTAATTGCTGCTGACAGGGCTCCTCTGCAGCAGTGAGGTCTCAGGGAGAGCTGGAACCCATCTAAGGGCTGATTAACAGGAGGTGTTATCCCTGCCCCCTGTCACAGAGAGCCCCTCTCCACATCCAGCACCCAGGGAAGCAGTGGATATTCATTGACTTGGGACAGCACTGGGAGGAAGTGGGGGAAAAGCAAAATTGTTTGATGTTGGTTCCTGAAATGACTGTAGATTACTTGCTGGGGGTTTTTTGGTTGTAGCTATTTTGAGGCTGTCAGGGTAATTGCTCAGAGTCACTCGTGACAGGGCTTGGAGAATCCAAAGGTTTTTAAATTTTACGGAGGTTTCCAGGATGTCAGTGGTGAGGGCAGGGTTATCCAGAGTGCTTGGAACAAAACTGCTTTGGATACCCCTTCTCCACACACAAGCCTGACACAGGGAACCTCCTGAAGGACCTCTGGAATTTCCAATTACCAATATCAGAGGATGGGTTGGGTTGGGTTGGAAGGGACCTTAAAACTCATCTCATCCTCCTGCCATGGGCACCTTCCACTATCCCAGGTTGCTCCAAAGCCCATCCAACCTGGCCTTGGACACTTCCAGGGATGGGGCAGCCACAATGTCTAAGAAAAAAGCGTCTAAATAAAAAATAATGCTACTTTACATCACGCTTACATTCTTCTGCACAATCAAAGGTGCTACTGAGCAGTGTGGAACAGAAGCATCATCTTGATCCGGCTTTTTCTCCAACTTGGGCTAAAAACCTCTCCCCACTTTCCCCAATTTAGCAACTGCAGCATAACCTGCACAGCTTTAAACATATTTGATTTCATTGAAGTAAAATGGGCAACTGTAGAGCCCCAGGAGACCCTTTAATGGGTCACTCATCCATCAGGTTCCTGGGCAAGGAGCTGCCCTGGCCTTTGTGGATTGTTTGTGCCCCTCCAGCTCTCCCCAGAGCTGCTCTGAAATGGCCAACATTTACCAAGGATATATTCAGATTTCACTTTATCCTGCCTGTCAAACTCTGTGTATTTTTCCAACGTCAAACAGATTTTAAGATGGAGGAAGGAGATAATGTGATGATAAAAAGACATGACCAATTTAAAGGTAGCTTTTAAAATATTATATACAGCACGGGAGAATTTACTTTTCCGCCAGATTTTCAGGGGAGTGGTGATGGAACACGTGTACAGAGCGGGCCAGGAGGAGATTTTCATAAAGAAAATAAAAGTGTGCATGTCCCTGCTGCTCTGTGCATGTGCACATGCACACACACACCCCACCATGTGCTGCTGCATTCTTGGTTTCCTCTCTTAGGCATATTTTCAACTTTCTTTTCTATCAGCTTGTAAAACATGATTTTTATTCTTCCTTTAATGGCCTGAGCTAATTACTCCCAGCCACCTTTGACCCTCAAGTGCCTTCATTTATGGTAGCACATTCCTTTCAACAGAAACATATTGGCTTGGTTTTACAGGGTGCTGATGCCTGGCCTGGCAGCCCAAACCTCCACAGTCCAGCAGCATCCACGGAACAGCCTCGGTCGGGAGCCAGAAGCATCCTCCAACCTCCTCCTAAACACTGGGAAAGTTTCACCTGAGCAGGAATACCAAGATTTCTTCTGATGTTAAGATTCTGCCACTGATTTGTCAAGTAAAATTGCTAATTTTTGAAGAAGGCACGTGCAATGCATTGGGAATGGAGCAAAGATTAACTGCACTGGTGGGAAGGGCTCTGGAAGTGTCCAAGGCCAGGTTGGACAGGGATTGGAGCAACCTGGGAGAGTGGAAGGGGTCCCTGCCCATGGCAGGGGGTGGAACAAAATGAACTTTAAGGCCCTTTCCAAAAAGCATTCCAAGATTCCCTGGGTTTAATGCACAAACTTCAGGGAGGCTGAGCACTGCAGAGATGGCTCTGTTAATTCAGTGACATAAAATATTCTAATATCTCTTGGGAAGGTATCCCTGCAGAATTTCCACTAGTTAACACACTCCTGGGAAGGCTTTTAGTGCTCATCTCTTCCACAAACAGATTCCTACTCCTGAGGATTTAAAATCCAGCGAAGTAGTCCAGGCATGTCACAAGGTTAATTCCAAAACTAGAATTCAGCAGGAATATTCTCTTGAAAACATCACAAAAGGGTTCTACTAAACACATGGAAGTTAAAATAAAAACATCCACAACCCTGAGTATTACCACCATCAGAAGGATTGTGCAGAAACAAGGAATTAGGGGTGGGCTCTCGAGGAAATTGGTTGAGTTGAAAGCTGTGCCTTCTGTATTAACCTCTCCCTGATCTTTGACAAATTGCTCCAAATTGGGAGCTGGAAGTTGCTGAACCTGCTGGTCTAAGTTCAGAAAATCACAGAAGCCCCATATTAACATAAAATTTAAGAGCAGCCCCACATCTGTTCAGAAACACACTTAAGGACATGTCAGAGTTCTCCAATAGAGAAGAGCTGAAATGGGGTTCCTGTCCCAGATTTTAATACATAAAAACATCTTGCCACAAGGACCAGCAACATTAAATATATTAAAGCTGCTCAAACGCTCTTGCAATGACAGCAAAACCCAGTCAGGCAGTTTCTAAGTGGACATTATGCAGTGCAAAAAAGAGAAACAGTTCTTTGTCAATCCCTGTTGGCCCTAAAACAGCAAAGCAAAGCCCCCAGAAGTCTCGGAGATGCACTCGACCGAGCGCTGGGGGAAGAAGAGGAAGAGTCCCCCAGAAAATGAATGTGCTCCTAAGGTGTTTTTTTTGCAGTAGTTACACAGTTCTCCTGATAAGCCTTTAAGCTTTTGGGTTATTTTTCTTGGGTCTTTCAGAATCTTTTTGCCCTCCCTCAGCCTCCCCTACACTCATGGAGACTTCTCAGAGAAAGGCCATTTGCTCGCTCCGTTGTCAACGCATCTGGACATCTTGTCAAAACAATATAATTTTACTTTGTAACTTTTTGACACTGGTATTTATTGCACCTGTCTTTACTCATGATTTATGACTTGTCTGGTGAGTATTACTCTACAGCTCCGAGTTTACAATACCAGATAAGTGAAGCATTTGAAGTCCCGAATGGGCTGCAGATTTATAGAGGTAGATTTGTCTCCCCCTCCTCCAAAGAAGGGAAATTAAGATGAGCATGTTCTCCCATTTTTTTTTTCTGGGTGGTAGAAATCAAGATAATCAAAAGTTCTTTGAAAACAGGAATTAAAAACAGAAACAAAAAAATGAGAATAATGCTGCTGTCCCTATTATATCTCTTTCTTAAGGGAGTGCTTTTCAGAGGAAGGGTTTGTTTTAATTAATCAATATCTGATTGTCTGGGCACCATTTTAACACCCAGGACTGTGTGTCAGTGCGGAGGACACCAGCATTATGCAAATTACAGCATTCAGAAAGATCCATCAGCTTGACATTCTGAGTTACTATTTGAAATAATTACCCCACTTTTTGGGTTAATACTTGATCCTGCTTAACACTGAAATATTTGGGCCAAATATATAAAATCTAAATTTTACCTGCCTGGACAACCCCCCTGAACAAATTGGGTTCATTCACTCACAAGTGAGTGAATGAGGAGCTGCTGAAGAATGTGAGTCTAAATATTTGATAAAAGTAACAATCCTACTTTGTAAATAATCCCATTTTTCTTTTCTCCCTTCATTTTAGAAAACATAAATTTGGGCCTAAATCAGCGTGACAGCATCCCTTAAATATCTAATATTCTTCCAAGGTATTTATTATTCTATTGCTATTAAAGCAGGACTTTCAAATTTGCCAGACTTTAAAACAAATCTGGGCTTCCTTCCTGATCCAGGTTCTTTTCCAATCTGCTCCCCCATTGCAGATGGAGCACAAGGCTGCTGGCACAGTTTGGTTGTTGCAATGGAAGTCATGGAAATATCCTTCCCATGGATCTCACCCAAGCCCAAGCAACCTGTAAACATGGGAATGTCAGAGAAAATTGTTCATTCATCAAAATTTCTTTGGATTCCAAAGGTCCTTGATAGACCCCTGGGGTCTGCGTCAGGGGGATTCCCTTTGATAGGAATTGGGTGGAAATCAAGGAGTGTGAGCTCTGGGGAGCTCTGGAAGGAAAATCCCTTGGTGTCTATATCAGTGGGATCCCCTGCACTGCTCCTTTGTTGGGTGGAAATCAGGGAATGGCAGCACTGGGGAGCTCTGGAAGGAAAATCCCTTGGTGTCTATATCAGTGGGATCCCCTGCACTGCTCCTTTGATGGGTGGAAATCAGGGAGCGTGAGCTCTGGGGAAGTCTGGAAGGAAAACCTGAGATTTCTTTTCTAAGCATTTTTCAGTGCTCAAGTTAAAAACAAAACCCCCCCAAAGCCCCCTTTTTACAAAGGATAGGTGGTGAACAACATTCTGTGCCTCCTGCCTTCTGTAACATCACAGCAGGGAAGAAAACCCTCCCTGAGCAAGGCTGGCACTTCCCAAGCCAAAGGCACCCAGCCCTGGATCCTGCCCCTCCTGCCCCACACCTTGCTGGTTCTCCACTCCTCTGATGGATTGCCAAGGAAAACACGGGGCAGGCATCGACGGTGCTGCTGCCATGGAGGTGGAGCAAGCAGGGGCAGGGGAGCAGAGATTTCCATCAGCAGGACTTTAACAAAAGCCCTGATTCAGTGGCTTGGATGCTCCCGGGCTTCAGCAGGGTACACAGAAAATGGGGAATTGACTCCTGAGCCTGCTAAGAAATTCCAAATCATGATTCCTTCAGGGAAGAAGGCACAGCCCTGCTTTTTTTGCCTGATCCAAGATTGACCTTTTTCATTCTCCCTTGCCCTTTAAAATGAGAAATAACGAGGGTGGTTCTAACAGTCAGATGTAATTAATGGCTTTTTGAAGATATTGACATCATAGACCTCTGACTGTAGGATCAGAGATCAGTTTGGATTCTCACCTCACCAAAATTTCTATTTTAAAACACAACAAAAATACCTCTCATGTTCTGGCATTTGCCATCTCAGAGGACAAAATCTGTCTGTGCATAAAACTGATTATATTTGTTACATATAAAACTATCATTACTTTTATCATTTGAGAGCCTGTTGGCAATTTGTGCTAAGAAGAGCTGAAATACAGAAGACTTTGACAGAGCAGATAGAAACAGCAAAGGGAGATATTTCCAAAATCCCCTTGTTCCATCTGTTGCACTCATTGACATCTGAATTTTGAGCAATTTGACTAAGTCTTAGAGGCCTTTTCCAACTAAATGATTCCATGATTTCTGATGCCAATCTATTCAAACACACGCTCAGATTTTTTTCACCACCAACCAACATTTTGTGGGGCAATTTATTGTGCAGAAGCTGATGTGAAGTTGTATTTCCAAGTCAGAAGGATCTGCTTTAGGTTTGAAAACTGAACTTTGGAATTTCATGACTGAATCTTCCTTTAAAGCGACATGCACAGAACTACTGCATTTAGAAAGAAAAACTAACGTTTGATTATCTTATGAAGCCCTAAAGGCAGAATGAAAATTATGTTAAAATAAGAAACTTACAGATTGTTTACAGATTTCCATCGAACTAGAAATACATTTTCAGTCACTTAGAGCAATTAAATTACACATCCTGATAAACAAGCAGGAATTAAGTGAAATTTTATACAGAGTTTAAATGGAACTCAGATCTTTTCAAGACTGTCTTGGGAGGCTTTGTGAAACACTACCCACTGATGGCTCCTTATGTTCTGAAAATAAAGTGCTGGTGTTTTCTCCTAGAAGTCATAAAGTTGGTTTTCAGTTTAATGACAGCAAAGATAAGACAAAAATATTCAATTTTTATTCACTGTCATCGTCTGAGCACATTTGGCTGTTGGGAGACAACATCCCTGACCTTCAGGAGGGAAGAACAATCGGAAAAAACAAATTTCCAACAGTCAAGGTGGTAACAACCAACAGTTGGAAGGACAGAAAACTTCAGCCTTCAGTGCCTTAATTCAACCTCACAGAGACCAGGCTGAGCTTCTCCATGGATAAGTTATTCCACAGCTCTGCACCCTATGGAAGCCCTTAATCCTCCCTTGAAGCAAGTACCACCGGATACTGCTAGCCAAAACTCCTGGCAGACAAGCTTTGCTCCAGCTCACCCTGTTCTCCTGCATTATCTCTGAGATGGGGAAAGAGTTCCAGCCCAGAATGCTCATGGCACTCAAATTCTATGGAATGTTGCTGTTATCCTCAGCACGGCTGGACGTGATCCAGCGTGTGAGGCCTGATGGAGCTTTCCCTGGAATTAAACCAGAGCATCCACGACCCCATCTGGAACTGGCAGCTACTCCTGCACACATCTGGCTTGTCTGAAACACCTCACCAGTTTGGCCAGTTAAACCCAGCTGGTTTAAGGACATGGAAGTTCAGGATGAGATCTGGGACGGAGAACATCGTGCAAGTCCAAGGCACTTTGGCCCTGCTCTCTTGATGAGCTGGCTCCCAATGGATTCTGCTTCCATTAACACCATCTTCCAGGTAGGATAAATTATGCAAGCACACAGTCCTTCCACTTCTCCTGGAGATAATGAGCACAAGCAAATTCTTTCCATAGAAACTGGGAGAAAAATCACATTGCTCCTCACGCTTAACCAACTCCACCAGTGGGGTTGCCAAGCCCGTGACATCATCACTGGCAGCATCCAAAGCTCCAGATTAGAAGTGGCCTAATGACATCACCCTCCCAGCTTCTATCTAACAGATGGTTTCTGTATATTGTGTAATTTTAGATCATTATTCATGGTTTGGGTCAGTATAATTCAGGAAGTGAAAAAATTGCCAAGAAAAATTGACCTGGAACTAGTTCAAAGAGACTAAATTATTTTATTGATTAGACTCCTTAGCTTTCATTTTCCAGCAGAGCCATCATGAATCATCGATCCACAATAATATCTGAGTAATTTCTCTGCAAGCTGAATTAAGTGCTCCAAAACAAGGTAAGCTTTGAAGCCTTAGGCCTTCAAGCTGTTTGAAAACAAGATAGTTGAGATGATTTGCTGGCCCGGCCCTGAAAAGGGGCCAGGAGCTATTTACTGAGGCAAGTGGTTTGTTTGAACTGGATTTTTATTTATTTTCATATTTTACTTGTTGACTTCATCCCTGCCTTCAGCTCAAAGGCTCGGCAGAGCCGTGTTTTCACCAGAGGGAACCTGGGCCAGAAAGGAAGGGCCTTCTGAGAGGCCTCACCAGGCACAGCCCCAGTGCTGAGATAAAGCACGACAGGCCTGGTGGAGGAAAGGGGAAAAACTAGAGGGAAAGGGTAAAAAACGCTGGGGAGGCTTTTTATTCCAAAGGTTTACAAGGAAGTGCAGCCGTGCAGAAAGCGCCGTGTGAGGAATACACAGAGGGCAGCAGGAGTGAAGCTCTGCATGGTTGGGCTTGGGTAAACATCTGCCAGATGCTCCTGAGCACTCAGGGTTGCCTCTGGAACGTGCCATGGGGGTGTTTCCTTGCTGACCCACCCCAAGAATCCTCTCAAATCGGGAATGGGGGGGAAAAAACCCCAATTTTCTCTGAAGTTACTCCAACTCCCAGGTATCCCAGCCATTCTCACGGCTGCTTCCAAGACATGCCATGAGAATGGCTGGGGGGATACTGGAACAGCTTCCCTGTAGTGAATCCCTGAAAGCACAGCTAAAACTCAAGCCCATATTATCAGTGTTAAACAGGAATAAAGCAGAACATGAGGATTTTAGGTGGGAATCTCTTCCCAAGAAAAAGTACGGATCAGAGGAATAACTGGAAGAAGCTCAGCCTCTTTTCTAGTTATTAGCACAACCAGATCATGAACAAATCTCAGCCTTACAGGAGCTTCTGAAGAAAAGATTCCAGTCTTGGCAGTGGTTTCCTGTGATGGATGTGCTGATCCCAGTGCACTGGGTCTGTGAAAGTGTCCTGGGAAGGAGCATTTGGAATTTACAGAAACCCAACGAGCTTGAACACACTCCAGCAGCCTCCAGATACATCCAGGGACTGTCCCAACCTGCCTCCCCGCCTGCCCAGCAGAAGAAAGGCACTCATGGGACCTCCTGTTTCAGCAAAAGAGTAAAATAGGAGATATTCTGAGCGTATCCTTGCCTTTCCCAGCCCCTCTGGGATCTGACTTTGTTCCCTGGCATAGCTTGCACTGGGTATCCTGATGGCTGTGGAGATGTCAGCTGGGGCTTCAAGGAAGAGAAAAACAAACAATTGAAAGAAAAAAAAAATCTGAGCTTTTAGACCTTATTCTCCATCTTGAGCAATTTTTGAATAATGCTCCTGGTACAACTCTGAAGTCCTTTGAAAACAGAACAAAGATACAATGAATGCCAAGTTGGGAATTTAGCTCATTATTTTCCTTTTCACAGAACAGAATAAACCATTGCCTTGTAAACAAAGCACCTTAACTGGCCTATTTTCAAAATAAAATCTCAATTAGCAGCAGTCAAGGCCTTCTGTAAACTGGGTGTATTCTTGCCTTAGATTTTGGAACACCAAGAAAACACCTTCCCCTGACCAAATCTCTTTTACCTGTACAATAACTCCAGTTTTCATCACTCTGGTGACATCGTTTCATCATTTACCAAATGTCCTCTTACCAAAATAGTCTGGCTTGCTAATTTTAAATATTTAGGGAAGACAGCCTCATTTAATTATAATCTTCACAGGGAAAAAAAAAAATCTACCTCTCCAATTAGAGAAATAAAATATTTCAAACCTGTCTCTTTCCATCCCCCTAACACATGGTTTAACACCGTTCTGTTTGGTGAGAATATTTTACAAGTTTGGGGTTTGTTCTAATGCAGAATGAAAATAAATTTGAAAGCCTCAGGGTTGGCTGCAAAGGAGGAAGCATTGTTCCAATGCCAGGTTTAACACCTAGTTTTTGTTTCTGGAGTTACAGGTGCTGAGGTTGCAAAAGCCAAGGGAAACAGGTTTTTAGAGGATTTTGGAAATTGGAGCCCATTTTCAGCGCTGAGCAGACTCTGTTTGCAAACACCCTGTGCCCATGGCCATGGCCATGGCCATGGCTGGTGTCACCTGGGGTCACCTGCACAGCCTGGAATGCTGGGGATGGGTCTGTGCTGTGTCCTGGGATTACAGGAGGAAGGGTTGGGCACCGAGGAGTTTTTCAGGAATTAAATATTCTGCAATACCTGCATGGAGAACGTTATTTCTGACTGCAGAATGAACATCTCTTCCTTTAAAGAAAATACCCTCTAAACTGCAGGTCGAGGACATGGCCTCAGGCTGTGCCAGGGGAGGGTCAGGTTGGACACTGGGAGGAATTTCCCCGCGGAAAGGGCTGTCAGGAATTGGCAGGGGCTGCCCAGGGATGTTGGGAGTCCCCATCCCTGCCAGTGTCCAAGGAATGCCTGGACGTGGCACTCAGAGCTCTGGGCTGGGGACAAGGTGAGGATGGGGCACAGCTTGGACTGGATGGTCTTGGAGGACTTTTCCAACCTGAAGGGTTCTGAAATTTCCTGAAAATTCCACCACATACCCTTTTCCCTTCATTTTATGCTGGCTTACAAATATAGAAGCCCATCTGTAAGGCAGTTTTATAGTAATAATATTAAATTTTACCAGTTCTCCCAACCTGATAATTATCTTTTCCCAAAGCTTTAGCAGAGGTTACCAACCATGGCAAACTGCTTTGCACTCTTATTTCCAGCTAATAACACCCAAACTCTAAATGAAAAGCCAAATGACTTTTTTTTCCACATTTTAGGAAGTCAGAACATCCAAGCAAACCCAATCATGGCATGGTTTGGGTTGGAAGAAACCTTAAAGCTCATCCAGTGCCACCCCCTGCCATGGGCAGGGACACCTTCCAGTATCCCAGGTTGCACCAAGCCCTAGGGAATAATTTTTTCCTAATATCTAATCACAAACTCACTTGTGACAAGTATAAAATGATTCAAAATGACCTGTCTTAACCTAAGGGATGGTTTAAGATTAAACTTATTCTCTGGATAATTTTATTATCCAAATCTTTGTGAAGACTCCTCATAAGAGCCATAAACGTGTTCTGAGAAAATATCCCCTCTATCCTATCCCCAACTGGAGAAATCTTGTAAAGATTTTCTCTAAAATTATTATTTTTATTCAGAGTTAATATTTGTTACTGAGAGCCTTTCTTAGTCCCCTGGTTATTTGGGGATATTTTTTGCCAGCTGTTCTCAAATAAGCAAACCCCTTTCCTCCTTCCTGATTTCGGCTGCCAAACAAAAACCCGCGGTGATCACGCTGTAATTCTGTTTTCTCTCAAAGCTTGCGCATTAAGTCCTTTCCCTCAAGCATTTCCAGGCTGGATCATATCCCTTTCTGAACATCCCACTTCAGGAAAGGGGGGAAAAAAGCCCACTGCCATTTTCCTTATCAGTTCTGGGAGGATTTTCGCAGTATTTACCAAACTGCACAGAGGAGACAGCCTGGATTTGGGGGAGGATGTCCACAGATAAGAAGTTTCCCTTGGCTGCCTTTGCCAAACCTCATAACGTGCTGATGATTATTTGCTTTTTTAATAACGTTTTCTCTTCATTTCTGTGCTCTTAAAGGAGAAAAATCATGCTTGGAAAAATGTGGAGAAGATGATGCTTTACATGTCCCCATATTTGCTGTTTCCCAAGGAATCTGGGGAGATGTTGGCCAGCTGGAACAGGGAAGATGCTGCTGGCACAGTTGTCCAACAGTGACCCTTGCACTGGAGCAGAGATGGATTGGCTGGAGCCAGAAGGGAGCACTTTGTCTCCTAAATCCCTTGGTGTAAGTTGGTTTTTCCTGCCAGTCTGTGACTGATTGAGTCATCACAGGTCAGTGCTGTCTGTGGATAAACATTTCCTTGGAAGACGTCAGCCTTTGGAAAACAGGACAATAAATCCCAGCACTTTGGGCTCAGTCAAATAAAGCAGCACCTCCCCAGCCCCAGCTGCTGTGAAAGGAGGGTTTGTGGGACCCAAACTGACACCAGCACTTGGAGACAAACACCAAGTGCATCAAATTCAAGTTATTTTCCAATGTTCTTCTCCTGAGGCCCGTGGAATTGTGTTTTATTTTTCCCCTGGGATTTCCTTCTCCCCACAAACTGGTCCTCAGTGCCTGAAACATCCCAGATTCACCTTCAGCTGTTGTCCAGGAGGGTCAAGGTGGAGACCACCAACGTTTTACCTGGATTAGTATCGGGTACCGTCTTTGCTTTCCTAACCTTGGCACTGATCTGCGCCAAAATCCTGATTCCTGGCGGAAGGATTTGCCTGTAGACTGTCAGCTCAACATCCAGAGTATTTTCTGCAGCATTCCGAGTAAACTCTACTGGTTTCACCAAAATATTCCAGCGACCAGGGAAATGTAGAATCTATTAATGTTGACTGATGGAAAAATTCCTATAAAGGGAGTTGTCACTCATAGCTGAGGAGGAAGAAGTTTTAGAAGATGATTCTTCCTTTAATTTCTCTAATTAACCCCAATATTCAATATCAAGACTAGTTATAGAGTAAAAAAATAATATGAAATGTTGTTTTTCTAGACCTATTTATTTTGCTTGTTAATGGATTAAAATAGTTCCCAGCTGTGCCAAGTTCTCATTATGTTCATTACTCATAATGCTCCTCACAATGAGATGATTAATTCCACACACTTGCAAGCCCTTCATTGAATGCTGTTGATTAAGCAATTATGTTAATCCACTTGTGTTTGTTTTCTCACTGCTCTGATGATGGTTGGGACCAATTTCTTCGCTGAATTATTCCATGCACACGCTCGAAGTTTTGCTAACATTTGTAAAAGCCAAATCCCACCATTCCCAAGCAATGTGAAGGTGAAAATTGCTGATTATTTGTCTCTGGTTTAGTTTGGATTGCTCAGAAAAGTGCAGGACTTTGATTCCTTCTGCTTTGGGCAAACTCCTGGACAGGAGCAACATCAATTTTCTGTTTGCTTTAACAGTGAAGTGGTAAATTCAGACCTAATAGAATTGAATTCTTCCATTTAAATTGTGTTTTCTTGTATTGATTGTATTCAGGAGCTGATTTGATCATTTATTTCCACGAGATTGGTGACAAAATGAGGTTTAGAAGGGTTATATAGGTGCAAATAATCCAAACATCAGCCATTCAGAGCCAGAAAGCTGAAGTTTGTCGGAGGAATGACAACACCTCAGCATGGAAAATGGACAATTTTAGGTTTAGTCACTAATCTGATATAAAGCGGCAGATGATCAGACAAGGGAAGGACATTCTCCTACTTTTAGATGAAAGTATTTTTGTAACAAAAAACCCCAGGGAAATACTGTGGTGGGAGAAATATGTAGCAAATTTTCGGAGTCTTTGCTCAGCTTGGCTGGCTGGGGCACTGGCTTTCCGAGTATATTTGTGCTTTACCTGCGGAAATATTTTCAGGAAGCCAGAAACCTCCTGCCCTGCTCCATCCACTCAACTCCCTGGGTGTCCAAGGAAGCAGCAGCATCGTTTGGAATCCTTGTTTATGGTTCTGCCAGCACGGCGGAACGGGAAGGGAAGCCGGCTCTGAGTCCTCCCTCCCCAGACTAAACACAGCCCCACAGCACTGCCCAGCCCCAGCTCAGCCCAATCCTTGCCAGAGCTCAGGAATAAAAGACAAGGAAAACGCCAGCAGAGCCGCCAGACCCGAACTGGACATTCTCTCCAATTTTTCCTGAAAATTATCCAGCCTTTTCTGGTGGCATCAACTTAAAGGAAAATAACAGAACAGAATCACTTCCCTGGCATCCAATGCCTTGATTTCCTTCATCTTCCTCCCCTCTCCATGAGATGAGGATCCTGTACTTGGGATTACATTGGGTCTTTAACAACTCCTTCAAGGAATTTAAGATGTTGACACGGCCAAACCTGCACAAAACTCGCTGTCCCAAAAGATCTCTGATCACTTGAGTCCCTCACTAGGAAAAAACATGATAAAGCAGCTTATAAATGCAAAGAAAGGAGGTTTAATGATAAACTCCCAAAGGCTTTCTGCTTTTGCCATTTTTCACAGCATCTCCTGGGCTGATCAAAGTCCAAATCCCGGCCCTGCACAGGACAGATTTTTATCCTCAACTTCCGTATTTAAGTGTATATTCATAACCACCCCACTGATATTTTCCCTATAGAGACCATCAGTGACCACAGCTTTTATTTTGGGAGGTCCATTTCCGTAGCAACAGCTCATAAAAGATCCTAAACAAAGCTGGGATCTCTGCAGCCCGGGTTGATATTTTCTGTAGTGGTCACTGCACCGTGCTGACGGCTCCCCTGCAATGTGGCCTCTGTCTGTTTTATGATGTACATTCCTGGTGAGTGTTGGGGAGATTGATCCCATTCTGGTCTCCAGCTTGGAAAACAGATGTGTGTGTGGGGAAAAAAAAGCTGCAGAGGGTGCAGGAAAAAGGTGCAAAAAACAAATCCAGAGACCCTGAGACAGAACCTTGAGGAGAGACCTGTTTAGGTTTGTCAGAGAGGGCTCAAATAGCACAAAACATCACCAAATTACCTCCACTGAAGGAGAGCATCAGTTGCTAAAGGAGCCTAAATCCAGTAGGGAAAGGTCAGGGAGATGAACACATTTCTGAGGAAGCAGGAAGTTCTCAAGGTCTTGTTGCCTTCGGGTCAAGAGCAGCTGTTTAGGCCAAATAGAGATTATTGGTAAGGAGTTACAGAGCGAATTTGAATCTTCCTGATGTCAAACTGCACAACCAAACATCACCTTCTAGATTTAAATCTCATCTAAATATATCTAAATATATTTTATATTCATCTATCAAATGAGTGACACAGACTGGGTGGTTTCATTAAAAAGGAGCAGCCTTTCCATATAATTGCATTGAGAAGAAGAAATTTCTTCCTTTTTCATAAATATTCTTGTTGAAAATTAAAAAAAAAAAAATCAAGTAAAGCCTGAAGGACACTGGGCAGCCATAGGAAAATCTGTAACATCACTTTAATGGGTAATTTTCTTTGTTCTCTCCAATTTTTCCTGAAAGTGATCTGACCTTTTCTGGTGGCATCAACTTGAATGTAAATAACAGAACAGAACCTCTTCCCTGGCATCCAATACCTTGATTTCCTTCATCTTCCTCCCCTCTCCATGAGATGAGGATCCTGTACTTGGGATTACCTTGGGTTTTTTAACAACTCCTTCAAGGATCCAAAGGCACCGAGTACTTTACAAGGCAATTAAGTACAGTGTGGATTTCGCTCTTAATATTCATCCACATGTTCCATGAATTTCCATAGTTGAGTTTAACCCCGGATTTCAAAGCCAGACTCATTTTAATTCATTTACATCTTAAACTCAACACTGATTTCCACATTCTCTCATTTTGGGAAGGCTGAGTGGAATCGCTCAGCGGAGAAGAAAACGGATCAAAATCCTTTTTTCCTCCCTAAAATCTGTGCTAAAATCGTGGAGGCAGCTGCTCCTTGGAGCCCAAGCTACCATCAAGTTCAAGAAGGAGGAGACTGCCATAGTGTAACCTTAGAAATCCTGGAAATCCCAGCGGGCACCCCAAGGTGTTGAAGGGGGGTCAAGGAGCACGAGAGACATGAAAAGGCTTTTTTTTTTTTTCTTTTTTCTTTTTTTTTTGCAGCTGGTTCCTTTCTCCTATCAACTGTACAAAGGGAGAGGGAGGGAGGCACGGGAGCGGAGCTGGGATTATGAAAGGGACACGCTTTTCCATCCATGTTCAGGAAACCAGGGAGACAAAAGGCACCCAGCAGCAGCCACATGGCCAGGGGGCTTCGGAAAACAGCCGGCTTCCTCTGTTGTTTCCTCAGAAGCCCGGGATCCATCGCTGAGTTTGTTTTTCCAAGGAAATAATTAAAGATGGGGATAAAAAAAAAAATGGAACAAAAGACTGACCCTTCCTTTTTTTTTAATTTTTACCCTTTTTTTTTTCCCCCCCTGCCTGCCCACTCTAAGGGAAATCATTTTCATCCCCCTCTTTCCGCTCTCCACACACAAGGACGGGAGCAGGGATTGGTTTTCATCCCAGTAGAAGGGAATACTTAAGGAAACCTTTGGCAGCATTATGGATTGAAGTGCAAGGAGATGGTTTTATCAGGAGGCTTCAAGGCTATTATTGTCCAAATAAACACTTGCTTTGCCAGACATGATCTACAGCTGCTGCACGGAGACCCCCGAGCTTCATCTGAATTTCAATCTCCCTGTCTCCATCTCCCTGGCCTTTTCGCCTTTCCCACTTTTTGCAGACCTGAATAGCCCACTGTGCTGGATTACTTCACTTTTTCCATCTTAATACCAGGCTGCCTCTCCTGACTTCCTGCCCACCACTCTGGTCCCCACTTCAGCTACGTTTGGGAAGCTTTAACACCTTTGGAGTTTTGATTTTTCCACTTGCAGGGGACAGGATGCTCCTCCAGATTTCGCTATCGGGATGCAGGATGTCACTGCTGACCAGAGCAGGGATCCCATGGGATGCACATCTCATCTCCTTGGACAGGCAAATGGAATAAAGGAAGAAAACGGAGACAAATTTCCAAGCAAGTTGTTAAGTCTTTATCACTTTCTACTTTCCTACACCCCCGCTGACCACAAACACGAAGTCCAGGAGATAATTCAGCAGCATCACTACAGGGTCAAGTGAAAAACAGGGACTGACAGAGTTTCTCTTAAAAACCCGTTCTGAGGACTTTTAAGGGTAGCACTGCAGGGGAACAGCAAGAACAAGTGTTTCTACATAGATTTAGAGGCTTTTTTCCCTCTAGTAAGAGTATTTCAGAAAGAAAATGCACCACAGTTGATCAAGATCATAAAACTCTTCATATAACACCACAGAAAATTAACTTTTCTTTACTGTTTTTTACTTTTTGTTCCTTCTCCTACTGGCTCTTCCTCTCACTCTTTTTTTAAAAGCTTTCCAAGCTTTAGACCTCCAAACCGCACCCATGGCTTCGGACACTTCAACAGGAAACATCCCCACCACCACAGGCACTGAAAATCTGGGCGTTTCAATGCCCTCATAATGAATTAAATCCAGCACTTACCTGAGACCTCCCCTTCCACTCAAGTGCCAGCAATTCCCAGGGACAAACCCTCTCCAGGCTTGGCCAGACCAGGCTTAACTTCACCCTAGAGCTGAGCAGAGGCTTCACCACGAGCAGTTCTCAAGGAATCAGAACCTGAGTGACCTCCTGAACAGGGATTTATGGGGGATTCCCTTTGGAGCACAATTCCTCACTCCTGGATGCTCAGCCCCACGTGCTCACCTGGCTCTGAATCAGCTCCAGCTTTGGCCAATCCTGGCATTTGCTGGTTTGGATTATAATTGGTTAATCTGAGACTTGCTCATAGCATTGTTTGACATTTTATTTAATTTCTATTTAATTTTTAACTGGCAGCTACCTAAACTTCTTTTTTTTTCCAATAATAAACACAGGAAAAGCAGCCTTAAAATAAGGGGAATCTCTCTTTGAACCTCCTAAGAACTAGACTGGTGACAACACATGCACTGATAATTTATTTACACTACTAATGCTGGTTTAAAGCAGTTGAAATTCTCATAGTGATTAGAGATGCAGGAAAATGTCTGATAATTGAGCTCCCAAATGCAGAAATATTTATTTCTAGTATTTAATCTTGAGACCAACCAAGCTTGAACTGCTAATCTTGTATTCTTTGCAAATCTGATCTTTGTCCCTGAACTCCATATATTTTTACTCCAGGTATTAATCTGTGTGGTTTCTTTCTCCCACCAAGGGGGTTCATATTTTTGCCCAAAGTAGAAACTCTCAGTGAAAGCTTGTCCCTCATTCTCACACTCACCCACAGAGCATTTTATGTGCAGGTTAGTGAGGTGCTATTTTGGGAAGCAATTCCTGGTTTACAGCAAAGAAGCCAGGCTTTAAAAAATGGAGAATTGGATTTGATCTGGTGCTTTGGCTTCTTCACGTGCAGCTGATGAGTCAATTAACTGGATTTTCAGCTCTTGGAAGTTATTATTTCTGAGCTTTTTGAAGGCAGATGTTGCACCCCCACGACCTGTGTGGACCAGCAGTGGCTGCTGGAGCTCCCCTTCGGGGTGCAGGCCGGGGTTTTCCGTAGGGATGGCACACAGAGCTCCTGGATTTGGGCTGGCTCGGCCGCAGGAGCCAGGCAGCCTTGCTGAACCCACAGCTTTGCTCTGGGTTTCACACCTGGAAAAAGCAAAGCTTCCTCAGCTTTGCCTTTCAAGCCTCAACCTCAGAGCTCTCCACCGCCCGCCCAGGAGCTGGAGGCGGCGTTTCCAAACCACTTCCCCTCTCCATACCCCGCTCCTCTTGCTGAGTCTGAAGGCGCCTTTCACAGCTCCCCTGCTGAGGGGCATCAGCACTAAAAGCAGCGTTTTGGGAGCCCCTTATTCCCAATTTCCTTGGGGCACAGAGGAGCCCCGTTGTTGCACGCCCTGGTGGAGCCAGGAGACAAGAAGGGACCTTGTCTGGCTCGGCCGAATTTGGGCCTGGCCTTCAAAAGCTGCTCTCAGCCAGGAAGGGGGAGATGTTTAGACCATTAACATTTTCTCCTTGATTGCTCAGGGAAAGCAGAGAGCCTTCCTTTCATGCCAGCAAATGCAATATCCATATGCAAAATAAATACAAGTTGAGTTTCTCTGTGCACTGCCCCACTCTGCAAATAAACAGCCCTGTCCTTCAGCAGCAGGGCTCCCCCAAACGTGGCACTTCCAGAACTGTGGGACACTTGTTGCACTCCTTGGGGGTGTCGTCAGCACATCTCTGTCTGTTTTCCCATGAAATTAAAGGAATTACTGGCCCAACACGTGCCTGTGATAGCGCCATGATCCCTCAGATAAGATAATAAAACTGGTAGCTTTTATATTTTTGTGTCTGGTTCTGTTTTTTACAAATATATTCCTGGGATTCAGCGATGTGCATGACTTTATAACACCTTGTAAGAGGCCAGTTTTCTGTCTTTCTATTAAAAATATTAATTTAGAGCACTGCATGCAGAGGGAAATGCATCCAGTCAACTTCCAACCCCAAATTCTGTTGATTTGTTTGCCAATCCCTCTGTTAGGGGGTCAGAAGTCATTTGTCTTTGCTGGTTTTTTGGCAAGTACCCATAGGGAGCTGCTCCTGATGATCTTCATTAATTCCATAAACTACTGATTTCTAATAACGTAAGGGAAGATCCCCAGAATGTTTACATTCCTGTTACTCTTTCTCAATCTTTGCAATAATCAGTATTTATATATACAATATATCAATATATCCATATATGGTTGAAGCAGGGGACGCTTTTTCTCTTTTAAACGTGATTTAGGTAGATATTCTCATCATTGCATCTTTTGTTGGGTCATCTTGACTCTTCCCAGCCCATTTTGGGAGCACAACCATCTTGAAAACATCACAATTGACCCGAAACCCACAGTGAGCTCCATCTGATAAGGAGTCTCCGTATACCTGTGTGGTCTGATGTCGGAGAAGTAGCTTGGAAATGGGAAATCAGATGGAATTACACGATTCTTATCTTTTTCCCCTACAGAGGGCATGAGCTGCTGACTTAGAACTTGCTTGAAGTGAAGGGAAATGGGGGGAAAAAAGAGATTTTTTTCACCAAGTTTTCAGGAGCTGTAGCAGATATTAGCAAGGGGCCCTAACCTGGTTATTAGCTATGCAAGGCTATTGTTTATTTTTGCACGGGCACTAAAGGAGAAGGTATCTCTGCTTATTTTTCTTGACTTAACTAAAGAAATCGTAGAGCTTTTTGGAAAGGGTTAAATAATTTCCTCCTTTCCTGCACTCCTCAGGCTTTCCTTGCCTCGTGTGTGTATGTGTGTGTGTGTGTGTGTGTGCAGGAGGTTCCCCACTAACCACAGCTCTGTTTTGCAAAAGGAAATTAAAACGAAATACATCAGGCATGCTGGGACTTCACACTTCAGAGACTTATAAAGAATATCAGCTGCTCAAATTGATGGTCCCTTGAACTGCCCACAGCTACTCCTCGAGACAGGAGCTTGAGGTTTTACCGTTCTTAATGGGACAATGTCTCCCCTCCAATGACCTCATTTAGGTTGTGCTGAAATTCCTATTAAAAGCAGGGCTGTTCATATTTCATTTAAATGCCTCTGATGGCAGCAGTTACCTGCTAATCCACAGGAACACCATCCCCATCCCATGGGGATGTGCTGCATCCCACATGGACGGGGAAAAAATTCCATATTCTCCTCAGTGCTGTGTCCCTTTGTCTCTTTAAGGGGACTTTTCTTGCTGGTTCATGGCTTGTGCAATTACTGTTTTCAGGGTATTGAACCACAGGTAATGAAGGAGCTGGAAACTCCAGTGGTGTAAATATGGCAAAAGAAAATGTGTCTTGGCCAGGGAGGACATGTGGGAGGGAATGAAAAGATGGACATTACAGTGCTCGCTTTCTGGATCTCTTCTTGTTCCTTCTGGAATGCAGGAGGGAAGTGGACAGGGAAATGGGAATCATGGAGTCACAGAATGGTTCCGGTTGGAAAAAAGACCTCTAAGATCATCAAATCCAATCATCAGCCCATCACCAGCACCACGTTCACCACTGGACCCTGTCCTCAAGTGCTGCATTCACACAATCTCCGAACACTTCCAGCGGTGGTGACTCCACACTGCCCTGAGCAGCCTGTGCCAGTCCTTGACAACCCTTTCCGTGAAGGAATTTTCCCTAATATCCAATCTAAACCTCTCCTGGCACAACTTGCGGGCTTTTCCTCTGCTCCTGTCACTTGTTGAAGATCTCTAGCCAGGGACAGTGGTGACTTTAACAGAGAAACAGCTCCAGTCCACGAATATCTTCACACACATCCTCAGCCTGCAGAGCCTTCCTAATTCCCTGATTGCAAAATCCAAGGAGTTCTGACATTGTACAGCACCAGAGGTTGGATTTCCAGAGTTTATCTTTAAAATCAGGGGACTCTCTTGGGTACAAAGAGAAGTCTTATTATGAGCTTAGCAAATTAAACTATTTGTGTCTCCAAAAGGAAACAGCAGAAAGCCCAAATGCCTGTTGGATGATCAGGTTCCACAGGGCTCTGGCTGAAACACCAGGCGGCCAACCTGCAGCAATCCATGGAATCACAGCATAATTTAGCTTGGAAAAGACCTTTAAGGTCATTGAGTGCAACCATAAACCAAACACTGCCCAGCCCCGCCAAACCATGGCCCTGTTGTCACAGGAACCTGACCCAAGCTGGGGAACCAAAGCTCCCCACTCCCACCCAGTGCCCAGGAAGGTTATTTCTTAACGATCCCGTCTTCCTCGTAGCAAAGTGAGGGGTGGAATGAACAGAGAAACATCTGTAAATATATTTTAGAATGGTCATGAATTGCACTCAGCAGCCAGGTGGGAATAGGAGCAGGCTGGGAGCTGGGATGCAGCAGAGGACGCAGGCACCGTGAGGTGAGGGCAGGGATGCTCCTCACACTGCAGCCTGAGTGAAATACTAGTGTTTTAAAATGCCCTGCTGAATGTGAGATACTTCAGGGGCTGCCAAGCCCCCCAGGACCCTCAGGCAGCCCCGGCAGTTGGAGTTCTGTTGTTGGGGAAGGATTTTTCCCAGTGCTGGGGTTGTCAGATTCCGTTCCTCCTCGCGGGTTTGATGCAGGTCACGGCAGGGATTTGTTTGACTGACAAATGGCCAGCCCAAAGGAAGCCACGTGGATCTCCCTCACTGTGAGACTGCAGTGCTGCGTGTTAAAAATTTCATAATAAAATGAAATGAGTGCATTCCTTAAAAAAAAAAATTAAGGCAAGCATTCCCTGTATTTTAACAAAAAATATTTGATCCTTTAAAACTTGTTTCGACTGTTATTAAGTGTGACTTTTGGGTCTAAACTTGTTTTCATTGCAGTATCATATATTAATTAATTATCCTTCATTTTCATAGAAAGATCTGCTTTTTATTATTAGACATTGCATTATTATTGTTGTTATTATTATTATTAATAAATTAGGTATTATTAGATATGGCTGGATGGGGCTCTGAGCACCCTGGGAGAGTGGAAGGTGTCCCTGCCCATGGCAGGGGTGGAATGGGATGCGCTTTAAGGTCCCTCCCAACCCAAACCATTCCATTATTCCGTCATCAGCCATCATCATTTCCTGACTGTCAATGCATCAAACCACATCCAAATAAGAACGAAAAAAAGGCATTTTCAAATTTCAAGAGCAAAGGGTTTAAGTGATAATTTGTGGGTTGGATGAGGGACAATCTATGGTTGCAATATTGCAAATTTTATTTTCTCCCAGTCTCATTTCAAAGTTTGGAAACGCAGTTGGAGTTTATGAGTACAGGGCAGAGCGGAGCTGCTTATAAAAGAGCATTAATATAAATCAGAGTTATTACAGAAATTGAAAGCAGGTTATGGGTAAGGGATTTCTAGGCCTTGAGCTTTAGAGAAATAGGAAATGACATATATATAAAAATATATCTGTATGTATATATGTCCATGTATGTGTATATATTATATACATAGAAATTCCAGAAGGAAATACAATGTCCACTGAAATGTCAGGGAAGAACACTGGATTTTTATTCATCTACTGCAAAAGGGAAATTTGCCACTTGAAAGGAAACTGAGGCTCTCATGCTACTTAATTTCCATGGTCATTCCCCACTTCTCTCCCTGGATAATCCTGCCAGAAATCAAACTCCAGGGGCTGTCACCAGCACTACTGTGGGGTTTATGGCACTTCATCCTTGCCAGTGGAAATCCCAGCACTCTGCCCATGCCCTGCCAGAAAAAGGAGATGGAGATTGAGTGGACAAACCCCTCAGAATAACGGGATAAGTGGGAAGGATTTATCCAAACAAAAATCCCTCATTATCTACGTGTGTAGCTGCCCCTCTCACCCATCCAAAGCACACCCACCAGCAGCTCTGAAGCTTCCAACTCTCCTCTGCTCGATCCCTGCTCTCCAGGTTGTTGAGGTCTCTTTTCCCACTGCTCTCATCAGGAAGGAGCTCTAATTCACCCTCTGGCAAAGGTGTGCTGTGCTGGAGCAGGGAAAACGGGATTCAGCATGCTTTTTGGGGAATCCAGCATGAAAACCAGAACTAGACTTCAATACTTCAGCGCTGGCAATGTTGTGTGTCTGGAGCTGGCAGAGTTTGTGTGGCTGTGAACAGACAAATTATGAGCAGATGCATTAGAAGTGTGTCTATCTGTGGGATCCTATTTCCTTCTCTCCCTGCTGAAAGCAGCAAAAATAACTTCAGTCTTAATCTCTTTCTACTTCTCATGGCAGAAAAGGAAATGTCAGAGTTTGGAAGTGTGACAGAAACACACGAAAACTCAAACCCAGAAGGTGAATGAGAACAATCCGGAGTTTTTTTAATTTAACTCAGGCTTAATATTTAAATTAAATTATTTAAACCAAACAGTCTACCAAACAATTTCCAAAGGCAATCTCCTGAGTGAAGAGATTCATCCTCCTGACTCTGGAACATTTTCATAGTCAAATATTTGATTTACATTTGAAACTTATCATGGAACAGTTCTGGTTGGAAGAGATTTCCAGGATCATCTCATTCCACCCACTGCCACGGGCAGGGACACCTTCCACTGTCCCAGGTTGCTCCAAGCCCCGTCCAACCTGGCCTGGGACACTTCCAGGGATGGGGGGAGTATTCCCAAGTGTCCTGGCTCCTGAATTTAGGGTTTTAGGCAAGCAAGGCACTGTGACCACTGAGCCTCGGTGGGAGCCTGGTCTGAAAGGCTGAGGCAGCAGCGCTGCAGGGACAACGCTCTCTGAAACCTTCACTGAACTCCCAATTCCTGGCTGCGGGGAATTGCAAACACTGAGGGATTGAGAGACCCAGAGACACAAGGGCATCTGCCCTTGCTGTGAATCCTCCTCAGTCCTTCCCTTCCAGAAAGAGAAAAAAATTAGAACACATCAGCAGCGTGAAAAGAGAAATGCAACTCTCCTTCCTACGTTATTGCAGAAAAGCAATTAAAATCCTAGCTGCTGACTCCATCCCCTGGGATCAAATTTTTACTGGAAACGAAAAGGAAAGGTGGTTGAACTGTGGAAACATTTACCAGCTGCAGGTATAATACCGTGTCTGTTGTCAGAGTGAACATTTCATTGGTTTATTTCTGGAGGATTATTTAGAGGGTTGTGGTCTTACGTCCAGGTCTGAAGAAAAAAAAAATATAGCCTATGAGGTGTGCCTTCTTTCTGCAGAATAGTGATTTGTTATGTGTTTGTCTGAGTTAAATATAGCAGCCAGTCATTCTGCACAGGCTGATATTTTAGCCTGCTCACTTTTTAAAAAGAGGGGGGGAAAAAAGCAGGGAAATTAAAAAAAAATTTTTAAAAAAATTAAAAAAAAAAAAAAGAAAGAAATTCTTGTTTGGACAGATGAAAAAGTCAGCAGAAAAGCCACAGTTCTGAGGTTTGCTCCCAGGTTCAGGTGCTTGGAAAATGCAATTTACAGTCGATACGATGGGACAGTTCTGGCTGCATTTCAGTGCTCTCTGTCGGCTGTTGTCTCTCCAGTGGTGATTCCCAATCCACTGAGATTCCCAGCTTAGCAGGGCCCGGTGTTGCCTCCTGGGTTCAGTCACCTGGACACCAAGAAGCTGCACCAGGGCAGCTCCAGCAGGGTCTGGCAGTGACCAATCCCAGCTGCCATGGGAGGAATGGAAAAGCCCTGGAAGGCTGAGAGAATTGGGATTGCCCAGCCTGGAAAAGAGAAGCTTTGGGGTGACCTAATTGTGGCCTGCCAGTACCTGAAGGAGCTGACAGGAGACATGGAGAGAGACAATTTCCAAGGGATGAAGTGCCAGGACATAGGGAATGGCTTCAAACTGACGGAGGGTGGGGTTGGATGGGATATTGGGAAGGAATTCCTGGCTGTGAGGGTGGGGAGGCCCTGGCACAGGGTGCCCAGAGCAGCTGTGGCTGCCCCTGGATCCCTGGAAGTCTCCAAGGCCAGGCTGGAATAACCTGGGATAGTGGAAGGTGACCCTGCCCATGACAGGAGGTGGGATGAGATGACCTCTGAGATCCCCTCCAAGCCAGGCCATGCCGTGATTCCATGAGGTGAAAGTTGCCCAGCTCTGAGCTGGTTTTGGGGTGCAACTGCTCTGTGCCTCCCAGGTGGGCACTGCAGGGAGGAATTCCGTCTTTTCCATTAAAGAACAGTTGGGTATCATTGAACCCACCCTGATTTCATGGATGGGAGGAGGAAAATGCAGGGAACCCAACCAGTGCTGGCTTTTCCTGACAGAGGCCCTGTGTCCCAGCACTGCTGCCTGAGGCTGGCAGCTGAGGGCACCCCGATTTCCTGGGTGAAAGAAATCCCAGAAGCCTTGTACTGCACTGGGATTTGGAGAAGTTTTGAGGATGAAACAACTTAAAAAGTCACCATTTGGGGTACTTCCTTAGATATCTTTTTTTCCTCCATGAACAGAGCCAGTTTTCTGCAGCTACAACCAGACTGTGCTGCAGGAGCCTTGGGTTGGGATTCCAAACCTCCCTGGGAAATACCAGCCTAGGAGCAGCATCTCTGAAGGACATCCAGCAGAGATATTTATTTTTCCTCAACAAGATTGATTTGGCTCCCAGCCAGGGCTCAGCCTTTTCCCTGTAGTCCTTGAATTTTCCTGGAGTTGCCCCCTTTTCCTGACTGCCTGCATTCACAGCTCTGGTTTGGGCAGCCCTCGGTCAGGAACCTCTCCCTGCCTGTCATTCATTCCAGAGCATTTTCCACAAGGAATTCGGGTTTGTATCATTTCAGACCCTCGCTGTGCAACACATCCTGGCATATTGAGGGGGTTTTTTAGATATAATTCCTCCTATCGCCCTTTACATCCTCGTTACTGGCTGCAGTGGGATAAAATAAATATAAAAAAACACTGCTGACTTTGGGCATGAGGATATTGACTCAAGCAAGCTGAGTTACATATTTTGGTTGAATAATTACAACCTTTTTCTCTTGCATCCATTGAGTGAACCCTATGATTTTCTCCCACTGAAGCCCAAAAAAGTATTTACACAGCTCAGAACTCCTCAGGCTAAACACTGATGGGATGCTCTAATAATGGGGATCCGTGCAAAAATCATTGATTTTCCTTTTTCCCAATGATCTTTGAATCAAGACTAAATAGAGAAGACTGAGACAGAGTTGGAAGGGGACAGGAAGAGAGATTTTTCTTGTCTTCAATGTGCAGAAAAGTTGGATCTCCTGCTTAATCCAGGGGAAAGGGCCATAAGTAGGAACATACTTTGGTTTGCAGTTTCTTTTTCTCTGCTTTCCCTTCCCTAATTCAAACAAACCAACCTTTTCTTTGATTGGTGCTGTTCAGTCCAAGGACGGGATTTCTCTGGAATCTCTCTGCTGCTCCTGGTGGGCTGGATGTGGGTTGTGACCATCCTCATCAGGAGATGCTGGAGGGATCCCGAGTCCTGGGTTACTTATTTCTTAATCAGGCTTCTTAAATAAACAAAGCGTCAAGGCTGCAAAGTGAAAATTTAATTATCTGTTCATTTCTAAAGCTGCCATTGAATCATGAACTGTGAAAATGGGGGGGAGGGGAAATCACACAATTAAATTTTAAAATGTGATATATTAGTTTTGGAAGGAGGATCCCTTGATGTGGCTCAAAGGTAGCAGTGTGTGAATCCAGAGATATCCTGGCTTAATGCTGTTCTAAAATCTAGATTCCAAACCATAATTATGACCACTTTCCCCTTTCACTTGCTGGTAGTTTTCCACAGGGTATGTCTGGTTCCATTTGGGAAGTGTCTGTGTCGTGGAGGGCAATCCATGACTTGAATGTCACGTGGTGAACTATAAACACTTCTGTTCCCATCACTCTGGCAATCATGATGCTGCTTAAATGAGAGGATTTAAGCCTTTTGATTACCTTGATTACACTTCTGATGGTGCTGATGTCAATAATCACGTGTTGCTGTGGGAAAACTGTTAAAAAAAATCCCAAATTGCGGAAGTATCTTCCAGAGATAAAACTTCTCTTTTTTTTTTCTTTTTGACTTTTCCTGGGTCTATAAAACTGATGAAGTCATTCCTGAATCTCTTAAGCAGGGATGAGAAGTGCCCTCACATCCTGCTCTCTGTGCTCCTCTGGAATAAAAATCCCATATAAACACAAGGATCTGATAGCACAAGAAAAATAATGGTTACATCAAGTCACTGATAAGTACTCCTTTATGCGAGTTTTTTCTTTAATATAGATCATTAATCGATGCAACTTTTAGATGGCAGCATTAATAAAACCTCGAGAGAAGGCTGTAAAACAAATGCCAAGTGCAACGCTAAAGCATGAGACATCAATTAAATATTTCACCATAATTTTTCCATTGGCTGCCATTAACACAGAAGCGCATTCAACCCAACCTCTGCCCAGTCCCTAAAGGATGTGTCAGGAACTCACGTGAGATGTGGGCAAGGACAGCAGGAAATTTGCATTTTTGGATTTTTTTTCTCTGATTCTTCTTTTTCCCTGTCACTGCACCTGACTGAGCAGCCTGGGCTATGGAAGGTTCCCTGCCCGTGGCAGGGGGCGGAACTGGATGAGATTTAAGGTCCCTTCCAACCCAAACCATTCTGGGATTTTATGATTCTGGGTGTGCAGTCCTTGTGTCCAAAACAATTCCTTTCCAGGTGTAATTCCTTTCCATCTGTGTAACTCAGAATTATCAGGGGTTGCTTTTTCCTTTTGCTATGATGCAATAAGGGTCGGAAACATTTATGGCTTTTATTCCACAAAAATTGGAGTTATTTTGGGAGGAGAGGGAAGTGCTTCATAATTAGGAGCTTTTTTCCCCTCTTCTGTCGTCAGCATTTCACAGAATCGTGGAATCATGGAATGGTTTGGGTTGGAAAGGACCTTAAAACCCATCCAGTTCCTCCCTCTTCCACTATCCCAGGGTGCTCCAAGCTCCATCCAACCTGGCCTTGGACATTTCCAGGGATGAGGCAGCCACAGCCTCTCTGGGAAATCCATCCCAAGCCTCCCCACCCTCCCAGGGAAGGATTCCTTCCCAATATCCCTCTGTCAGCGGGAAGCCATTCCCTCTTGTCCTGCCATGTCCTACATTTACATTTCAATCTGTAGATGTCCTCCCAAATGTACATAAACATATAAATAAATATTGGGTTTGCCCAGCTCTTAAAAATGTTCTGCATCTGGTGCAAGAAGCCACATTTACCACCAGCTGGGGGGAAAACACATTAATATGAAGTCAAATATTTGGCTTGTCGAAGGCAAGATGTAATTACATTCACTTGAACACACTTACACCCGGGAAAGAAACCAGAATTCTGGGAAAAAAAATCATTTTCAAAGGTGTTTTCATGTCTATCCTGGGAGAGGGGAAAAGAGTGTGTGGGGGGGACTCTGCTCTAAATATAATGATCTGCTTCTTTTTTACAAAATATATCTGAAATTTCTGATGCCACAGCTCCAATCCTGTAATTATAAAGTAGCATTTGCAAAGCAGTTTTTCACCTCATCACTGCACGGCGGGTTCGTGGAGCAGCTTTTTCACTCAGGATTTAAAAAAAAACTTTTTAGGGAAAACATCCCAAAAATAGAAGACTAAAGATTTTGGCTGCTCTCTGATCCCTGGCAGACCCCACCTCGTGGCTTGTGTTTGTTCATAAACCATTTCAAGCACGTCCCAGGCACGGGAGATGAACCTTGCTGAGGACAGGGTGGTGCCTCTTTCCTGGGAGGGCTGAACCTGGGAAATTCAGGATGCACAGACAGGGGGACTGGACATTGAGATGCCCGTGAAATGAGAGCTGACCACAGCCAAAAAGTGCACGGAGGGAGTCCAGGCCTGAAAAAAATTGGTAAAAAATGTCTATGGCTGTTTTTCTGTGAGCCCAGTCTACAAAGCTGCTCAGGCTCAAGCTTTAGTCTGAGCAGCTGGGTGGTTTGTTTAGAGCTGATAAAAATTCCAGCTTTCTAAAAGCTAAGGCCAGGTTTAATTACCTGCCTGGGCTGCAGCCTGGGACAGGGGAGATGAAATGCAGCAGAAAAAGCAGGTATTTGTCTCTCTGGGTTATTTATTCCCTCCACATCACTTTCCCTTAGACCTCATCATTTCAGCTCGATCTGACTCTCACAGTCTCTGATATGGAGCAGAAACAGGAAAGGTTTTTATTTTCAAACCTTTTTTTTGGCCAAGTGTTGCCACCTTAAAAGCTACGACTTCATCCTTTGTGTAACTTTGTTCAAAGCCGAGGAGATTTGAATCAGGACTCAATTTGTCCCTGAAGATTCAGATAAGTTTCAAACAAGCCTTAGAGATGCTGTAACTCAATCTTTTGAAAAATGAATAATTATTACTTCTTTTCTTTTTTTTTTTTAACCTGGTTTTCCTTTAGTTTAAATAAACACCTGAACTTCAAGAATTACCCCGTTATTTTTCGCGTATCTGGTGTGCCATGGTGGAAGCTCCAGGGTTCCAACAGAAAAGGAAACAGTGCCTGGAAATTGTCAGTGATTTTTAACTTCTGCTGTTTGTTTTACAGGTAAACCCAGTTAAAACCAGTCCTAAAACTGGACAAGATTCCCTCTGTCTGCACACCCAGAATTGTTGTTTTCTGAGATTATAAAAAAACCAGAAATAAAGCAGGAGAAAATTTAGGATGTGCTTCAGTTGTGGGTGCCACTGCTGGACAATTAACAGCTCCACTGCTGGAATCTCTCGAGTGTCTAATTACAAGAGACCTAAATTGCTCAGGCCTGTCCCACTGCAGGGTGGATCTGGAGTCAAAAAGCAGAGCTTCGAAAACTTCCTTGGGATGCGTCCTTTCCTCTGATCAGGGCAATTTCTGCCACATGAAGTAAAACTCAGCCTTGTAGGAGCATCCTGGTTCTGGGGTTTTTTTGGTTTGAGGTTTTTTGGGGGGTTTTGTTTGGTTGTTTTTGTGTTTGTTTGTGTGTTTGTTTTTAGCAAGTTGTTTTTTCTTTGCTGTGAGATTAACAGGATGTTCAGGATAGGATCTTTATGGCTTTTTTTATGGCTCTATCATGACGACTTCAAGGCCCAGCTCCTTTCCAGCATTTCCAGGGAGATCAGGGGGATGAAGCCTGGGTGAAGCTGGCAGTTGTGACAGCTGAGAGATTTATTTTTTCTCACTTTTTGCTTGTTATTTTCAGGGTTAATTCTGAATTTTGGGGGCCATAAGGGGAATGTTCTATTCTTTATGGATTAACGCACTCTGAAATTTGGTGTAATTGCTGTGAATTTATCTTATTTTGAAGTTGATATTGAAGTGAGGTATTTCCATGTAGTTGAAACAAAGCTCATCGCACCTTACCCCCTGTTAATAACTCCATTCCCCACATTGGAAAATTTTTACTTTTCCTTTCTAAATCAGCATAAAAATGAAGAGAAATTCCAAACTTTCCCAATCTCCCTGGAAATCAGGTCCAGCCTCAGAGCGGTCCTGCTTTGGATCTTAATGTCCCAGCTCTGCACCCCAGGGTATGGCCAGTGCTGAGGTCCCTCCGGGGATTGCATGAGCTGGGATGGACCTGGAATAGAATCAAGGAATGGTTTGGGTTGGAAAACAGCATTAAAGGTCACTTAGGACCCACCCTTGCCTTGGGCAGGGACACCTCCCACCAGACCAGGAGGAGGAGGAGGAGGAGGAAGACTTTGGTCTTGACATCATTCACCTGCCAGCTCTTGGTGCTAAAATAAACCACGGCCTTGTTTTGTTTTGTTTTCCCTGTTTGCCTTTTGTTTGGCTGTTTGGTTTCTTCCATCTGGCAGCCCCAGCACTGAAGGTGTTTCCCTCACTTGCCAGTGTTTGCTAAAGTCAGTCCCAACCTCCAACTCCTGCTCTTTTGCTTCCTTTGCATCCCGTTGAATTTGGGAACGAGCCAAATTCCCCAGCAAAGCCCCCCACCTCCCCAGCCTGTGCCCTGGTCCCCCTGAGCTGGCCCAGCCCAGAGACCCAACCCTTGGGCTCAGAGCCTGCCCAGGTTTTATTTTAAACCAGAACTGTCTGAGACAGCGTCGGAAAACACCAAAATCCCATGCAGGACTCGTTTCAAAACCCTGCAAAAATAATTGCAGCTTCTTGAAAACACTAAAAAGTGGTTTCCAGAGTGGATCTGTGTGTTTGGAGATGGGGCAGTCTATAATCAGGCAATGACTCCATGAAATTTCACCTCAGCCTAATATATTTTGTCAACCTTTTTATTTTTCAAACCGTGCCTGTGGCTGTTCCCTGCTGTCCAAAATATCTCTCACCCTTTTCCCATCAGGGTGGTGGTGGTTCCTGACAGGTCCATGGCACAGAGGGGAAGCCTGGCCCTTCTGCCTGGTTTTTCCGTGGATTCACATTCCTTGTGATTTGCGGTTGTGTTTTTTACGTGCCGCGGTGCTTTTCCAGCTGGGGAGGAATCACAGTTGTTGTGCTGGTGTTGGGAGAGGGAACCTCCTCACCTGGATGTGAAGGCCACAGCATTTCACATCCTGGGGCCTGTAACGAGGCCAATAATTTGGATTTAGCCAACATCCATCTTCTGAGACCAGTTTAAATTGGATCAGAGGCTTCAAGAGAAGGAGAATCCATTGAAAAAATCAACTCTTCTATTTTTATCTTCATTTTGGCTTTAATTAGTTGGTTTTATGCCTTTTTCCATTGGACTAGAGAGCTTCTCTCACCAGATATTTCATCCCCTTTTTGCACAATGGCAGCACAAGTGTCCTCACCTGCACTGGCTTTAATCTCTCTCCTCTGGTTAACAATGACAAAAGAAATCAGAAATCTGCTACTAATTTCAACAACCTTCATGCCCAGAATCACCCACCCCACACTGAATTTTAAAGCCTGACAGTTACTGTGATATAAACAAGCCTTGAGCTTCTGTTTGGCAAACTACAGAAATTTTCTGCTGAGTTCTTCTTTCCCAAGTTGCAAATCATCCCATGCCTTTCAGTCCCCCTTTAATTTTTCAGCTTTGTATAATGCCCTACATCCCATAACTCTGCTTTCAGATCATTCAATATTCCAATTAATGCGTCCTTTGTGGATTGTAGACATTTCCAGTCACCAGACCCATTATTATGCCCTGCCAAAATGTTACAAGTTCAAAAAAAACCTCTCAACAAGAAGGTAAAAAAAATCTTCCACCAAAATATCTGGGTTTGGCAGAATGCTTGTGACGTTCACCATTCCCAGAGTAGAGTTTCGGGAAAGTTTCATGATTCTCCTTTAATTGCAGCCTTATTATGGATGAATTTCCATTTTTCAGCTCTTTGTTGTGATGAGAGAAACTCATCTCTTTAGCAAGGAGAGAAAATCTGGATTCTTACTTTGGGACATTGGATATATCACTTAGACAGAAAGTGTTTGACCTTTAGTCCCCACAGAGATGACTAAAATTAACACAGCTCGTGTCTGTCTCCTCAGATTGTCTGTAATTCATTCATAGATAAAATGTCTTTAAACACTTGCTAGTTTTGCTCCCTTCCTCTCAGTTTTGTAAGGCTTCACTCATTCATTTTTTAGAACATTTATTCACAGAAGTCAGTCTTCCTTTACACTCTGATCTGGCCTTTTGCACATTTTCTCACTTGGTAATTTTTGCAGTTGAGTCATGACGTGAAGTAAGTTATGATAGCAAGGGCATTTCATTCTCCAAAGCTCCATCTGCCTTCCCAGGCTCTCCTGCAGATTTTGCTTCCAACAATGCCTGAACTTCCGTGGGACTTTTGCACAAAGTTTTAGATGGGGACTTTAATTTTTTAAAGCATATAACAAGATCTATCTATCTATATATATATATGTGTATACATTAAAAATTAAAGAAATGTGTTGAGATTTGTCAAGCTGAGATTTGTCCAGACTCATGAAAAATCTCCAGCTTAAGATTTCCAGGGCTGATAAGACTTGCACACCAAAATTCTTTGTTTCCTTTTTACCTTTTACTTATTTTCCTTCTCTGAGTTTTCCTTCCATGCTCCCATGAAGATTGCAAAGCAGACTGAGTCCAAAATCCCCCCAGAACATCAACTTGAGTTTTGGGTACCCTTCACATCTGCCAAGTCCCTCCCTTCTCCCCCACTGTGAGTCAAATGCTCGTGACAGCTGGCCATCCCAGCTTACATGACCAGGTAAATAAAACCAAAACGTGTTGGGTAACTTCCCAGACGGATGCAAGGCACAAATTACATTGGAATATTTGTTCCCGTCACTGGAGTGCATCCCCACAGTTCTGCTCTCCGTCTCAGCCGTTTTTGGTGGAGCTGCTTTTCATGGTAAGAACATAACTGGGTCACAAAGTCACGTGGACTCCTTACAGCCCCACTTTTGCCTGTCCAACCTGTGTGGAATTGTCATTTATTGCAGGAGTGGGTTCATGTTCTGGACTCCAGCAAGGTGGAGAGCACAGGCAGAGATTTTATGGGCTGAGCGAGTCCAAGGGGCTCTGCAATATTGGCATAAAATGCAAATTATTTTCCATAATGAGACACATCTGAGAGAGACACTGACAGACATGGGAGGGCTTGGGGTGATCTCCATCAAAGCCATGGGAATGCCATTCATAAATCTCCTGCCATTTCCTCGAGGGCTTTGGCTGTTGTTTCCCTGGCCTGATGCTCCACAGTTTACCACTGCTGGCATTGGTGCTGGGTGTGTAATTTGGAGCTGGATAGCCTTGAAACCATTTAACTTGTGGAAGTAAATTGCTTGGAGCACTATGAAAATATCATTGAGACCGTGTGGTTTTTAAACTCCTTCTCACTGCACTGTGTTACTGAATTATTTCCAGCTGCTTCCAGGCGCTCCTTGTTGCCTTGCAATAGGAAATCTACAGCTCCTACCCATTGAGGTGATGGTTGTGTGCTTGGAGATAAGAAAAGTCCTCCCAAAACCCTGCTATGAACTATTATTACTGGCATTCCTTGACTTAGTTATCATTTTGTGTTGGGAATCGTATTTGCTTTGGTATCTCTGAGGTTTATGTCAGAGCAGCAGAGCACAGATAAAACCTTTGTCCACTTTATCTCCAAGTCGGTGTGGGTTGCCAGGTGACCTGGATGGTTCTCCCATGTAACACAGGGAGTCCTGTGGAGAATTCCCAGGAAACAGGCAGCTGAATTTAGGGCTGATGCAAATTCCAGAGTTCCCGGAGTCATCAGTAAGAGACAGGACTGGTGATGCTCCATCACTTTGGGAAGCTTTTACCCCAAACATTAATTCAGTCTGTCCTGCTCTGGCTGCTGCCAAAGCTGAATGTGGAGCCACGGAAAAGAATAAAGTTCCCTTTGCTGACAGAGACCTGGTAACAGCTAAAGAAATCCAGCCTTGACTTGGCTTCCATGAGCCAAAGCCCAGAGAGGATTTAGGCTCTGCTTCGGAGCATTTCCAGCTTAGAACTGACTTTGTTTTGATGTATTTTCATGATAACCTGAAGGGAAAGACACGATGAGCTGGGGGTGTGAAATAAGCAGGGTTAACTCCTTTTACTGGATGTGGTCTCACCCTTTGCACCAGCCCAAAACTTCTAAACTGTGAACTTATTTCCAGAAAACTCCTGTTAGTAAAAGTTTAATGAGAATTCACCAGGTCTCCTTTACTGTTGTTGTATCACTTCCAAAAATAGATTGTTTTTAGCTTTTATAAGAGACTTGTTCTAGTTGAATAAAAATGCAATGCCAATGATAATAGGAAAAGGACTGTTAATTGATTTTAAATACTGGTGGTCTCGAATGGTGCCAAAATTAATGACAATGATAATATATTTATGCAGCCTGTTTTATCCCAGAGCTTCTCACAAAACGACTTACCAATTATTTCAAGAGCAGAGCAGCCAAATGTTGGGTAAAATATGTTTTACACACCCAGCAAGGCTGCACAGCACCTCAGGATGGTTTTCCAGTTGAAACTGCAGGAGGAATATTCGGAGAAGGTATTACTGGAGCTGGAACCTCTCCAGGTTCCTCGGATTTACACACTTTTACAATATTTTCTGGGAGATTAAACATCAGATAACCATCTGCAGAGCCTGTCTGCTGCTCTGTTCCAAACTGAGGGTCCAAAATAGCGTGCCCAGGATGATATTTTAGCAAGCAGAGCTTGCAGGGTATTAATAGATGGTGAAAGTCTCCGCTCTCCCCAAACCACTAAGAACATGTTTCCAATTGCAAGTGTTTCAAAGTGGTTTGAGTCCTCCTGACTTGTTTGTACAATGGGAACTTTTCAAGCAGCCCTCCAAGACAGGCTGAGCCTCTTGGTCATCTCTTCCATTTTCTTTAAAAAAAAGAAAAAAAGAAAAAAAAGAAGGAAAGTTGCCAACGTTGTTATTTGCCTCAGGATTTCTCAGTCTTTCCCTTGGGAACCATTGCCCGGGGAATACAAGCTCCTGCATGTGTGAGGTGTGTGCAGGGACACACAGATGGGTCTCAGCTCCCTCTTCCCTGCTGATCTGGATTTGTGCCCTGTGTGGCTCTCCCTGCCCTGCTGGTGGGACGGAGGATTTCAGATTTCTCCTCTCCCAAAGGCTGCTTTTCCCTGATCTAACAGGCGAGAGCTTTGCTCCTCCCCTCTCCTGAGGTGATGGAGTTGGTGCTCAGCAGGATGGGGTCACTTGGCCTCCTTGGGCTGTGCCTTCGAGGTACCCCATGAGGGTTTGGAGAGCCCCAAATTGGATTTTACCCGCTCTGGGTTAATCCCCCCATTCTGCTCCTGCTCCTGCAGTGCAGCAGAGCACCAACCCCACAATGGTCCCTTAATCCCAGTCACACCAGCACTGGGTGGCTCCAGCCTGCACAACCCCTGCATTTTCTAAATAGGATGGTTTTTCATTAAATCCTTCCTTTTTGATGAATTCTCCTTACTGGATGGGAAAATTTCCCAGCAATCTCCACAGAATAACAAAACTCTGGTCTGCAAGTTGGGGAAAGGGTTTGTAACTGAAGGAAAAAAGCAGAGTTCCCTTGATTTTACAGCTCAGGCTCCCCAGTTATCGATTTCAACCACACAATTCCCTCCACCTCTGCCCAGGGATTAAAAAAGAAGTGACAGTGAGCATCAGGCAGACCCAGGGGCTTCCCAAGAGCCTATTCCTCCTCCTGCAGGGTGGATAATGACGTGGCCCTGCTGTTTGTTTGAACAGACCCTTATCTCCCTGACCAACTCTGCGAGTGACCTCACTCTCCCAGAGGGCAGCTGTGACATCATCAATGGCCACTCTGCTTCCTGATAATTTTAACCCCTGTCATAACCAGTTATAAATTCAGAGAGAGGCTCTGCGTTGCCCTGCAGAATCCTGAGATGCCCAAATTTTCTGTTTTTAGGAGGACAGGGTTTTGCCCGCCCTGTGGGTGCTCCCTGAACCAAGCATGAGTAGTTAAATAAATCTGTCTCTGCTGGCACCCAGAAAAACTCTTAAATTCTGTTAAAACTCAGAGGGTGGCGAGGGTTTAACATCTAAATATCTGAGCTTTTCTTTTTTCCTGCAGCTTGTTGAAATGTGTAGAACCACCTTGATACTGGGCATGGCCAGAGCATCACTGACCCAGTAATATAAAAATATCAGAGCCCTCCACTTAGCACTGTTTAAGAATTAGGGATCATGGCTCAGGAATCTCCCCCTCTTTGGATTTACCAATCATTTCTAATGGCAATGACACAGCTTTACATTCCCAGGGGGACTCCTGAAGAGCTGCTTTGGTGGTATTTTGCATAATCCCAATTACAGTCCTGTGAAGCTCATCTTGTGCAATGAGCTCATCAGCAGAAACCTCTGAAAAATAAATAAATCACACTTCATTTCAGAAATTCCATACTTTCATTGTTCTGGCAACCTTTATCTTTCTATCATCCCAAAAAGATCTGCAAAATATAAAGAATGGGGAATTTTTATTTCCTTATACACAAAGTATTGGTTTATTTTGAACACAAAGAATCATTTTTTGCAGCCTATAGAGAGTTTCCAACCAGGTAAAGAGGGGACAGAATTTTTAGATGTTTGGGCTGATTGAGGCAAAGGTGTTTTCCCTTTACTTATGCTCTGTGCTCTTGTAGAAATCCATTATTCCCGTTATCCTGATGTAGCTATGAATTCAAGAAAAGATTTTTTTTCATCTTGCGTGATTCAAATCATAATTCAAAGTGGTAAAGCTTTTGACCAGTGCTCTGCAATCGCAGCACACACTTAGAAGACAAAATGCGAGATGAAAATGGGTCAATATTTATGTTTATAAAGCTTCTTTCCTCCGTATAAAACTCCAAATCATCGTCGTGGAATCACAGAATGGTTGGGCTGGAAGGGACCTTAAAAATCATCTTGTTTCAACCTCTCATTTTGCCCAAGTTTTGTTTAAAATAAATGGGGCTTGTCCAGTTCAATGGGTGGGTGAAACAAATCAGAGGAGGAACCACAGAAGTCCAAAGCTGAACCAGGACTTGGCTGACGTTCCCAGCTCAGCTCCTTGCTGAGATCCAGAAGGAAAACACCCACCCAGGAATGCTCCAGCACCAGATCCTGAGGAGCAGCAGCTCCTCCGTCCTTCCAAAGACATTGGGAGTTAAATTTTGAATAGAGAGCTCTGACTTTGCCCAAGATTTCGGTGTGGACTCAACTCCAGGACAGCTTGGTCGAGAATATTGGCCCTTGGTTTGGAACCCTGGCCACGAGTGGGTGGTGTTGGTCACTCCTGAGTGTGCAAAAGCAACTCCAGCTCCTTCCCAAGAGCCCTTGGCACGGGAATGTCCAGTGTGGGTGCACCTTGCTCCACAAGAGTCATTATTTCCAGTGGCAGTGGAAAACCATAGAGAGCTCTCCTGGGGAACTGGGAACTGTGCGAAATGTCATGGCAGGGATGACATTAACCCTTGCCACGGTTTGATGGGAAATTTCCAGTTGTGGCCAAACTTCACTGGGAAATGATTCCAAGATTTTGGAAAAGGTCACTCGTGCCACCCGTGATTTTCCCGGCGTAGGAAAGGAAGATGTGAAACCTGTTGCTGAGTCTGTTCTCCTGCATCCCAGTGCCCGGAGCTAAAAGGGATAATCAGTTCCCAACTTCAGGATTTAGCAAGATTGGTGGTGAGGAAAAGGCAGGGAATGGGAAAGGCTCCCCTGCAAGGACACAGCTCTAGAGCCAGGGAGGGATGGGGGGAAAGTCCCACTGAAACACCAAAGCAAAGACTTAATTTAAATCTTGAAACTTCTGCTAGAATTAGATACAAGATAAGGGATTTGAATGCACTGGAATTGGGTAATTTATTCATACTTTTAAACAAGGAAATGGGACTGGTTTTATTTCAGTTTATTATGGGCTTTATCCCACAGACCTGAATGAGAAACTCTGGATACTTCTGAAATAAATTTGGCCACTGATTCTGGATTATTCCTACATTTAGGTGCCAGAGGAGCAAAACTCAGACCTTGTGAAGTCCCATCCTTTAAAAGCCCCAATCTTTCTCCACGTGTTGGACCTAAAGGATTGCACTGTTAATTAGGGATCCTCAGTGGGAGTGGTTAATCTGAGCACAAAACTCAAGATTTAAGCAGATTCTCTCTGTTTCAACCGAGATTTCTCAAGAACTGGAGGCAAAAAAATCTCTCCTTGAGTAGGAATTATTTTGTGTACAACTTTTATTGAAACAGCTCGCCTGGAAAAACAAAACAACAACTCACAGCACACCAAAACTCACAGCTTAATGAATTCTTTCTGTGAACAAATGCGAAGAACGGCCCATGTACTGCTCCAAGAGCATTAGCAGCCAGCCAGCAAACAGTGCTGCACTGATTCCCTTTGCCAACCCAGCCAAGGAGCTGGAATATTGACTAGAAAACCTAACTTAGCTCAGGGGTAGGACCGAGGCTTGTTAAGAAGTGTGATCCTGCAGTGCTGTGTCTGGGAGCAGTCCGTGGGTGCTGCTCAGCCCCCGCTCCCTCAGCTCTGCTGCCATTAACGCAGCCAAAAGGGAGAGGTGGGGCCACATGTGGTGTCAATACACTTTAATTAAGTGTAATAATTCCCCTTTTCCTGAGGTGGACGTGCTAAGACAGATTTCTCTGCAGAGATTTATGCCCGGCCCGTGGGTTTCTCCGCTCTCCCCGTGTGCTGTGCAGAGCATCAGTGCCCTCTTTGGGAACACCAGGATGCTGCAGGACGTGGCCAAGGCCACGGCTCCGAGCGCTCCCACACGTCCACTTTCCAGAGGGTTTCGTAGTTTTGCTCCCCCTGGAGCAAAGATCCTTTTCAGTTCGAGTTCCTTCATGTGGAACACGTCGGGAAGCTTTGGCTGGACTTAGTGACCCTCTGGAGAATCCATAATTTGATCAATAATTTACGTGTGAGACTGTCCTGGGTGTGTTTTAATATCCAGGTGAGTCTCCAGGCCATTCCTGAGGCTGGGATATCCTGGGGTGGAGAAATACCGGGGTCAAAGCTTTTATCTGAGCTCGCTCTTCTGTATCACCTCATGTGAGAAGAGCCACGAGCAGGGAACCCACCAGGGCAGCTCCTGGTTGCAACTGCTTTGGTCAGATTTGGGTGGAAAAGCCGGAATAGCCAGACCCTGCCAGTTTTAATGGGGTATAGATCCATCAAAAATCCCTGTGTAGATAATTAGAATTTGAAGCATGGAATGTGCACTGAAATCACCAACTGAGCGAGGCATTTTGGCTATCCAGGTTTAGGTATTTCAAGGATGAGCACGGGAAGATTGATCCTTGCTTGAGCTGACGACTTACAAAGCTGCAAGGTGCAACTGGCAAGCTCAGTACTAAAATATAAAGCCTAGACAACGTGTTGGGGTTTTTTTAGTGTGTATTTAAGGTCTTTAAATGGCCGCAAAGTTGCTGAAAGTTTCTCTTTGGCATCAGTGCAGGTCAGAGGGAGAAGCTGGAGCTGATGGAGCTGCTCGGGAGGGAGCCCAGGAGGGAGGCACCGAGGGCTCTTGAGCTGAGCTTTCCGGGGAAAGGGAAAAGCTGAGTGGGAAGGAGGGGCTTTTAAAACCGATCAGAAGCCGATAGCAAGGCACAAAGCCCTGGATTAAAGGCGCCAGTGCTCGCTGGAGGTCACTTTCCATCCTGGAGGATAATCCTTGCCTGCTGCAGGCTGAGAAACGCCAGCCCGCATCCAACATCTGCCTTAGCGATCGCTTCCAAAAACAAAACAATATTCCCCCAGCGCTTGCGGGGGAAACTTGCACAGCCCCCTCTGCTCCCTCCTGACGGGGGGAAGTTCCCTGCTGGGCTGCAAACCCTGCCCTGGCTCCGTGCGCTGAGTTACCCCATCCCGGGCTGGGGCTCGCTCACTTGCACATGACAAACTCGGGAAGGATTCACCTGGGACAGGGAATGAATTCTGCTGAAGCGAGGAAACCTACAGGAAAGTCCTGAGCAGACAGACGCGGCGAGCAGAAGCAGATCCTGCAGGAGGTTTTGCTTGATGCTCAATATGCATCAGATAAGCAGGGACTGACTTGAGCCAGCTTGGGCTGTGGAGCAGTTTCTGAGCAGCAGCAGCAGCAGATCCCGATGAATCCATCGGACGCACGGTTTAACCCCAAATTCAGTTTGCTGGAGCCGTGAGCAGCAGAGCTCTTGCACAAAGTGCTGCTTTCAGGCCGGGTCCCGGCTGTGCTCTCCCCGCAAAACAGAGCTGAAGTGCCAAAACCCCTGGCTGCAGGAGCAGCCTGTCTCCCTGCGCAGGAATTTCAGTCCTAATTCCAGTATCACCGGAGAAATCTGATAAAGAACTGGCAGTGCTATTGGGAAAGGGGAGTAGTGTCGGGTGATGAAATAAGGTGGGGGAAAGAAAAAGGCAACCAACCAGACAGGAATGATTCCTACAGCGGTGTTAAAAGAGGAAAGGATTTATCCAATATCTGCACATCTCACCAGACAAGAATTGTCAAATGGGTGTAGGAGTTGAAGCTTTTTGCAGTGGTAAGTGTGGAGGAATGTCAGACCCTCCTGGAGCACAGCTCTCTGGCATTGCAGCTCTCAAGGAGCTGGAGAGGACAACTCAAAGGGAAAAATCCTGGAGAAAGTGGCTTTGCATTTGCAGGCCAGACTTCCACTGCAAGAGTCAGCCCCAGATCCAGGGTGGGAAAAGAATGAAAAGCCTCTGAAAACCTTCTGCCAGCCCTGGGATGAACTGCAAATTCTGATGACTGGTTCCAAAATTCAGCGTGTCCATTCTCCTTTTTGTTCTTGCTCTTTAGAAAAAGCCCAGGGTGTCGGTTGCCCCGCCATGTACAGCACATACCTCATCAACTGAGCATAATTCCCTTCCAAAAGGCTTGAAAATGCTTCAGATTTTCCTGCATTGCATTGATCTAAGTATCACATATGCTGCAAAAAGTATTATACCCTGTAAGAAAAACACTGAGATCAGTTTGGAGCCTGGACATTGCCCAGTGCACCAGACACAGCAGATTTCTTATTTCATTTCTAACACCTTAGTTAAGTTACATGCCAATTTAGGACAACCATGTCTGCATCCAAATATTACCAGACACGCTTTAGAATTTGCTCTCCTATTCCAAAGATTATTTCTGAGCCTAATCCAACCTTAATGCATTTGAATCCAAACATCCCAGTTGAGGTGAAATTCAAGCTTTCCTTGGTGGCTGGAAACAGCAGTGACCCGTGCCCTGGGAATGTAGGAGAGGTGCTGGCAATTTGCAAATCCATCTACAATTGAAACTCGCTCGTTGTGTGTTTCATATTTTAACCATTACATGGCCCTCTTCCAGAACCCTGGTCTCACTCCATGTCCTGAGGATTTCCTGAGTGCCAGGGCAGCTGGGGGTGCTTGTCCCTGGCTGTCCCTGGGAGCCTGAGGCTGGGCTGGGTCTCTGAGCTCCAGCCTCGCCACAGATTTGTGCTACACTGAGCAAATCTGCGTTGCTTTTTTATTTAGGTTATTTCTATGTAGCCGAGCACCAGACCTGGCTCTTTCCAGGAGTTTGCACAGCCTTTGACATCCACCCCCTCCAAAAAAAAAAAGCCCTTCACCAGCAGCCAGGGCCCTGTGATCACAGTCTAACCAAAATCGTGAAGAATGATGTTTCACTGACACCTTTGAGCCTGCTTAAATCACGTGCCGAGGATGTTCTGCAAACACCAGCTTGCTCCAGGCCTCTGCAGCAGCTTTGTTTCATTAGAACAACAGAGTGTTAAAATTGCCTTCACCAAATCACCCTCCAATATCTGCACTCTCAAGGACGGGTCCTTGAAGGAGAAAGCAATAATCAGGAGGAAGCCAGCCAGCTATGGCTCAGATTTTATAATGTTTTCCTGCTGTTATTTTCACCACAGGCTATTTTATATTCCCCACCTCTTTTTTTTTTTTTTTTTTCCCCTCCGTGAAGTTGCTCCGTAAGGTCACATCTGTTCAGGGCTCATAATGATTTTTATGACAACTTCGCAGAGAAGGGAAGCACTTGAATGCAGAGGGAACTGCAGTGAGACAGGTACGTGTCAGGGGGGATTTTTCTCCATCTTGAGACATTTTCTCAGGTCCAACTGAGATGTCCTACTGACCCAGAAATGCCTGACCTAAGATCTGGCTATAGAAACCAGCCAAACCCACAGAAACAGGGATGGCAGAGCAATAGTTTATCTGCAAAATACCACAGATCTTCCTTTCTTTGAAAATCAGCCACCTCAAATGTGGAGAAGTTGAAACAAGAAAAAGTAAAACTGTTTTACAAATAAGCCATAGGTTTTTAGCATATTTTTAAAGGCCAAAAAGAGCTTTTGAGAAGGTTGTTAGCAAGCTCTGCTAACATTGCACAACATCTCCAGCCGTGTGTGTGTTTTTGAAGGAGAAGGGGGTTGCTCTTCCCTTTCTCGGTATTATTTTATGTTGGGAACTTCTTCTGCCTTATCAAGACACGTCTGACAAATCAGAAGATCCTTTTCCTCCTTGAGCAGTTGCCTCAAAAGACACGACAGCGTGAGGTGAGCAGAATTATAACCACAGCAACAAGGTCTGGTTCTGTGTGTTGTGAAAGGACCCAAATCTCTTCTTCTAGTGCTCAGTGCCTTGCTCTGTGCTGCCTTCAATACAGATACTAACTGATGCACTCCAAGAACAATTGTTTGTCAGTGGATTTGTGGGGTTTTACAGGTCCTTTTTGACCTTGGGCAAAGCACACATTTGATTTTCCTCATTACCAAACCATTTCCAGGCTTCACGGTGAGCAGAGCCCCGCTGAGATTAAAGCTCTGAAGCAGAAACAAGGAAAATACCCATTGCTAAAATTGCTGCCTCTCAGTGAGGATGAGGATTCCATCGTGCATCTGGTGCTGTCCCTGGAATGGTGAACACTGGAATCCTGGAGCTGCTGTGTTCCATGTTCTGTGACACCTCTGAGCACAGGGCGATGCTTCCCCGTAGCAACCCCAGGGTGACTGGGCATTAATTAATGTTTTTTTTGTGTCATCGCCTGTGCTGACTATGGAAACATCTCTCCTTTTAGGAACACTTTGGGAAAACTTGACAGAGCACAAAGGTGACTGCAAAAAAAAACCATGGGAAACTCCGTGGAAACCTGGCTGTGGCCTCTTGGTTCTTAAAGGGAATTTATGTGAAAGATGGAGAAACTTTTAGCAGGGCCTCTTAAGACAAGGGTGGGATGGTTTTAAACTAAAATAGGGAAGATTTAGACTGGATAGAAGGAAGAATTTTTCTCTATGAGGGTGGTGAACACTGGCGCAGGTTGCCCAGAGAGATGGTGGACGCTCCATCCCTGGGAATGCTCAAAGTCAGGGTGGATGGAGCTCTGAGCAACCTGGTCTAGTGGGAGATGTCCTTGGGATTGGACAAGATGGCCTTTAAAGGTCACTTCCAACCCAAAATACTCTCTGAATCTATGAAAACTCCGCTGCAGCAGATCTGTCCCCAGTCTCTGTCATATTTTGGACACGCTTTTGTGCTGGGGGCTCTGAATGACCCTTCCCACCGGTTCTGAGCAGAAAGGTGTTACCTGTCCCTCCACCAACTACAGAAGGGGCGTCCAGCTCTGCTTTTCTCTATGCTTTTGGCTTTTTCTATCCAATATGATTCCCAAAGAAATTGCTACCAAACCAGTTTTAAATCCATTTTGTACCGATGCAAATGACTTTGGGAAGAGCAGAGCAGGAGATTTCCAGGTTATTCTTCTCCCAGGTTATTCTTCTCCCAGGTTATTCTTCTCCCAGGCAATGTGTAGATCACATTGTAGAAGTGCTGCACGAATTTCTGGCAGCTGACTTTTGGGAGCTGCTCTGGTAGCTCTATCAGTCGTGTTTAACCTCCTGCGGGTGCATTTTTCAATTGATATCCCTTAAATAACCTTAATTACGTGTATGTTCAAGTGCCTCATCCAGCAGGGAAAATTGAGGAAGACACTTATTAAAAAGAGGCACCAGTACATGTGGTATTATTTTTACAGTCATCCAGTGTGTTGATATAAAGAATTACATTTGAGTCAAACCTCGTTTGGGTGAGCAGTTGAAGTGAAAGCCGAGCTGCTCCGCGTCGCGTCTCCGATGGCTGCCCAATTAGCGCGGTGATTAGCCCGGGCTAATATCAACAGAGCCGTTCCCGGGGCCCTTTGACAGTGACATCACCACACAGCTTTCAGCCACTGCCTGGGGCCTTCTGCCTCCGACCCGGGAGAGCTGCATCCTCCTCCGGAGCATCCCCGAGGAGAAGGCGCAGTGGAAGAGCCAGCGCGCGGCGTCTGCTGGAGGCCAAATATTTGTGTTGACGTGTTTTCTTTTTTTTCCCGATTTCCCGATGTTCTTCCTAAACATACGATCTGTTGTTCTCGGCTCCTGCTGCTGGAAGGGCTGATGAGAAATTGTTTGTTTTCGCTGAGATTTGGCTTGACCTTGAATGCGAGTTATTGCTTGGGCTACTGAGTAGTGGTTTATGCGGATGGTTGGTTTGCGGAGGAGTCTTGAAGGTGCACAGGAATATTTATTTGTTTTCTTTTTTAAAAAAAAAAAGCTGTCTAAATTCCCAGTCATTAGCAGAACACGCTTTTTGCTTATGTAGAGGGTTTACAAATAAATAAGTTCTTTTAAGAACCCCCATCCTTGTTGATCATCTGCGGTTTGTTACTTCTCTCCCCTTTCCCTCTCAAGTATTGCCAGGAAACCAAGCTGGGCTGTCTTAATCTACCTCTGGACAAGAAAACGTCTTTTTCTTTTTTTTTTTTTGGTGCTTTGCTGTAAGTTGATATTAGTTTTGAATATTTTCACATGCTCCTTCCATCCCGTTTTGAAGTTTTCTCTGCAGCCTCCATGGCCGGACTTCCTCTGGGCTTAAAAATCCATGGGATCTTCCTAAGTTTTTTGGTTTAAAAAGTGAAAGAGGAAAGAATCATGACTTAGATGTATTGAAACATTGCTAGAAAAGTCTGATTTTAGAAAATTCAGAGCATCTGCTTCTGAAAAAAGAGATGTTTTGAAGGGAATTCCAGCTGTGTATCTGAAAGGGGGACCATCAACATTCCTCAGTTATTTTCTTATATATATTTGAATCAGTTCATATATAAAGATTCAAATATATATATGAAAGAGTTATATCTATAATTCATATATATATATATGAGAGAGAATTCCGTATGTAGATTTATAGAAACTTAGCAAAGGAGGAGGTTGTAGCCTATAATAATTTGATCCACATTCTCCAGTGTCCTGGACAATTTTTTCTGGTTGTGTTTACGAATTATCCTTAAAAGCAGAGTTGCTTTGAAGAGGAATTGGTCACTGTCCTGTCCCAGGAATAAAACCAGCAAGAATTATCCTGGGCAGTGTGGGAATGGTTCCCTAAGAAGTGATTCCACAGGGATCTGGGAAGGTTTTGGTAAAACATTCAGTATCTTTAGGAACTGCAGTCACTTCCTTATGGATTGCTAAAACATGGATGATGAGCATGTCCAAACCAACGATGGCAAAGCCCTGACACCGGGGCTGAATTTGGCAGTGGCAAATTTGGGCTGGCACCAATGACAATGAATTATAAATGTTTTTTGAAATAACTTTGGCAATAGGTTTGAGGATCTGCCATAGATTACCATGAATGCTGCTCTCTGGATGTCTGGAATTTACTCCATGTTTTTTCATTTTCAGGCTCCCTACTAAGATCCATCCTGGAGTCTGTAATTATTAGCTCTAGAAAAAAACTTCTTTACAGTATTATGCTCTAAGTAATTTTTGGGATTCTTTTCCACAACACAAACCTGGATCTAATCAACTTCCTTTTGTGGTTATTCCATTCGCTTTTACCTTTGAGATGCAGAGTGAAGCCAGAAAGACATTGAATCACAGATTCAGAAAATCCTGAGTTGATGAGTTCTTTTTTCATTCAGGAAGGCAGAGCATGAGCTCAGGTACCAATGCAAACCAAATTAATTGAATTTAACAACTTGTAATTTGTACAGATAAGCAAATCAATTGAATTTAATAATTTGTGATTTGTACAGATAACCAAATTGATTGAATTTAATAATTTTTCATTTGTACATTTGTTTTAGTCAGTGTTCTTTTTATGGGCACTCACCTGTATCACTGCCAATGGAATCCTTCCTCTTTCCCCCGTGTACAAACACTCTTTTTTTTAACATACAATGCATTTGGTTTAATAAGAAATTCTTCCATTTCTTCACCCCCAAAGGCCTCCTCTGTGGGATGCCCTCTGATGAGACAGCAAACCAAGACTCCTAACTGTATTTTTAGTATGGAATCATAAAAATCACTCGAAATCCACCAGATTAATTTTGTTTAGAAAGTTGCTACCTGTGTTTTCTTGTCAGGCATCATGTCCCATTATGCTGGAAATGCCCAGGAGTGGGGTTCTTTCCCCTGCCTGACATTGACTGAAATCCTTCCGTGAGGGGAGTTTATAACAAGCAGAATGAGGTTGTTGCTCCCAGTTCAAACACATCCCCCTTCATTTCCTCTCATTTTATACAATGTAAATAAATACTCAGTGGGGCTTGGAGGCTACTGGAAGAAAGCTCTGCATGCTGATCATGTGTTCTAAATAAGGCACTCCCAAAAAAAGCAATGCCTCCAGGCTGAGGAAGGCAATTGTCAGTGCTGGACGAGAAAGGTCGAGGGGTGCAAGTGGGCTTTTTCCTGGATTTGTCCGAGGGGATAAACCGCAGGGACGAAATGCTCTGCTAAAATCAAACAAAGCAAAAGTATGAAGAAAATGGATGGTTCTCCTGGTAGATGGCAGGTTTGGCTAAACCAAACTGCTCCGTAAAACTGAGGGGCTTTGCTTAACAAAATAGGGGCTTTCCTCTGGTGAAACCCCTGCTTTTCCCATCCCTGCTGCCCTCCAAGAGCACAAACCCGTGGTCTAAAGAGATTTGTTGCCCACACCAACTTTGAAATTGTTGAAAATGGAGAAAGAAACTGCTCATGTCGCTCTCCTACAGTATTAAACCTGTTCCTTTCACCGCTAAATAGTTGTAAAACATCCACATAAACAAGAAAAGGGAGTTTAAAGTGTCTTACTCGCAACCACCGTAATAATCATCTGCAATCAAAGTAGCAAAGATGTGTCACCATTCCATCTGATGCCTTTCAAATCCAAAATTCAGACTTTGAAGTCTCCCTTTCTCTGTATAACTGGTTCAGACACCAGGATTTGGAAGCATGGAATATGTGTCAGTTGTGCTCAGTTAAGATCTGGTCTCCAGTTGAAGGACAAAATAAGAGTAAATACCTTGCTAGAAATTGTAGAGAAGTTAATCACAGGAATAGTTCCCCCATCACAAATAACCCTTCCCCTCATGCACTCAAACAGGCAAAATTAAGCTCCAAAAGATTAAAGAAATTAAAAGATGTCAGACAAAAAGTTTAACCCAGCAGAATAGTGTCTCAAGTCTATTCCCACTTGTTTTCCAAATTGTTTAATGTAAGGCACAGCCTTCCTTTAATTTTAGTTTTCTTGGCCGGCTGTAAGAATTTTAAAGAGATCCTAATGATCCCTAAATCACAGATAACTGAAGCTATAAAAACCCCAACTCTGGTCTCCTCATAATGTCATCTCTTGCCAGCTCTCTGTCGGGAGTGATTTTCAGTCAATTTGATCTTCAATAAATAACAGCCTGGGTAAACAGGTGAACTCACAGTAGAACAATCCTCCCACCCCTTCCCCGACTCCCACGTCTCCAGGGCCAGCAGGAGGGACACTTATGAGATTGGCAGCCCCTCCAACTGGGTCCACTGCACTTTTTCAAGGGCTTAAATAGCCCTCAAGTGTGATTTTATACTCCAAAACATCCTAAAATATGACCACATCCTAAATGCATTAAAGATTGTTCCAGGGCCCCTGTGGTTAAATGGAAGAACCAATATCCTTGAGTGGCTCTACAAATAGGAAAAGAAAACGACATCAAATGTGTGGAAGGCTGGGGTGGTGAATAAAGGGATATGGATATTTTACTTGGGTTTAAGGGAAGAATAGGGAATCGAATGTCTGGCCAACATTCAGGTTAATTTCTTGCTGTGGTTTAGGACAGAAAAAGGGTAATGAGGGCTGATCAAAATGAGCCAGAAAGGATCATGCAACGCCTTAATTCCTGAGAATTCTTGAGAAACAGGACGACAGGCAGATAAACAGACAGACTCCTGCCTGCCCAAGGGCGTGCTGGTTGTCAAATTTACACCAAGATTTTTATCTGACGAGAACTTAAATTGTCCTTAAATTTTCCCTCACTGCCGATTCAACCCTGAGGAACATTTGCTGTGATTTCCTTGGAGTATCCCACTGAAATAACTCATTTTTCCCTAATAGCTCTGCTAACTCAGGGTTCATCCTGTAACACATTTAGAGTTCCAAAGAGGGAGAAAAGATTAATAGAAGCAGTTGATCCTTTCAGACAGTCTCAGTTGACTTAAAATCAGATACAGAAAGCTGGTTTTATAGAGTCATTCTTTTCTCCAGATATTCTTTTAGCATAAACACATTTCACCTCGTTTTCAACTTAATGTCATTGCATTCAACTTAATGTCATTGCATTTGACACGAAGAGCTGTTTCTAATTAGAATTTTATGAAACTAATCAGCAAAGCCAGGTAAAATCCAGTCCAAAGAAACAAACTAGGCCTGTCTGTCTGGAGGACTCGATGGACTCTCTGGACTGTCAAACCCTATAGGATGTCAAACCCTCCAGAAGAGCTGAGTGAAACCAGATGTTCCCAGACCTTGTCCAGTGCTCCCTTCCACGTGGATGAAGCAGGTGTTTGGTGATTATCAACTAAGCTGGAAAATCTGGGCTGTTTTTCCCTTCTCCTACACTTTCAAACAATGTGCCTGACGAAGAAAGCGAAGCTCGTTCCCACTCAGCACTTGAGAGATGTAGGTCTCACTTCCCTTGCCTTCCCACCTCATATTCCTTTCAGGACTTCTCCCCTTTTTTGGTCAGGGGCCCAGCAATTTGCTGAGCAAGGTCTCCAACCCAGTAATGGGACACAGTCCAGTGCAGTGGGTGGTTGCACAGTACTGGGGAGAAATTTGAACTTGCCTGGTTCATATAAGATTCCTAAACCCAGTCATAAAATCACTCTTAAAAAAAAATATATATTTCCATGCATTAGAATTCATTCCCTAATTTTGTCAGAAATTCTGAAATTTGCCATGGTTTCATCAGCTCCTGGGTTTGGTTTTGCTGGTCCCATGCTGTGAGTTGAAAATGTGGTTTATTAAGTTCTTTTTGATCTGCCTCTCTAATTGCCTCTCCTGAGCTGTGCAGCACATCTGTACTCCCTGGAATGCTTTTTGGGCAGAAAACCAGAAGATTTGACATCCATTGCAAGAAGCAATTTGTAATTTCTTGAATCCATCCTGGGCTGGAATTGAGAAAATCACAAAATTAGCAAAGGTAAGGGAACTGTAACTGTAATAATTCACCCCTGTATCATGAATTCAGTTTTAAACCACAGTCCTTGGAAAGACTTTGTAAAAAATTTCATTGACTTCAGCTCTTTCTGTCAGGTTGCAGCAGTTTATTTGCAGTATGTTACTGTGTTTAGCACTGAAATATATCTGAAGGAGTGGCTAGTGAGGCATAGTATGGTCCTGGATATCAAATATATGACATAAAATTAATATATAACATAATTCAAATTAAATTGGCCAAATAATAAATCTATTTCTCTCTGTAGACTTGCTCTTTTAAACCCGAGACATTGATTTTCCCATCGGTTTCATTGGATCTTGAATGTAGAGGTGATAATTTTCCACTAAAAATACTCAGGCAATTTAGGAATCTCATTAAAAGCTTTCTCACCACTGAGAGGTGGCTTTTCCATAAAGAAACTGTTGCTGTTATTTTACAGTGTGGCTTCTTTTCTGATTTAAAAGTAGTGGTGGTGTTTGTTCTGCAAACGCAGAACTCTTGCCCTCATCTGCAAAGGGAAATGATTCTGATCTCATTTGCATCCCCGCCACTAAATTAATTTATTCTGAGATGCCACAACTTGCTTGGATTGTCAGCAAAAAGCAGGAGGGAAAGGAACCCTTGGAGCAAGTTCCTCCCTGTGGTTCACAGCAGAGCATCCTCCCCATATGCTTTCCCTTTCATTCCTGTATTGGTTGCAGGTTTCCTGGATCCTGCTTCCACAGCTTCCTTTGCTGTTCTGTGCTCAGGAGGATGGATTACAATATTCTAATAGGTAGGAACAGGCTGGAAACCGGAGCTGGATGAGCCTTGCCAGGATTTATCTCCTTGCAAAGCTGATGAGATACCGGGGAGGTCTGGAGCCTGGGGAGGTGGCACAGCACAGGGAGTTTGGTGTTGGCCATTGTAAATGGAAGAAATACAGATTAAAAAAGCCACTTGTCCTTGCTTTAAATCATCTCTTCTCTTAAAGAAGGGGTTTGTTAGAAGGCAGCCAGCATCAGATAAGAGAAAAATAATTTGCTAACAGATACTCTACCATGTGAAAAATAATTGGGGTTTGTTTGGGGGTTTTTATTATTATTCCAGTAATACCTTTGCTCCCCGTTGTTCTATAGCCTTGCTCCTTCCAGGAAAATGTAACACAATCATCCAATGTTTCTTAATTCCTTGCCATAGCAATGAGCTTTGAGTCAGGCTCCCACTGAGCAGTTCGGGAACGCGATGATGTTTAGCAGTGTCAGCTTTGGCTTCTGCATAATTTCAATTCAGGAGCCCAATTTTGGGCTGTGTTGAGACAATCTCCCTGCAGTTTAGAATACAACAAACCCCAAAAACTGAATAATCCACTAAATATCCTCTAATTTTTCTCAGTGCTCCTCGTTCCTGCTGTTTCCTCTTTGCAGCCTCTTCCTCGTCAGGCTGGTGCGCATTTCCTACAGCTTCTCCCCCCTCCCTGAGCTGCGGGAGGTGAACGGATGAGATTTTCCCTCTTCAGAAGGCACAAAGCAGTGCCAGCAGAGTGATGCTGATCAGCTCCTTGGTTCCTGGGAGCTCAATCCCCCTTTGTTCCCCAGCTCTCGATCCTGCAGCCAGCTGGGGCCGTGCCCATCCTGGCATCCTGACGGGCGGGGAATGTGTGAGGCCAGGGCACAGGAAACTCCGTGCCTGGCATGGAAACCCCTCCTGGGGGACCCCAGAGAGGCAGGTGCATCTCAGCTCCCACCAAAAGCTGGGCAAAGAGATTCCCCTGGCACCTCGACCCCCCAGCTCGGCCTTGGGCGTTCCTTTGCTTCAACTGGAACTCTGGATCCCAGCTTATTTTCCACGGAGAACAAAAAGGCCGCTCCTGTGAGCTCCTCCTTCCCCTACACAAGAGCTTTCTGCTCCTTTTCAAGGCTCAGGACCCCCCCGCGTTGAGGAAACGGCTGAACTTTCCACGCTGTGGATAAGAAGTGCTGAAAATCCTGCTGGAATAATCCAAGACACCTGTCGCTGGGAGAAACTGTTTTCTAGGCCAAGGCCAACTTTTGCTCATAGAGATACAGGGGATCATCAGGGCTGCTCCTAAAGCTGAGGTGAGGGTCTCTTTTTGCTCCTTGTGGGCAAAGCGTTCGTGTTCACTTTCCTCTCATTCAAAACTTGTTCCACCACTTTGCTGGAAGTATTGAGAAAAAATGTTATTTAAAACGTTAAAGGGGCTCCATCCCCTCCAGCACTGGCCAATCTTTGCCCCTCAAATGAAAGTTTAGGAGAGTTTTGAGGAAATGAAACATTCATGAGATTTAGCCAAAGGTCTGCCTTCTTCTAAGTCGTAAATTGTGTTTGCGGAGGAGTCTCCCAGCCAAATTTGCCTGTTTCTTCATTTGGAGCTACTGAATCACACTCCCTAATTTTCACTAATTCCTCTAATAGCATCTAGAACTCCACACATCCTGGTGCTCCAACTAAAGCTGCATTTTACTCTGTTTTTTTAAGAGACTGCCTGAAAATTCCTTTTTTGCAGGGCTTGATTTTCAGCAGCTTTTTGATTTGTTGCCATGCTGCTTGTTCCTCTCCTCCATGGCTTCATAAACCACTGATTTTCTCCCTCTCTGCTGCAGCAATCTGCTCCTCTGACTGATGTGAGCCTTCCAGAGCCCTGCGCTGAGGCTTCCTCCTTCCCTTCCAAAAAAAGTTTAACAATCTCTTTTTTTTTTTTTCTCCTTGTTTTTTTCTTCTTTCCTTACATCATCCTCATGGCTCACATCCTCTCTCTGCATCTCCCTCCTGATTCATCATGTAACCATGAATCTCTCTTCAAACACGGAACATCTGGGGACGGAGGGAGAAGGGTATGATTGCTATAACATATGGCAAGATTATTTTGGTATTATCATTGCAACTTCCTTCTATTTCTCCTGCTTCCCTTTTGGCATTGCAGATGATAGAAACTGGCTGAGTGAAATGTTTCCTTCCAGCTCTCTCCAGAGGATTGAAGGGAGGGTTTTGCCAGTGGGCAAAATAGAGAGGCCACAACTGAGAACATGTTTGAAACACACAAAATATTGACTGGTGCTACAATTTTAGTGTTGATATCCTGGCAGTGCCTGCCCTGCACTCCGAAGAGGTGAGAAAAAGAGTCCCAGTACCATCAGCATCACTTGGAACCACCACCATGGAGCAAAGTCCACCAGGAACAGGTCCAAGGAAATATCATTTAATAAACAAGGGAATGCTGAGATGGAAAATCCCCTAACCCTACAGCAGCTCCTGAACTCCTGTAATATTTTGGGGTTGGATTCTGTCCTGCAAGACAGTCAATATGGATCTGCCACTCCAGGTGTTCTCTGTGGATTCCTCCATGCCAAAGCCATGAAAAATTGCCTGGATCAGCCCTGAAGATGACTTGGATTTGGCCACAGCAAATAAACTTTGCTACCTAAGACGTTCTCCCTGCTGGAGCCAAGGGTTTTTCTGTCGGTGGGATCTGAGATAGAGCTCCTAACACAGCAGTCAACTCAAACCCCAACCCTGGGTGCGAGCCTGGTGTCAAACGGCCCTGGAGATTATTTGGCAATCAGAGACCACATCCAGCAGCCCAGGAGTAGAAAGGAAAATGGATAGATTCAGGATTTCAATCCTGGGAATTGTCTGTGCTACAATAAAAGGCATTAGGCACGGTGTAGGGTTATTTACATCCAGCAAGATGGCAAAAGGATGTTTGGCAGATGGACAGGCATGAAATCCTGCTCTCCAGCAGCATTAATGCTCTCCAAGATTAACAGATCAGGATCAATAAGGTCTTTTGCCCTATTTTCATCTTGCCAGGAATCTTGTTTGGAGGTTATTGTAACATGAATATGCAAAAGAATTACTAAATGCAGCTAATTTCTTCCTCTTCTGTTTTCTCATTGGTACCTTTGTTATTTATCACAGGCATTTGCCATAAAACGAGTGGTTACTCTCCCTCAGGGTCTCATCTTCTCTTCCCATCATGCCTGATCCCATTGCAGGGACAAGAATTTTGTTGAATTTACGAGGCTGGAACAATTTTGGGAAGAGCCCACAGTGGTGTCATCAAGAAAAGTTCCAGATGAGGAAGGAAAGGGCCTGTGAGAAGAACATGCTCCATATCCCCCACACTCACAGGGCAGACAAAGGAGATTCAGACCCTGAATATCCCAGGAATCTGTGTCTAAGACCTCCCTTGTTCCACCTTGGCACACGAAACCAGGGACTATACGCCACGAGACGTAAAGCTCAGTGAATAATTCATACTGAAATTCGTATTAAAGGAGTTGTCTGAGTTCCTCTTCATGAATTACGCATGAGCAGATGCTGATTCCCTAAATGAGCTCATTACTGGAGAGTATTCATTAGATAATTTCTGCAAGCACTCTTTGGCTTTCTCCTTGTGTTGAGCTCAGATTCTTGTTAGCACCTAACATTAAAAATTCAACTCTTCCAACTCTGCGTGCAGAAATCATGATTTCTGTTTGGAAGTTTCTGGTCCCCAGGAAGAATATTTAGTAAGTATGGACCCAAATTTTCAATTAAATGGTTGGATGAATTTCCTGTCTTATGTCCACCCATGAATTTTACAATGCCCTGCATGAGTCCCTTTGCTGATGCACCCCATGCTCCTGTCCCACAAGAAGTTCTCCTTCTTCTCTAAATTACACTCAACCTGGAGCTATTATTGGAAGGGACATTCCATTCCATTCCATTCCATTCCATTCCATTCCATTCCAGCCAAATGCCAAGGCAGATTAAAACAAAAGCGCCAGTATAAATTTCAATTCTATTCAAAATAAATAAATAAAAACATTCAAAAGGCCCCAAAATCCATTTAAACAAACTCCCCCAGAATGCCCATAAACTCCACAGCTGGGTGGAAACTGTGCCCATCTTCCAGGTGAGTTCCAGGGTTTGTTCAGGAGGGAGGAGATCCTGCCAGCCTCTTTTTACAGGAGTTTTATTGGTCACAGCCTCCCCACTAATTAGCAGGAACATCAGGGATCTCGTGGGTTCCCTCTGATTTCAGAGGTGTTGCTGCTCTCCCTCACTTCCAGAGGCTCCTGGTGCTCAAACGCTGACCTCAGGCTTTGGGGATTCCATAAATCTGTTCCCACATTCCTCTGACAAATATTTTCTCAAGCTGTTTAGCAGGGCTGAACAGCGAAGGGAACTGTGGGCAGTGAGAGGGGCCAAAGGAACATTCCCATCAGGGAGCTGATCTTCCAGCAGTGTTGGTGCTACTGGAGCTGGTCACCCTGGGATCCAGGCTGCCTCCTGCCACTGGATACTCATTTATGCTGCTAAAGGAACATGGATGTGGAGGACATCAAAGATGACCTGGCAAAATTCACCAGAAAAAGGTTTTTGTGAGACCTTCCCTATGAAACAAAGGAATTAAAACAGTGTAAGACAACAAGAAAAGGAATAAAAATCCAGCCTGGTATCCCAGGGAAGTTTCCTCTTAGCCAGGATGGATGGACAGCTGTTTCATGGCAGAAACAAGCTTAGGTAATTTAAAAAAATTCAGTGCTTTTAATATTTATTTTCAGCTTCGGGTATTTCTCTTATCTCCCTTGTTTCCCTCTCAGACTTCCTAAAACCCTGCTCTTCCAAGTGCTTTATAGCCATGGATTCAGGGCATCACGGAGGTAACTGGACATCCATGGGTGACCTTTCCCTGGGCCTGGATGTCCAGGGTGTATTTTATGCTGAGTGGAAAACTGGCTTGGATCAAATTCTCGACATCACTCAGCTCATTCATTTCTTTTTGTACATTTTTTGCAGATTCCGACCACTGTATCCGTATCAAACAAGTCTCCAGAAAATATCCAACACTCCTGCTTTTTAACTTGGAATCAGTGATGAACTCTCAGTTTGATTTCAACTGGACTGCTTAATATATGGAAATAGGGAATTGTGAGAAGGTTTTCCAATTTAACTGATTATTTTTTCTTGTCTGCACTTTCAGTGGATAAAAAGAAAAAAATATGACCAGGGGAGAAAATAATCTAAAACCACCAACAATTTTTTTTCTCTTAAAAAATTGTAAATCAAATTATTAGATTTCTTTATTTCAAATTTAAAAATTGAAATAGAGCAGGACTTGCCCCATCACATTGTGCCTGAAACAGCTACAAATGGGTTATGGGGAGGTGGTTAATGATGTGTTGTAACGATGGGTCTTTTCTGTTTGTTGAGATCACAGAACCTGACCCACCAGGACTTTTTGGCCTCATTGGATAATTAATTTGCCATATGGCTTAGAAAGCAACAGGCAGGGCTGTTCCCTTCCCTGCAGATTGTGGTTTAAGGGGTCTCTGTAAAGTTCTTTGAGGATGAGCAGCTAAAGGTTGATGGAAGAGCAAGTTTGAGGGCAAAGCAATTCCAAAAGTTAAACCTCAAATTGTCCAAGGCATTCCCTGCAGGCAGCATTGCCTTCCTTGCAAACTCTCATAAATAGAAGTCCAGCATAGAAAGAGGCTGATAAATTAGACAGGGATCTATGAAGAGAAAAGAAGCCAGAACGCAATACCTCCAAGACATATGTCTTTATTTACTCAAACATAAATCAAACCAAACAGGAACTTCTGCGAGTCAATCGGATCCCGTTTGTATGTTTTTCCTGACACATAAATCTGGCTGCAGCAGAATGGCATGAAAAATAGAGGAACCAAACTCCCACAGTGCCTAATCTTTCATTGGATCTGGACTGATAACTGACCCTGCTGAGCTGGGCTGTGGTGCTCCGGGGAATCACGGGATCACCGGAGGCAAAGGACGTGTGTTTGAAGGGTTTCAGTGCTGGACTTCTGAGTGCTACTGTGGATCCAGCCTTGAGGGATGTCATTTGCTGTTTCTATTTTGCCCCTTCCAAGGCCCTAAAGAAAACGCCAGCAGCTGTTGAGGTGTCACACAGTGAAACCCAACGCAGGGGATCCAGTGAGAGCAAAGCCAAATTAATTACCAAGGAGCGAGTCCTGGTGGGTCAGGTTCCATGACCTCCACAAAAAATAAACTACCTGCAGGTGGGCGTGTGCCTCAACTTCCCCATGCCTGAACTTCCCTGTGGCTGATCTTCTCTGTGTTACAGCCTAGCAAGGACCCAGCTGTCCTCCCAGAGGTGGGAAAGCATCCCTCGGGATGTGACGGGAGCTGGCTTCAGTCTCCCAGCCTGCCAGTTCCCTGAAGACAAGTCCCATCATTTCCCACCACTGGAGCTGATGGAATTCTCCCAGGAAGCTGTGAAATGCTGAGGTGGAGCAGTTCTTTGGGAGCAGTGCAGGGGTCCCCACAGCAGCATCCTGGCTGGTGATGCCTGTGCTGTATCTCCATGAAATATTAACCACGGAAGGCCTTCACAGCCAGACTCATGAGGCATTTCCAGGAGGGAAAAATTCCCTCTTTCTTAGCTGTGTTTTGCTGCCCAAGCTGCTGAGACTGCAAATTTAACCATCTTATAACTTGAAGAGACCTTAGGTGAATCCAGTCTCACTCCTAGGAATGTTATCTTTTCAATTTTGGCAAACATGGGGTATTTTCATAGAGATTCCTCTCGCTTGTGCTAAAATGGAGAAAGATGGAACATGAGGGATGGTTTTACTCCTTTGGCTGACAAAGTCTGCTTTGAATAAAATAAAAAAAAAAGGATCATGCAAAATATTATTAATGATCAAATCCACGGTTTTCACTAAGCCAGAACATTACTCAAGGTCATATCCCCTGAAATCCTCCTTTGACTGGTGGAGTGGTTTCTTCCAGTTTAAATGCAGTCACAATATTATCCCTAATGTAAACTGGTAACATGGATGTTTTTGCAGTTGGTGTTGGTAAAGCATTCCCAAGAGTGGCAGATTACTTTCCACCATGGAAAAACAAATTCCACCCTGCCTGCCATCACCCCCCCCTGCAATTCCACTCACCTTTTCCAAACAGTACATTCAGTAGGAAATCCTGGTGATGTTAAAGCTACTTCTGCTGAAAACCTGGCTACCTTAATTGGTCCTGCTCACTTGATATATGATATCTTCTAAGTCAGAGTTTTCCCGTGCTGAGCATCCATTAATTGTGGCCTCCAACGAGGCCTTCCTGGTGCTGTATCAGACCTGTTAAATCCTATCTTGCAGGAATGGAAAATCGGTGAGCTAGATCCATGGAAAGCAACAAAACAAGGAGTTCTGTGGAGTGTTTTAAGGAGTACCTGAAGGCAGGAGGGCAGCCTGGCAGGGATTGGGAGTGGAGAACAGAGCTAGAGCAGCTCTTTGGAGCAGCAGGTTGGCAGAGTTACCTGGAATGGTCACGTGCATTGAGTCTGTGGATGCTGAGGGTCTCCTGAATACCCTGAGATATGGGAGGAGGAGCTCAGGAGAGGCATCTCCTGCATCAATGCATGCCCAACCAAATTATTGCGCTTGAGCTCAGCTTGTCCACGTCCCAGGACCCAGCTCTTCTCCAGGTATCCTGTGCACACCCACCCAACCCACAGGTTCTGTTCTGCAGAAGGAGTGGGAATCTAGCAGAGATAAGTGTGAAGAAGAATTAAAATTCACCAGTGACTGCAAAGGACTTTTCATATTTCACTGTCTGCTTATCTCTGTTAACTCAGATAAATTAGGTCAGCCAGGGAATGTGGCCCATGTGCTAAAATCATCAGTGGATGATGTCATGGTCAAAACGAGTCCTCTTTTAGGAGTTTAAAAGGTAATTGAAAGGTTATTTTTTTTAGAAGTTCACTTCATTTTTTTTTTCTAATGGGAAGTAAATGAGATTCAGGTCATATCCAGGCAAGCTCAGGGTGAAGTCATAGGGTGAAGAGAGGGAAGATGGAGTTGAAGATTAATTTGATTAGGATTTCTTAAGATAATATTTGATTTTATGAGGGGTTTAAGAGCAGCAAGGTCCATTTACTAAATCTGAGCTCTTCATCAATTTTTTTCAGGCTACACAGAAAGGTGCAGAGCTTTGCTTGGAGTTAGATGGTCACAAATGGAGAAAAAATAATACCGGTTACAATAAGAATCTGGAAACTGTTAACAGAAAAAAATGGATTTGATTAAACGCAGAGATGAAGATTCTCTTATTTCCTTGTGAGTTCCTGAATTTTTGTAATACACAAGCTGCAAATTTTACCTTGGGTGAACACTACAAGCTTTTAATTCTATTACAACAAATAAGTTAAAGAATCCACAGGAAAGAAACCAATTCCTTGTCATACTCCTGGTTCCCAAAAAAAAGTTATTGCAGGTAGAGTTCTACCCATTATTGCTCACAAAAAACCTTAAAACTTTGTAACTATCTGAAGTAGGAAATAACATGAATTCAAAGGATAAAATCCCAGTGTGAGTAGCCACAAGATAAACTCCTTCAACCTTCAAAATCCCAGGAAGCAGGGTATGATCCAGCACCCAACCCCTGAGTGAGGGTGTAGGACAGTGGAGATCTGCTTGTGCAAGAGGGAATTGGCTCCAAAATACGGAAACACTCACCTGGGTTATTAGAGAATAATTGGTTTGGTTTTGAGGACACTCACAAAGTTCTCAGGCTGTCCTCGCTCTGGGCAGTCCATTATTGTCACCAAAATTAGAACATGAGGGAAAAAAGGAAGGGGAAAAAAACCCCCTCTGTCCTTCTGCTTGCAGTTCCTCAATGCATCCCCAAAGTGGCAGGGCTATTAAACACCCATCACCCTCCGGCGTGTGCCAGCACGGCAACTCAGGAATTTGGTTTTGCAGGAATCTGGAGAGCCACAACAGCTTTCCTGGTGTCTGGCAGAGAGTCCTGGGTGCCTGGAGTAAGGATTTTCCTGTAAATGTGACAAGGGATTAGCAGCTGGGGAGAAACCTGCAGGAACAAGAGCTGATCCTGTCTCCAAGGGCTCTTTGTGCCTCTTGCAACCTTCAAGGGCTTTCTTGAGTCAACAAAGGCAAACAAGGATTTCTCAAGGGGATAAATCAAGAGGGCAGATTTGGAGGAGAAAAGAAACTTAACTGTATGAATTATATTGGTTTCTTTCCCCATAGAGAAGCCTGAACCAAGGTGATGCACACCCCGAAAAGGCTGAAGGGGATTTAAATCCTCGTTTGCTCCTCTCATTACCCACCTATTTATGAACCCCCCACTCTGCTGGATGTGCTGATGTGGCTGTGACCCCAGCCTGGGTTTTGCCCCCCGTTTTCTTACATCAGGGATATTTCTGGGGCAGTGACCACTGAGCCAGCTCCTGCACTCTCCTGCTTTCCCCTGGACTTTGGCCACCAGCCCAGCCCGGACGTCACCCCGCGAGTCACACAGACGTCATTTTCCTTCTGCTCTTCTAGGAGCTTTCCTTGCCCTGCCACCTTATCAAAGACTCAGTATTTAAACAGCTTAAGCTTGGCTCAGCTTGTTTGTGAAGGCTTGGCCCCAGCCCACGGCTGCAGGCAGCTCAGCAGGGCTGGGCAGCAGCAAACAGGGGATGAGGCTGGGGGCTCCTCCAGCAGCACTGGATCCTGAGGGTTCCTGTGTCCAGAGCTTGGGGACACCCTCCTGCTGTGACCAGGAATTCTGGAATGCATCACCAAACTCTGCCAGGGTCCCGCCACCCTCACGAAGTTCTCCCCAGTATCCCATCCAACCCTACTCTCTTCCAGTTTGAAACCATCCCCCCTTGTCCTGTCACTGCCTGTCCTTATAAAATCTCCCTCCCCATCTTCCTTTTGGGCTCCCTTCAGGCCCAATTCGGGCACCCCGGAAGCTTCCCTTCTCCAGGCTGGATTTTTGCTGTTGTTTCAGGGTGATCTCCTTAGCTGAGCTCAGAGGAGCTTGGATTCCCAATGCACTGCTACTTCCACATCTCATCGCCGTGAATATTAATGCAATTATTAAGGAAATGCTTCTTTTCTGGGTGGGTAGAGGAGGATGAGGGATGTAACCTATGAGAAGAAGCGGCTTGAACCTGCATCTCCCAAATCAGGAGCTACATTCCTAAAGATCCAACTTGTGTTAATTCCCTCATACCCAGAGCACCGAGCAGCATCTGAATGTGGAGGGAACAGCACTTCTGTCTCAGTAGTAGGTAGGATAAGAAGCCCTAAAAATTAATTTATAACACATTTTCCTTAAATCCATGATGGTCCAAGTAGGCTTGGTCCTGATTTCATTTAGAGCTGGGAAGGGAGTTCAGCAAAACAAATGGATCTCTCCAGATTAAACATGGGTGGAAGTCTGTGTAATGAATTGAATTGGCCCTGGGATCATTTTGCTCATCCTTGCTTTTGTGAAAATATTTGCAGTGGGACTTTTGGGCCAACTGAGCACTGCCTCTATTTGTCGAGGACCGCAAGGAATGTTTAGAGTAGAATTTTGGAAAATGTCTTTGAATAATGCGGATTAGTGGCTGCCTGTGTGATTTAAACTTTGCCATAATTAAACACCAGCAGCAATTAGCAAATAACAACCAGAAAGTGAACCTAGATTAAAAATGCTTTTAGAGAAAGACCAACTATCACAAGGACTTGAAACATTGGGAAAGATGCAAATGATCCTGAGGGGTTTTATCTCTTCTCCTCCACCTCCAAAGTCCTGGAAAGCTCCATGAACTCCCAGGATTTCTCCTGCAGCAGCCTGTGGTGGAAAATGGGAATTATCAGCTCTAACCTTCTGCCTGAGCAACCTGACTCACATGTTTAGGTGCTCAGGAAGGCCCAAAACTCTTTCCTAAACCTTTGGTGACTGTTGTCACGAAGAGAATCCCTGGAGCATCTGCTGCCCAAGGAACTGGGATGCTCAGGAATTCTTTTCCACCTGTGGGTGTGGCACCCAGGAGGGATGCAGGCAGCACTGAGGGTTTGACTGTGGTGGCTGGGGAAGGCTGGGGAAGGCTGTTCCTGCTGCTGCAGCCTGCACGGAGCCAGGCTGCACTTCTGTGAGCAACAACTGCTTCTCTGGGGACAGAAATGCACGGACACGGGAAATCCAACCACTGAAAAATTTTAGGAAGGTGGAATGGAAAAGAAAAGGATAATAGGAGTCCATGATTTACGACACAGCACAATGAGAGACAGAAATAAAGGAGCCTGGAGTTTTATAAGATTATCTGAATTCATTTGAGGAGCAATACAAGAAGTGAAGCTTTGTAGCTCTAGACACGATATTCCCCCAACTTTTCATGTCTATTCAAACGCCTGGTGTGTGGATTTGTCAAGCTTAAAAGCCTGGCAGACTTGGCAAAGCAATTCTTTTATCTGCAAGCCAGGTAGGGCACAGGCAAGTGCCCAACTTTCCCGTGTTCTCCTGCCAACATTTTCCCTTCCCAGTCACAGGCGCTCGGGCAGAGGGTACAGGGAGATCAGCCTTTGTGTTTGCTCTGCTCCGTGGCAGACGCAGACAAAGGTGCCAATGATGTGTGAGGATTACGGGAAAGTCTGACCCTTTGTTTGCTTCAGAACCAGCTGAGGAGATCCAAGGAAAGGGCATGAAAGCAGCACAGGCTGAACCCGGCCCGGGAAGCAGGAGCCGAGGGAATGTCTGGTGGCTGGACCGGGCCCAGAGGGTGCGGGAGGGTTTTGTGCTGGCTGCTCAGCCAAGGCACCCACCTGGGACATAAACACGCCCGAAATTAAAAAGAAAGTGTCTCCCCGGCCTCTGTAGTGGGACATCAGAGCAGCTCTCCCGTTTCTGTGCACCCAAAGGGGCACCCTCTGGAGGCACCCCCCAAGCCTTTCCACCAGTGGGATGTCAGGAGCACCCTCCTGCTGCCCCACAGCCCTCCCTGCAGCGAGAGGAGCGCCTGGTGCAGGGACAAGCTCCTGGTTCACGCCAGGGAAGGCCAACCCCGCCTGCAGTGGGTGCAGAGTGCCCCAGCAGGGCAGAGCCAGCCGGGATCCAGCCCTGTGCCCGCTCCCAGGCAGGCACAGGATGAAGGACAGCTCCAGACCGGGCAGCAGTGCTGGTAGAATGCTGAGCCCGAACCATTAATCCCAGCGCTGTGGGTGATAAAGGCATATCCCAGCATGTCTGTGCTGGAGAGAGGAGGTGAAACTGCGCTTCTTTTCTTCTAGGCCAGCATTCCAAGTTATCTAATTCCCATTCGGACTTAAACATGCATTCCTGTTGTCTGCAAGCGAAAATTCAATATCTGAAGATATTTTCTACTACAACCATTGAAACCCAAGCCTGTTTTTTTCCTATTAGTTTTCTGATGAGGCTGATTAAGATGTAGTGAAGTCAGATTTGGGATGCAGGGTAACACATTCCAGCTCCGCTCACAAGAAGGGTCTCAGATTTACTCCTGGATCCCAAGTGTTCCCCTCTGATACAGGATACTGCATTCCCACAGAGTTCTTAAATCCCTGCTATGCAGCAGAAGTGTGTGGTCAAGAGTATTTTGCATTGTTGGATAGCAGATTTCGGCAGTGTTTCTCACATCCTCCATGCAGCAGAGGGTTTAGTTTTTGAAAAAGGAGCCACAGACTCATTATTTTCTGGGGAAACAGCAAAACCCAGCAATCAATCAAAGCCAAAAAAGTCTCCGTCTAAAACCTGCCTTTCCCTCTGCTTTTTCAAAGCGTTGCCACTCTCTCATGGACAGCCCCAGATAAAAGGACTGATCTCTGAGCAGAAGGAGCACCTTCAAACATGAAATATTCACTTCATTTACAGCCTACACGATTTTTGGAACTGCCTGCTGTGCCACAAACCTTTGGCTGGAGCCCTTTCCATCAGCCCATCCCATTCCCCCTCTCCTCGGGACAGGCTGACTCCAGAGCAGGAGCTCACACAATCCATTTCAATACCTGTCCCACTGTCTCTTTTCCATGGGCCACCCAGACCTCAGGAAGCTAAAAACACCCTGAAATCCCAAAGACAGCCCTATTTCCACATTATTTTGTGTTGTGTTGTGTTGGTTGGGGGTTTTTTTTCTGATACAAGTAAACTGTGACAGGCTCACATGGGGAGTGATTGCATCAAATTAAACCTGTTTTCATATTACAGTATAATCTGGGTGGACTTGTTTACACTAATTGGAACTAATTATGTGTCTGCTAAACCGGTAGGTTTGATTGTGGGAGGTTCAGGGACTAAAGCACTTCATGAGTGCCTTAAATCTACTTTTTTCTGGAAGGCACATGGAGCAAAAAGGAAAAGTGATAAAATCTCAACGAGCTCAAACCTTGCAAATGGGGAAAATCAACTCAGCTTCACTGCAGTCCCCACGGAGGGGAACTGGTTCAGTCTGTTGATGCTTGGAGGAGTCTGTAAAGTCATTTGGGGCAGAACACAATAAGCAAGATGACAATAAGGGAGATGCCAATCAGCAGGGACGGCTGGGAAGGCCAGGGACGCCAGGACAATGTTTTGTGAGTGCTGAGCAGAGCCTGGGGAGCTGCTCTGTGGGGTGGCAGCGGGGAGCTCGGGCATTCAGCCTGGAGAAGTCATTAATGGGAGACTTTTGTTCTGTTTCGCTTGTTTACCGTGTTGGATTCTCCACAAAAGAAAGGAGAGCAAGATGTGCAAACATCATCCAGGCCCTGGGTCCAGCTGCTCCAAGCACATCTAGATTTTTCTCCTGAATTTTCCGTGTACTCTTGTTGGACTGGTGACACCAGAGCTCTCCAGAAACACACAAAAACCAGGAGTTACCCAAAAACTGCTCAGACACAAGTCACTAAATGGATGGGAAATACCTTTGAGAAGCCCTTGAGACAAATATTCCTGGGATGCTCTGGAAAAACCCACTCCTGTGGCCTCAGGCACCAGGATGAGCACCAACCTCATGGCCTAAATTCTACCTAAATGTACTTAAATTTACACCACTGTAATCCCCATGTCTTTCACCAAATGACAATAAGGGAAGTTAATGTTTGGTTTATTTCAAAAGATGAGAGCTTTAAAATCTGGAGTTTTTGGTTCTTCAAACCTTGCTGCCATTCAGCCCCTGAAACCACAACTGTGTTTTTAAAGGGTGGGGGAATTAAACACACCCAGGATTCTGAGATCCATAAATGCTCATGAGGGATCCATAAATACCCACAGGGACATCAGTTTCTACACATCTTAGGACTTAACTCCAAGGTACAAGGTGGCTTTTGATTCAGGTGCAAAAAATTCTGATTTTATGCTTTTTGCCACCAACTAATAGAGCAACACTCTAAGGAATGAAAACCAATTTATGAAAACTGCTTGAGCCTGTTCTGTTTAGGTGTTGTTAAAGGGTTTTCCTGTCCCGTGGATATGAAGCTGGGACTCTTTCCAGGATGGGAATCGTGTTCACCTCTGAATTAGTGAGCTCTGCTTGGGGAGACACTTGCAAGAGCTGTGTGAAGCCACTTACGAAAAATGTGGGCCTTTTAAATAATTGGCAGGTTTATCACCAGGCAAACTGCACTTTCGTCTTCATTTGGAGAAGGGGGCAGGCAGAATGGATAAGAAAAGAGAAGCGAAGAGAAGAAAAAAAGACCTAGAACGGGGAGGGGAGGCCAAGGAGAGGAAAGCCGTGAATCTTGTGTATCATTTGAGCTCCTGGGGCACTGGCCTGCTGTGCCAGTGCCTTGTTTGCAGGGCTATTCCAAAAGGAAAAGCAAGCAGGCAGCTCCCCAGCTGCCCATTGGTATTCCAGGGCTCTCCAGGCTCTGGCATCGCCCCCGGCACAGCCGGCACCGGGACGGGGAGGCTGAGGATGGCTGAGCCCTCCGGCTCTGCCCAGCCCAGCCAGCCACAGGGGCAGGGATTTTCACCCCATTTGCTCTCACGTGACACATTCTGATTCCTGAAAATGAGGAAATCTGGTCACTGATTCCTTGTGAGAGTGGCTCTGAGCTTGTCGGGATGCTCAGCTCCCAGCTCTCCCCGCTTTCTCAGCCGAGGGCAGCTCAGCAGTTTGGTTTTCCAGGGTTTCTATAGCATGATGTCAGAACAAGATTTCAGTGTAATTCCAATCATTTGGCTTGCACTCGGTGGAACATGTGGTACCTTTTCGCTGTTTTACTGTTTTTATAAGTTAAGCTACATCTTTTTGTGTTACCTGAGAGGATCTGTGGTTCCTGGGGAGAACTTGCATTCCACATTTCAATATTTTATTCTGAGTTTGAACTAGAGTTTTATTTTCCCCTCCTAATTGCTTTTAAAAAAAGGTTTGTCTTTTGGTGTAAATCTGGATAAAACCATCCAGGTCTTGTCAGCAGCACCTTATTGGAACTCGAAGTGGAGATTACATTGCTTTGTCCAGCTGGCTGATTGCCACTGACTCTGACTCCTCTGACTTATCCATGAATTCACTGCATCCAAGACAAGAAGGACTCCATATAATTTTGCTGCTCTTCAAGTGCAAAAAACCACTTCCCTAAGAGAAATTTCACAGTAACCTCTCGTCACGCAGTCCCACCCCCTCACCCGTTAACCTGTGAGGACACAAGTGTTTGTGGAAGTGATTCTGAGGGTCACATGCTTGTTTGAACGTGCAGTTATTCCTGCCAAAACCCCATGGGAATTCAGCCAGCGAAAGGAAAAGAACAATCCAGCAAGACCTGTCTGGCCAGCCAGAGCCAGCAAAGCCCTCTTGGCTGTTTAACACCGAACCCTCACACTTGTCTGGGGCGGTTTTTAGGGGAGCACGTGTTCTCTGCATCCAGAACTTCCATCTGAGCTGGGAACTGTGCATGGAGGAGCAGGATGGTGTGCACTGCTCTGACCAAGAGATGCTCACAGACCCAGCTGACCCCGACAAGCTGCTTGTGGGTGGGAATACCTATTTAAATGGGACCTGACAATCACATTCCAGCAGGTCTCAGGTTAAAAGGGAGATGGATTCATCTCCCACCTGCAGGCTGCTCTCAGTGTGTTCCTGCTCACCATGGGTAGTAACCACCAGGTCAATCCCTGCCAGCAGCTCCCAACTCGCTCGCTTTTGGACCAAAAGCTGAAATTGCCTTTTCTATCTCAATTTTACATCAAGTCAACCATAAATCCAACTTAAGCCTGTCCCCAAACCGTGGCTGAAACTCATGACTTTCGTTTACATCCCTTTCCAAAGGAGGGGAGCCAAGAGCAGCCAGTTCCCTTTGGAAGAGAACTGAGCAGCGCACAAAGCCCTCAGAAAGAGCTGACAGCATTCATTTAGGGTGGCCAGCAACTTGCAAGGTTTCCAGTGATTCATTTCTAACAATTCACCAGGATATCTTGGTGTCTCCAGCCTCTCCATCTGCCATTCCTTTTGGGAATGGAAGGTGCAGTGCTTGGATGATGAAATGCCCTCAGTAGTGCAGGGCATAAGGAGGGATCTGGTGTGGCCTCGGGATCAGCTGAGTGAAACCAAATGATTTTAATTTCCAAAGCTTCACGTTCCCGAAGGGTCTGTCAGGATTCCTTTGCACCCTGTGGTATTTATTTGGGTCCAGATTTCAAGGCATGAGTCCACGGGGCAGGTTCCCAGTGAAATCATAGCAGTGCAATTATAAAGTTATTATTAGGGCCACTTCTTCCAGAATAGAAACTACAGAGAAGGCAAGAGCACTCCAGCTCTGGCCATATAATTAGGCAGCAGACAGAGTTCTTAGTCACGCTGCATTTTCTAATGTGGGGCTGTTGCAGAGCTGACAGAATACCCGGGGCAAACAGGATGACTGTGCAGATTCCTGGAGAGGAGCCTGTGTCAGGCTCTGGGATCAGCTGCGTGGAATAAACCCTGGCTATCCCTGCAGTAAAAGATATCCCATGCTGATTGAAGACGCAGGCTTTGCCTGTGAGATTGGATTCAGGGCCATGGCCTGCAATCTGAAAGCAATCCTCACCTTATAACAAGGCATCTCAGATCTTTATTTCTTGCAGAATTTGACCTGACTCACACCAAGCACTGAAATCCAAAATTTAATCAGCAGTTTCTCTCATACTCTGTGTATCAGGCTGGGAATCTCATCAGAACACGATTTCTTGAGAGATTTCCAATTCCTGATGGCAGAAAACACCACAAGAAAGGATTTGCTTTAGCCCAGCCAAACCCAGACATTTCAGAGTCGTGCAAAACCAAACAGTGAAACACCCCCAGTGTTTTGAGACACAGAGAAGGTTTTTTTAGGATTCCTGTTAATGTGACCAGACCTCTTTGTGGTCCCTCTGTTTCAGCCACGACAACCTGACGATAAATTGCCATTTCTCAGCAGCTCAGGCTGATTTTTTTTATTTGAAGAATGAGATTGCTTTGTGCTGAGCAGATCCTGTCTTGCCAAAATCGGTGCTGGGAGAGGGCTCCACACAAGCCTCCAGTTCTTAGCAATGGAAGAAAGAAACCCCAAATCCAAACAGAAATTAACTCACCCTGTTATTAGCGGTTAAAGGGGGAGAAGCTGTGATATTGGAGTCTGATGTGGTCCCACTCGCTCCCAAAGAGGGTTAATTTTTTTTTTTAATAGTGAAGTGTAAAAAGCAACTTGGAACTTTCTCTTCTTCCCGAGAAATCCCAAAGATCTTTAGTGCCCTCTACAGCCACTCTGGGTTCGTTCTTACCCTCAGCACCCGAGTCAGTTTTTGTGTTCTTGTTCTTGTCTCTGTTTCTCGAGTGAGCTGCAATGCACAGCCCTTTAAACGAGCTTTCAGCACTGCATTAATCACATGCCTTAATGGGCAAATTCAGCTTTTTTCCTGCTCATATATTTGCATGCTCCTTACGTAGCAGAATGCTAAAAAGTACAGCCTGTGCAGCTGGAGAACCACGGGCTCGTTTCACTCCCAACCCAGCTATGCAGAGTGTGGTTTACATCCCAAAAGGAGGAACAGAAGGCACAATTCTCCTCCCTGTGCACTGACACTTCATCTCTCCTGCCTGGAGCCAGCAGCCTCTGGTTGTGGATAACTCACGGAAAAGTCCTGAAAACCCCAAATTGCTTTGCAGCCTCCTACATTTGCCGTGAGTGATTTACACACAGCGTGGAGTGGTCTGGGTTGGGAGGGACCTGAAAGATCAGCTCGTTCCAGCCCCCAAGTCGGGGTAAGGGACACATGGGCTGATTTAGAAAACAAAAATGGAAGTGCTTAGCAGTTTCCACGGCCAGGGGTCTGAAGGCCCTTTGCAGACTGAGAGGCTGATAAAGCTTTTGGATCAGGGAACATCAGGAGAGAGCCATGCTGTGAGTTGGGAATACCCTGGGCCTGCCATAGGTAAAACATCATTTCAGCCCCCTTCTCCTGAACGTCACTTCACCCAGGGTTTGAACCCCCTTCCCCTGAGCCTGCCATAGCTAAATCATTTCACCCAACATTTCACTCCCTTCTCCTGAGCTTTCCACAGCTAAAACATCATTTCGCCCCCATTCTCCTGAACCTTCCATAGCTACAACATCATTTCACCCAGGATTTCATCCCTCTTCTCCTGAGTCTTCCATAGCTAAAACATCACTTCACCCAGCACTTCATCCCCCTTGTCCTGAGCTTTCCACGGCTCAAACGTGATTTCACTCCCATTCTCCTGACCTCCCATAGCTAAATCACTTCACTCAGCACTTCATCCCCCTTCTCCTGAGCTTTCCACAGCTCAAACACCCTTTCACCCAGCATTCCAACCCCATTCCCTGCAGCCTCCTCTCCTTAGGTGGCTTGGCTTTAGGCAGGGAGCTGGGATCTGTGTGTTGGGCTTTGCCCAAGGACAGCTGTGCCCCTTCCCCCGTGTGTCCTGTAGGAGCAGCCACCTCTGCCGGCCGCCACCCAGGGCTCGTCACAGCCTTTTCCAGGCTGCTCTGCCATCCCGGGGATCCCAGCACTGCAGCCCTAAGGAATGAGCCGAGATTTCTGCTGGCAGAGGAGCCTCTGGCTGTGAAGGTGGACTTCAGCCACTGCTTCTTCCCCAGGTTTGGTGCTGGTCATGCTCTGTGCTCACCTTAAATCAGCTCAGGGGCACGTATCTGGAGGAGCTCAGGCGTGTTTCTGGTGAAGACAAAATCCCTGGAACAAGGATAAGGCTCTGCTGGAAGCAGGAGCTCGGTGCTGCCCCGTTTGCCCTGACCACACCAGTTCACCCAGCACGTGGGAACTGGGAGCCTCCCCATCCCAAGGAACACCTGGTACGTGGGGAGGAATTTCCAACTGCGTTCACCACGGGGAAACGTCATCCTTGGACTGCTCTGTAACCAAAATCTCCAACAATATCCTGTGGAGGAAAAGTTCACTGCTAGGAGCTGAGCCACTGCTTCATCAGAAACCCCATGACCTGAGGGACTGCTAAAAACCTAAATAATAACAAATGTTTTATTTACAACTGGTAAATGACAGCCAGATGTTGCTGAGCAGACCCTTTCCTAGCCGATGAATGAACATGCCAGGAATAATCCGTGTTAACACACAGATATTTTAGCAAACCCTGGTGCTCAAAATGGCAAAACCCCCTTTTGTTTCATGATGTTTTACCCTCTGTACTGTTTTACAGTTTCCTGGAAATCCAAATTATTTATTTATTGGTAGGAGGGAGGGGGGGCAAAAAAATAAAAATTTTCAATTGAAAATATTATTCCCCCTGTGGTGTTTGCATTTCCAAATGCAGTTTGATTTTGTGTGTGTGTGGATATGAAATAAAACCTGGAAATGAAAACCTGTGTTTCATTTTGAAATGTCAGCCTGGACAACATTTTCAGCCTCGAGATGTGACTTTATTCCTATGCTTAAAAATATAAAAATAAGATTCCCTGCTTCATTTTAAGCATTTCAATTTTTCATCCCATAACTTGTTTCCCTCACTGCTGACTCTTCCCCTCTCCTCTCCCCTCTACTCATTTTTTTTTCTAGGCTGAAAAAGCAGAAAAAGGCACAAAGCTGACAAAAATAAGGTAGAAATAATTCCATCCCTTTTTAATTTTTTTCCAGACAGCACAATATTGAATATTTTTTCCATTTATAAAAGAGTGACAAGTGAAAAAAAAGGAATAATTTTATTTTTTCATGTTTTCCCACTTTTTCACTTTCTGTTCTCCTGAATGATGATCTTTGTATTGACAAAATGTAAAGGGCAAGGGAGGCATTCCCAACATCAAAAACCAAGGAGCAGAAAAATTAATAATCCCATTCATTTTCCGAAGCACAGCCTGGTCCGAAGTCAAGATGAAATGAAAAAAAATGAAGTAAAAATGGGCAGAAAACTCCAGAAATGGTCACTGGGAGGCACCAAGTGCTGCCCCAGCCCCCCACGAGCCCGAGAAGTCCTCTGGGACCTCTCATTCCAGGGAATCAGAGCCCTGGGAGGTCCAGGAGCGAGGGAGATGCTGGTGGACACCCAACTTCCCAGGAAAACAAACCTCTGACACCTTCCACCACCCCTGCCTGGGTCCCAGCACCGTTCGCCCAAGGCTGGGCAATTAAATTTCACCCTGCTGGAGGCTGGGAAGCTCGGCCACAGGGAAGCACCAACCTCCAGGATATTCCCAGCTGGGAGCCAGAGCACAACCGGGCACCACTTCCAGGTTTGCACCACACACACGCACGAAGTGCGACGGAGGACACGGGTGCAGAGGAGCTGGTGACAATAAAACAAGATTAAACCGGAGCCTTGCCTTCACTCCTTGCGGGAGAAGGAAAACCTCGTGGAAGACAAGGGAAATCCAGCTGTGAAACGTTGCGGGGGCCTTGGGCTCGGATCCTGTGCCCAGAAGGGGATAACAGGAGCAATAAACCTGTGACAGGCACATCTGAGTGCTCTGGGGAGGGGGTGCAGAACCACTCTGTCATCCAGAAATGAGAGGCAGAGTTTGCATTTCTGTTATTTCACGTGGTCCCTGAAGCCAGGAGTGGATCCAGCGTGATCTGCGAGGAGATAGCGCTGGGAGCGGGGGAATGTTAGGCTCCAGATTAGTTTTCTACCTCATAAATTCAGCCCTTCCACATCCCCTGTTCTCTGCTCGGTCCCACCCCCTCCCTGCTCACCCCCCTCTCACAGACATAAAGAGCTGCTTTGCTCCTGCTGCTTCTTATTTTCCAGCCAGTTCCCATAAAATAAATGTATTTTCTCTTTTGCACCATTGGTCTGCTGGCTCAGGAGCTGGTTCTGTACCACAGGAGCAGCTGGCTCCTGGTTCCCTTTGGTGTTTGCGCATGGATTCAGCCCAGCTCCAAGCAGTGAGGTTGGTGTGTGGCTGCCCCATCCCTGGAATTGCCCAAGGCCAGGTTGGACAGAGCCTGGAGCAACCTGGGATGGTGGAAGGTGCCCTACCCACGGCAGGAGGTGGAATTAGATGATTTTTGTGGCCCTTTCCAACCCAAACAATTCCATTATTCTATTTTTTTTCTACACTGCAAACTCATGGAGAAATTTAGCCTGGAACTAATTTAAAGTTTAAGGACTATTAACACTTAGCATTGTCTGGAAGCTCAACTCATGCTCAGATCTTCCTTCAGCTCCTCTTTCGGGATGAAAATGCTGCATGGATCATTACTTTGATCTCCAGTTTTATTGTGCTGCCACAGAAAGCAGACACACGTGTGGGGAAACTGGGAGGAGAACCTGCACTGGTGCAAGGCCACGGTTCATTTTCAGAATTCTAATTTTCTAACCAGAAGAGGAGGCTCCAGAGAGACTTTTTTTGCAGCTTTTCAATTTTTTGAACCTTTTTTTTTTTTTCCAATATTTAAAGGGGATTATAAGAAAGACAGGGACAGACTTTGCAGGACTTGTAGCACTAAGATGAAGGGGGATGGTTTTAAACTAAAAGAGGAGAGATTCAGAGTAGTTCTAGGAACAATTTTTTTGTTGCGAGGGTGGTAAGACACAGGAATAGCTTATCCAGAGAGGGAGTGGGTGCCCCATCCCTAGAAACATCCAAGGTCGGGTTGGATGTAGCTCTGAACAGCCTCTGGTTGGAGACGTCCCTGCTCCCTGCAGTGGGTTTGGACTAGATCACCTTTGAAAGTCCCTCCTAGCCCCAAAAAATCCATAACTCCATGATTCTGTGAGCACAAAACTCCTTTACACCCTCGAGATCAAGCACTGCCTTAGGAGGCAACATCCCCAAGCCCCACCCAAGCCTTCCCTCCGCACTGCAAAAAGCCAGCAATTCTCCAAACCTCAGCAAAGCTTTCGCAGAGCAGATGAGAAGGGGGAAGTTCCAGGACAGGCCCTGGGACAGAAATTTCTGTGGAAAAATAGGCAGAGGAAAGAAAACGAAAGGAGCAACTCCGAGCTCTGGACTGGACGGATCAGGGAGTGCTTCTGTTTTAACAATCGTTGTGCAGATGGTGCAGCGACTCCAGATCATTTATTTGGGGAATTTGCCCCAGCCCAGGTTTCTGTCTCTCCCTCTGCCTGGCATTTTTTGTTGCTGCTGACTCGGTTTAACCAACCTTGACACTTGCAGGCCAAAAATGAATCTTCCAAGTACAAGATGGCCAAGATTATTAAATTATGGGCCTCTTCATTATCTTTGGGTACCTTCTCAGGACAGATGAATTGCCTTAAAGTCGGGGCAGAAAATCCTCCAGGGAGAGAGCAAAGAATAATGTGCAAATACTGAATGAAAACATGAATCTACACCAAAGGAAAAAGGGAAAAAACGCACAGGCCATTTTTTTTCCCCCCTCCTCACTCATTCTGCTTCCTTTATGCTCACTGGTTCAGGGCTGCTGCTGGAAGATGGAGACGTACATTAATTCTCCATGCAGGAAAGCAAACAGTGATCTCCATCCACTGGGATTCAGACGTCTGCTCTCAGCTGTCCCTGAGGAATCTCCCTCCACTGCCTAATGGGCTCTGACCACAGCAGAGCCATTTAAGGGATGCCATATCATTTTCTAAAGCCTCATTTAGACTCATACACACACACACACACACACACAAAAAATCACCCTGTCACACTGAAGAGATTTCAACTCCGTAAAGCTCCTTTTGCTTTACTTCTCATCGCTGATTTAAAATGCAGGGCTGGATTTAAGAAAGGAAAGGAGAGGTAAAGGAAGGAAGGAAAGGAAATAGCACAGGAGCTAACTTTCCAGAGCTGCATTAAATGATGGATTTGAAAAGGCCATTTTAAAGAAAGTTGTGTAACTTTTTTAGAACAAGTGCCTGCCATAAAAGAGAGAGAAGGGGAAAAAGAGATTATCTGGTCTGGTAGTTTTCAGGAAGTTGTGGTCCCAATTCCCTAAAAATAAAATTCCTCTATGATCATCATTTTGCTTTTTACTTCTGTTAGAGTAGCACCCTGAAAACATCAACAGAATTTGGGATCCTATTGTAAAACCAGATTCCCCAGACTAATGATTGACTAAATCTACAACAGGGCACTGCTGTGAATACAGAAATTCTCTCCAGAAGAGGCTCAGGAGCTCAGAACTTGTTTTTAATCTGATTTCAGTTAAAAAATGCAAACATGATCATTATTTGTGAACCCAAGTATGTCAGAAATATTTGTTTTGACTTTATGGAAATGTTCAACCGTGACAAGAACGAAATTTTGATTTTGTTAACGTTCAGCCTCTCTGATCTCCAGCTGCACATTGGAATAGAAATGATGGCAGTAAAGATTGGCCAGGGATGATTTGACAGGAGCAAGGAGAGCCTGTGAACCATCCTGGTTAGCATGGAAGGGCATTTCCAGGTGGGAAACGTTCCAGGATGAAACTTTTCAACCAAATCAGGCCCTGTTGGAAACCACCACCAGACAGGAGAGGCTGCAGTGGGAGCTCATAAAATAGGAAGAGACCAAAGGGCATCTTGACAGCAGAATGAATCTCCTGCCTCCTTATTCACGGTGGAATTTAATGTTTAACTGTCCATGGATTTATTCCCATGCTCCCTGTCCAGCACACCTCACAACTGCCAGCCTGGGCAGGAAAATCAGCCCATCTTTCTCGCAAAATTTCTGATTTCATGGGCCACTCTGGTAATGCCATTAGAGGGGATATTTTGGAACAATAAGTAATCTGTTCTCTGGGATATTTGCACACTGGAACTCCTTTTCCCTGCCCTGATTTCTTTCTTTCATAAGAGAGAAAGCTAAATTGCTCTAGGTGATCTAAAGCTGACCTGGCTGATTTATGGTGAATAACATGATTGGGGTGGAGCCCATCTCAGAGAGTTTTACCTTCCCTGGGTCAAACCCTTAAAAAAGCAAGCAAAAAACCCTCTTCAAGCCATAATTCCCACCCAGATTTGATAAGACCTGATACATTCTGGCTCTAAACCTTCCAACAGCACAACACTGATAAGCAGAACCCCTTCAGACTGTGAGCTGTTATCACCACAGTCTCTTTATGGAGAACCCAAACTTACCCCTACCGATCTGAACATAATTTAGCTGAGGCTCCAAATCCAAACAGCAATTAATTTTTCAGAAAACTCAAACTTAGCAGAAGGAATAGTTTCCTCTTGGATGGCCTGTGTTTATTTTAACTCTGCTTCGGTCCATATGCTCAGTGCTGCTTTCTTGCTCAGGATATGGGGAATTGCAAATGTTAATTTTTTTTCTGACACACTGTAATTACTGCAGACATCAACTGGTTTTATGCCCTTCTCCAAAAATATGGTCCATGGTGTTTGCACAGGAAATTCTGGCTCGCAGGGAACGCCCTGGATTTCATCCTCCTTGCCTGTAATTCAATCTCTTTGAAAAATCAGAAAATACCTGTTTCATTTGCAGGTTGCGTGCGACACTGGGGTTTGGTCTGGACACTGCGCCTGTATCCGTGCTGGTTATGTAAGTTTTCCAGGAATACCTTCCTCCTGCCTTTCCAAGTGTTCCGAGCATTATTCTATTTGCAGGTTTTTCAGCAGGAACAGAGAAAGTCACGGAATTGTCTGGTGGAGAGGGAGAATCAGGACACTTGGACCCCAGCTCCTCTTGTAATCACTTCCCATTACCGACCCTCATGGCTGTAATTAGCGGTGTAATTAGGGCTGCTCGTGGATCCCAGGTTTGCGGAGCACGTTTTTCATTTCGTTTTCATTTATGCTGAACGATTTTCATCCCACATTTCAGCACCGGTTGCTGGGCAGAGGTTGCTCCTCCAGCGGTTTTGGGGAGTGTTTTTGGCAAGGCAAAAAGCAGGAAGGGCAAACATCCCTGTGCCCGCTGTCACCTCATGCTCCACACTCGGGAACGCTCGTCCTGGAACCCAGGCAGGGCGGGGTTTGGTCAAGCAGAGAACTGAAATATCTTCAGTCTTGATAACCTGAGAATCTCTTTGGTTTTAGCTAAAGAGAATTTAAAAAGTGACAGAACAGCCCCATCCAACGGGTTCCCATCACTCTGCAGAGTTCACATCCCGTGGTTCGGGCGCCCTTCCCTTTTGCGGAGCACAGGCAGCTTTCCCCACGGATACAAACCCACCTTCCCCTCTTCTCCCATCCAGTGGAAGCCCTTCAGCCAGGATTGCATCCACCCAAACTGTGTCATCATTGGACACGAGCCCAAATCCTGGTGTTTAAGACCACTGCTACCAGCTGAGCCTTTATGGCTGTGGAGAAATAAGAACTGAAGGCAAGATAAAAATGAAAACTCCCCTTTTCTCCGGCAAGCTTTACCCAAATATTAAACACAGCATCCCAGGAGCAGCTCCAGGACATTATTTGTGATCCTGCTCTGGCCTGGGGACAAGAATATTTCTTCCAGAGACTGCAGCAGCTCTGCACAGGACTTTTATGAGGAGCCATCCTGCCAATTACTGCAACTGGAAACACACATTTGCACACTGAATATGAGGATTATGGAGAGATTTTTGTTGGTTTGTTGGGTTTTTTTAGCACAGGGAACGTTGGATACCAGGTTTCCATGTGTGTATCTATAGGACACACTCCTAACAGAGCCCTTTGAATTACTTTGAGAGGCTGGACCTCCTGTTTGTGTGGAAAATAACCTTTATGTATCTCGCGCACTTCAAATGGACTCAGGGATCTTGGAGGTCTTGTCCAACCTCAGAGATTCTATGAAATAAAATTTTTAAAAAGGTCTGATGGATCTACCTTAAGCACTTCTCCAACTCTCAGCCTAATATCTGGTTGCCACACAAATGGGAATTCTTGAACACAATCCAATTCCATTATAAGGAAAGATGACTTGTTGAGATCACACATTTTTGTGGAAACAGATCAACTCTGACTAAATCTTTTTCATTTTTTTTGAACATTTTCTGTCTGTAGCCAAGAGGTTGCCAGGGTAGCCTGGTAGGTATTGATTTCCTGCGATATATGGAACTATGAAGCTCAAATTCCTACCACTGAATTATTTAGATTGGAAAAGACCCCTAAGATCATCACCTTTTCAACCAGACCAGAGGCCTGAGTGCCACGTCAGAAGGATGGAACTGCAGAAGGTGTGGGTGTGATGAAATGGTGTCTTTTCAACCCAATATCCTGTCAAATAAAGGAGATCCTTAAAATTCAGCCTTAGATCCTCTAGGTTATATATTGGAGGAAATTTAAAGCTGGAGGAACCTCAATTATGTGTCCTCATGACTAAATGGACCAGATCGAACCAGCATTTGGGCAGCAAACAAAGGTCAAAACGAGCTGAACAAGTTGTGTCAGAAGGTGTTTGGTGCACCCCTTTTTGAGATCAGGACACTACCTGGTAAACAGTTCCTGGGAATAAAGAAAAAAAGGTGTTTAACTTGATCTAATTTAGTGCAAAAGCAGCATTTGCTGACAGCCACCCAGCCAGGGCACACTGCAGATGGTGTTTTTCATGGCTGCAATCTCGTGTCATAGCTTTTGCAGAAGTGGAATTAAAAATCTTCACTTCTTTGTGGTGAAGACAGACAGATGCTTTCCTGCCTTAATTCCTGAGTGGCCATAACACGTTCGTTGACATTTCAACTTGATGTTTTAATTGGCTGATTTGAATAAAACTCAGACAGGTTATGTTGCTCAGTTTTATTTTGTGTCTCCCAGCCCAGCAGCCAACAAAAAGAAGACAGCGGGACAAGGAGGGGCACTGACTTTTCACCTCTCTGATTCTCTCCCTTGTTTTGTTTAGCTCTTAATATATTTAAATTCATGCCTCGTTAAATTAGCCCTGTGTCCTGGAGGGACTGCAGGCAGACACAGCCATCCAAAAAGAGGGTGCGCAACATTCCTTCTGATTGTGCAGGAAAATGTTTTCTTTCAAGTTTTTTTTTTTACATTTTTTTTGCTGAATCTGTTTCTTCCTCACGTGCAGCTCTCAGAATGAATGCGGAATGTGCCGCCCAGGACTTCTCAGGGGCTGTGCTGCAACCTTGCAGCAGAGGAGGTGGTTCCTCAGTGTTTTCCAAACTGGGAAGGCTGGGCTGGAGCACTCCTCCCCATTCCCACCGTCCCAAGGAGAACGGGAAAGCCTCCCCAGGCACTGTGCACGGCTCTGTCTGCAGCAGCAGCAGCACTTTGTGAAGGCCCAGGGACCGCTCAAAGATCCCTTTGGCCCAAGCAGAGAGGGAAGCACTCAGGGAAAGGGTGTTGTGACCTCCCTAACCTGGGAATCAGCCTGGGCTGGGGCAATTATCCCTCCTCGTCAGGAAGATGAAGGGTCCAAAGGGCTGGATGGAGTGAGAGGGGAGGAGGAACGCAAGGAGAGGAAATGCTTGGCACATGGGCTGATCTAGTTGGTGTTTCTCATTTAAGACTTGTTCAGGACGTGCCTAAAATCTGCTCTCCTCTGAATATTAAAAAAATTGGAGATGCTGAGAGCACTCACTCATTATTCTGGTGAATAAATACTGACAAAACCACACCACCACCAGCAATTTCTCACCCACCTTTACATTTTTCCTAAGTAAAGACACATCTGTGCTAATTCGGTTTGCGTTTTCCTCTCTCTCTGCACATAAATGTGGACCACAAAATGCAGCTTTTGCCTTTGCCCACTGAGGTGAGCAGAGAAAGCTGAAGATCGGAGTCAGCAAAACCACTGCCGAACACTCCCAGTGGTTGGGACTGTGGGGCTGAGTCTTGGAGAGGGTGACAGGGAGCACAGGAGGGTGCTGGGTGTGCCAGGGATCCCCGGGGGAAGCAGGGGCAGGGTGGGAAGCGAGCTGGCCCATCCCAGGTGGGTTTGCTCGAGGTGCAAACCCGCAGCTGCCACAGCCCATTAGCAGGGCCGGGCATCCATCTCTGTCAGGGGCAAGGTCAGGGCTCGGTGAGCTTGGAATCTGAATTCCCTGCACCCTGGAGATCCAGGGGCTCTGGGGTGGGGTGGAGGTCACGGCCAGGGCAGCCTCGGAGAACCCCCCAGCTTTGGTTTCTGCCCCCCAAAAACGAGATTTCAGCTTCGCCCTCAGCCCTGTGTGTGCAGCTCCAGGGACCCCAGGGTTTTGTGCCTTTGCTGTGGATCCCACAGAACCGCCCTGCTGCCCCTCTCCCAGTCCTTCATGTTCTCATCACCCATTTGCATCCCACGTAATATTTAGTCTGCCTGAAAATCCACACGGGATCCCAGAAATAATCCAGCAACACCAGACTGGGCTCACTGCAGTAAGGAATGCCTCGACTACACTGACTGATTTTTTTGATTTGCTGAAAAAAATGAATCACAGTCAAACTTAGAGGAGAATCAATATCCATGGAGCGAATCCTGCCCTGCTCTCATTTGTCATTTTCCCATCAGAACTATTTCTTTGATGATCCCTCAACCTAAACTCAGGAACGGGGCTGTAACTGCGCAAAAACGAGAAGAATTCATGTGATACTCAGATACTTCCTATGGAATAGAGGCAAGTCCATAAGAAATGAGTCCTTCTCTCCCATCAATCAACTGTCAAACTAAATTATTTCAGAGTTCTAAGACTGAGCTTCTGGAATACGATAAGAAACTTCTTGAAATTGTAAATTAAAGAGCAGCTGAAATGAAAAAGAATCTCCTTCCAAGGCAGCAGTCAGGATAAATTACATCCCAGCACATTTGTCAGTGCTGGATATTACTTCTTCTTTCCACCTGGGAGTTTTCAAAGGCAAACAGCATCCCGGGCTGCCAACAGCAGGGTTTGGGATGAAATCCCTGCCTGAGGTGGCTGCCGATGCCCCTGATGGAATGTGGCACCACTCGGAGGGAGAAGGGGCACAAGGAAGGGAGTTGCTTCTGCCCAGGATGGTTTTGGAAGGAACCTGACCTCGATCAACGACACCAGCTCTCAGAAATTGAGTTCGTTCTCCTCACCTTCGAGCTGTCTGCTAAACTGAGTCCTTGCATCTCTTCCCGGGATCCATCCCTGCTGTTGGAGTTCTCCCTTCTGTCCCACCAGGCTGGGCTCTTCTCCAGGCAAATCCCCACCTGCTTTTATTAAGAACTGCCCCCAACCCAACTAAAATAACATTTTTCATTTTATCTTTGGTTCATGTGATCCTGAGCAAGCAAGAAACACAACAAAAGCAGTGATATTAAAAACTCCCCATGCCAAAGTTCTTGATAAATTTTATTTTTGGGGTGGATCTTATCTAGAAAACCGTCCTTTGCTTCCATTCACTTCAAAATTCACCCAGAGAAGTACAAATCCCATCGAATTTGGTGAGAAAAGTTCCATGGGTGCCCACAGCCAGAATCTGAGCCCGTGTGCTGATATTTAGCAAGAAAGAGAGACCTATTTTGTTCACGTAGCAGAAAGGAAATTGTGCTTTACTTTATTGTTTACCCTTCCCAGTAGTTTAATTTTCCCTTTGTTTAATATTTCAGCATGAGCCATTTATCTTCCCTGATGATCAAATAAACTGGGTGGTAAAATAACGGATCTGCAATTCATTGGCAGGGGGAAAATGGCATTAAAGGTAGACCAAAGGGATATCGTTTGGAAATGCAGTAATGATGTGTGATTTGCTACCTCACACTCGCCTCAGTGCCCCAGGGAAAAGAGGGGATTTTTTTTTTTCATCCCAAGGAAAGAGAGGGGTTGTTCTTCACCAGCCCTGCAGTGCAGGGGTTGCAGCTCTGAAAGCTGAGGTTTGGCTGCTTGAAAGAGCCAAATCCTGCTCAGAGCAAGAGCATTCTCCTGGTGAAGATAAGGGGTGATCAGGATGTGGAGAGAAGGGGTCATCAGGATTTGGGAAGCACGGGGAGCTCGTCAGGGGAGAAGGGGTGAGGCACGAGTGCTGAGAGGTTCAAGCATCAAGAGCAAAACGATGCTGCCTGGAAAAGGGAGGTTTTCCTGCAGTCCCCCATGGTCTTGATCCAAGGCCAGTAAGGTTTTTCCAAGGGCTTCAGAGGGATTTTCTGTGTGGGAGACCAGGCTGGGCCTGACTCCCACTGGGGCGCTGTGGCTCATCAGCTTCTCTACCAGTTTAAAGCATGAGCAGGTCTGACACAACTTGAAAAACTACCTGGAAATGGAAAATTTTAGACTATTTTTCTCATTGAAGCCTTCTCTTTTTTCAGCAGTCACAAGGCCAGGATTCACTTCTTGTGGGGAACAAACACTTATCAACCTTTTTCTGTGAGATTTACTTAAAAAGGAGGTGCTGATGTCCCTTGTGAGCTGACAGCACAGGTTTGTGTCAGGGTGTTCATCATCATTCCTTTCATCATTTTTCCCTGGGGTTTTAGAGGAAACAATGGGAATCTAATACCTGTGCAAGTGGCACCTATTTAATGACAAACACACCTAAAAAGTAGCGCTTGCCCTTTCAAATCTCTTCCTTATTCAAATTTTGATGGAGAGTCGTTGCCTGGCAGACACTCAGACTTTTATATAACACAATTGCCAAAAACCAGATAAATTAAACAGATTAGAGTTGTTATTTCATATCTATCTTTTTGCAGCAAATTACTAAAATAAAATTCATTAAGAAATCAACTGTGGGCATCAAAGCTCCTTTTAAACACCTTCTCTTTTCCTCTGATCTGAATTTTTTGGTTTGAGGGAGGATTAACCAAATTAAGAACAGGAAAGTGCAACACCATGACAAGCCTTTGAGGACCAGCCTTAATTTTTCCAGCATATCTCATCTAACCACATGAATATTTTTTCCTGTGAAGTAGCATTTAAATATTTATTTTAAAATGGTGAAGTGCCTTCCTATAAAGACACAAATGATTGTTTTAGTTGGCAGGCCCGAGATCAAATAAAATACCTAAATGTGGTTCAGATATTGACATTTATTATTTTTTATGAGAAGAAAATGTACCCTGAAAGAAGACCTCAAAATACTTGATTATTTTTGGGAGCAGACTGTGGGTAAAAAACCCCACTATTGCTATCTCAAATTTTTGAGAATAAAGTAGACCAGAATTCACAGGCTAATATTTATGTGCTGGATATAGAATTTTAAATTTTTTTTTAATTTTATAGACTCAGAGCCTGGTGTTTCTTATGGGCAGCAGAACATGATGTTCTGCTTATAAAAGTGTTACAATTACAGTGTCTGAAGTTTGGGGTTTTCATTTAATCACTGTTAATACTTTCGATTTAGAAAATCTGGTTTTCTGTGTGAATTCTCTGGAGTTTAATACAGAGGTCGAGCTCTCATCTTCACCTTGATGATTTTATGGTCAAGATTTTACGGTCAAGATCTGCTCTGAAAGAAGGGATGCCCGCCCAGGGTCATTATGCCACGATCCTTTACCAAGATTTTTTTCATTCAACGATAAAGATCTGTTTGGGGGGAAAAAAATTAAGGAAAAAAAATAATGACAAGTACACGAAAGGCCACTATTTGATAATGTGGAAAGCAAACGTGATCTCCAGAGTGTTGGCTGCATGGAATGGGGCAGGAAAAAGAGATGGAGGGTCCAGGCACTGACTGGGAACACATCCTGGCTATGATTGATGACAGAGAACTCAGTGACTCGTGCTGGTTCTGCTCAGGGGGAGGCGGCAAACTGAGGAATTTCTAATCCAAAGCTTTAAAGCAGGGCATTAAAACAGACATTGGGTTAAAATATACAACACGCACACACACACACACACACACACACACACACACAAAATGAGAAAGAAAGAAAGAAAAAGGTTAATTTGTTTTCATCTGCTGGTTACATTCCAAAAGGTGAAGTTTGTTTTTCCCTCTCGCACCAGTTTAGGGAGGAGATACGCCCCATATGCCACCAGTTGCTCTTGCAGGGAGCTGCAGCAAGATGTTTGCCAGAGGTCTGAACTCTGCTGCGCACGGCCCTTCCCTCCCCATCCCCATTCCCAGCTGTTTGTGTGCCTGGGCCTTTCCAGGCTGGTGCAAACGTGCTGGATTAGCAGGCCTTCCAAAGGAAAAGCCTCCTGGTGCAGGCAGCAGGCAGAGCAGCTGCCCCTCTGCCGTCCTCGCTGGGGGAATATCTGGGGGCCAGGGGGTCACTGTGGTCTCTAAAGCAGCTCAGGGCTTGCCCGGCTTTTGTTGGAGGGATTCACCTTCAACAGAGGCACAGATGCCCACACGAGAAAGACAGAAAAGATTTCCATTTTTGGAGGGGGGTGTGTGTGTGTGGCAAGGCCTGAGGGAGCGTGGGGTAAATGTAATAACTGAGCTGGGGACACTTCCACAGGTCAAATGGAATCCCTGAGCTTCCACAGGAAAGGGATTTGTTCAGCCCCTGGCAGTGGGAGAACACCGAGGCCACAAAATCATGAGGGAGAACGTGCAGCCTGTAATTCCTAGAATGATTTGGGTGGGAAGGGACCTTAAAGATCATCCCATTCCACCCCTGCCATGGGCAGGGACACCTCCCACTATCCCAGGCTGCTCCAAGCCTTGTCCAACCTGGCCTTGGACACTTCCAGTTAAAACCACACCTCAGGATCCCCCACATCCCAAGGAGCTGAGGGGCTCCAGGGAAGTGGCCAGAGGGGATGTGGTCAGTCAGAGGCCGACTGCCCCGAGAGGGACCCAAATCCAGCCAGGACAATGGTGCAAAGCCAAGCCTGGCCTTGTGCAGGCCTGGCTCTGTCACTCCCCATTAGTCCATATCTACAATTGCTTAACTGCCCCTTTATTGCTTTGTGTTTTCTAATAATTCCCACTCTTAATTCCACCAATAGACATAAAACTTCCTATCGTGCCAGTCACAGAGACAATTATATAAGAACCTTTTTTTTTTTTTTTTTTTTGTTCTCCCCCTCTTTTTATTTCAGTTTAGAGAAACAAAGAGGCCCTTTCATTCAATTTGCAGCTGAGTCTCCCAGGTTATGTAAATTGTTAAATCATCCATGCTCTTTCTTTTTAGCCATATTGCAAGCAGTGAATTTCCATACCCAGTTTAAACTTCACAATTGATCTATCCCGACAAACACAGGGAGATCAAGAGTTTCATCTCTTTTTGCTTCCTTTCTCCTGGTTAACCAATATGTTATACTCCCATGGAGAATAATAAAAAGAAATCAGAAGGCTTTCATGAAAACTTAAGTGGAATAAAACCTTGTGATACAATTAGGGGATGCCTGTGGACTTCATTTGAGCTTTATTCGTTTCCATTAAGGCATAATTTAGTGCAGAAGCACAGCCAAGCTCCCATTTACACTTTCTTGATTTTTAATTTTTTTTTTTTGTTATTCTTGCTATTTTTACATCGCAGTTTAAATGAACCAGAAGCTTCTTGGGACAGTGGCTTCCTCAGCTCAGTTATTGATTTAGGATTGTTGTAGGAATTTTCTGGAGGGGGAAATGGCAGCAATGTTAGAATAACTTGTGATCACTTAATGAAGCATGTTAATAGGAGCATTTTGATTTACTTTGTGCTCATCTCCCTTTCCCTGCACCTTTCTGTGGGTCAGTTTTAAAAAGAAAAAGGACATTATAAAACCTGACTTAGGCTTGACCACTTGGGGCCACTTAGAGTGAGTTTTTGGCCAGCAAGTGTAACTTTTTGCAAAGGATGGATAAATTCTCCAGTCTTTGCAGAAAATCGAGTCCCCTGCATGGCTGTCACTCCTGAAGGGACATCCCTTGTTTTCCAAAGGCTTGGCCAAGGAGCCAACCAAGAGGATCTGCTCAGAGGTCTCTCTCCAGGACAGTGTGTCCATCTAGTTTGGGTAATAAAAGAATATTTTTTATTTCCTGAACGGACAATAGCCTTAAGCTGAAGGAGAGGGGTTTTGGATTTCATATTGGGAAGGAATTCCTTCCTGTGAGGGTAGGGAGGGGCTGGAATGGATTTCCCAGAGAAACTGGGAATGCCTGGAAGTGCACACAGGCTCAGATTCTGGCCGTGGGCACCCATGGAACTTTTCTCACCAAATTCGATGGGATTTGTACTTCTCTGGGTGAATTTTGAAGTGAATGGAAGCAAAGGACGGTTTTCTAGATAAGATCCACCCCAAAAATAAAATTTATCAACCAACCTGGGATGGAGAAAGGTTTCCCTGCCCATGGCAGGGGGTTGGAATAAGATGAGCTTTAAGGTCCCTTCCAGTCCAACCCAACCCATTCCACGATTCTGGACAGCACTGAAAAGTGCAATAACAGAATAATTGACCAAGGCGCGGAGCTGGGTGGAAACTCTTGGTGAGTTCACGAACACCTACACTCAAAACCTGACTAGAAAAGCTCCCATCAATGCCCACAGGAGTTTTACCTCTGCGGGACAGGAGCAGGGAGCCTGAACGTGTCAAAACAAGGCTCTGGCACTGGGTGGGCTCCCGGGGTCTGGTATCCATTAGAGCCCAACATTCTCCCAAACCCAGGGATTAATTCTCCTGCAGGAACCTGAGCAAACCAATAGCAGCAGAAAGTTAATCAAGCACTGATCCTCCCAATCCACTTAATCACAGCCAGCTGCTACTTAAAGCCCAAGAAGAGCAACATCCCCAGGGCAGCCCTTTCGGAGGAGGGGAGAAGCCATTCGAGCAGAGCACCCTGGATGGGAGAAGGGCACTAAAAAGTTAATAAAATAAAAGTTAATTCCCTCAATCAAGGAGGCAGGGAATAGTTCTGGGAAGTTCTAAAGCTTCCAATATTAATTTCTTCCCGCCTTCCCAGCTGCTTATCCCTGGAAGGCATTTGATTTGTACTAAAATATTTGCTCATAACCCAAGTTTCCTCCTGGAGTGTACACAGACTGTGCACTGCCTGGGACTTGGCTCTGGGTTTCTTCCCTCCTCTTTCATTCCAAGTGTCTCTAAAAATCTTAAAAACACTGACCACGCCAATCCAGTTTACATTGGCTGGATAATCTTGTCCTCATTTTCTTTTGAGGGATGTATGGTCTCTTGGCCATGTCGTCCTCTTAGCATGAAATTTTGCCTGTTTTAACAAATGTGTTATTCCCCATTTGAACTTTATTGGACTGGAACGTTTGGAGGGGTTCTGACAGGATTTGAGGTGTTTAAGCTTCCACATAGGAAATCCCTAAGTACATCCTAGAGGCCTCTTTGCAAAACACTTGAACACTTCATGGGATGTAGGAAAACGCTTTTCTTCCTGAACTCTCGTTGGGGAATCTGAGATATTGATGGATTAAGTGACTTGATAAAATTACCTGGGGTGGCTGTGGCAGAGTTCAGACTCAAATCCAGTATGAAGCTGCATTCAGCAGTTTGCCATCCCTAAGTTCTGGGCTGAAGTCAGAGCCTGGATGAGGTGCAGTCAGTGGTTATGGGGTTTAGGTGTGGGATTGAGAGAGGCTCTTGTGGGAGGACACTTAATTAACAGTAAAAATGCATTGAGACATCAACTTGGTCCCTCAGGAATTTAAGAGAGCACTGAAAAGAGTGTTCAGAAACAGTGAGTGAGATCTGATCGTGAGTGAGTAAAAAGATGAAGGCTCTTGGCAGTGGGAAGGCTGCTTTGGGTTGATGTCCCTGTGTCCCTGCAGGAAGAGCATCCCTGGGAGGTCTCCAGCAGGAATGGTCACAGCAGGGCTGTGCTGCCTTTCCCTGGGGATGAAAATCCTGCTCCAGCATGGCTGGGGCAAATTTCCCGCGTAGATACAACGTCATGAACCCAAACTTCCCTTTGTTCATCTTTTCGACTCAAGGCTGCTACAAGCAGGTTGTTTTCTAAAGGAAAGAAAGTTGTCACCAGAAACAGCTCCCTTCACTTTTGCTGGATTGCCTCTTTTCCATGAATCTGCAAACATTTTTAAAACGCAAAGCCCTGGTCAGCAGTTTCAGATTGCTGCTTTTACCTTTGCCATGGCAAATACATTCCATAATGCTTCCCCTAATATTTGGTTTTCTGCAAAGTTTTCCACCAGAGAAGTATTCCTGCATATTAAAAAAGCAGCATATTGGACATACCACAGAGTTTCGCTTTTTTCTTAGGACAGAAAACACCAACACTTTGAACAAATATTTATGTTTTCATACTCACAGGCACACACCTGCACGCTTACGGATCCTCAAGGTACCATGATATGAAAAAACCACCCTGGAGATCATCAGCATTCTGCTCAAAATTCATGGTTCTTTTGAAGGCACCTTATAAAAATCAGCTGGGCTCTATTTTGTGTGCTATTTTAAAGATGTTTGCATTGAAATTATGAATTTTTGGGTAAGCCATCAGCAAACATTCCCACTCTTCTGTTGACAGAACACCTTAACTAGAGCAGTCTTTGGGGGGGTTCTACCAAATCCTACAAATTTCTGTAATACAGCTGGACTTTAAAAAAAATTAACGGGGGTGGAATTTTCCATGTGGCTGCAAGAAAATCCAATCGGAGTGGGGATTTTTTATTTATAGCTTTGTGTTTGCTGGTTGTAAATGTTGTCTAGTGACTGCTCCCTAACGAGCGAGCAGGGGTTCTGTCCCTGCCTCCCCAGCTGTGCTCTGCAGTGCAGATGTGGATGTGCTGAGCATCCCCCACCAGCTCCTTCCCACAGGGACTCATTTCCAGTGGTTGGATTTTGGTGAGTGACAGCTCGGTGAAAAGCCAGGCTGGGGCTTCTGGGGACAAGTCCTGTCATCAGTCACCAGTCACCAGGATGCCCCCAGTCGTTAAAAACCAAATGGTTTCCAGGAGCTGAACATATTTTTCATCCATCATTAATGAGATGATTTAGGTGGAGGAACATTAAGGAGATGGAGTGATGCTCAGGAGAGACCTGGAACATTAACGCGTGCAGTTTCATTCAAAACTCCCTTTCTAAGGCCATTTAAAAAGTGATTTATTATCACCACACACCTGAAAATGTCTGCAAGGCTTTGCCTTCCTGCAGCCAGATTCAGAAAAGACATTAAGCACATGCTCCAATAAACTCATTAAGGCACTGCTGCCTCACTCGATGAGCTGGGGAATCACCAAGGACTCACCCAGGTTGTTTTAAGCTTAGTTGTGTTTTCTGTAGTAGTTGTCACTCCAGCCCTCATATTATCTCCACTTCCCAGCTTCTGCATATCCCTGTAATTCCTAAACAACTCCAGCCCAAAATTAGATCAAGATTTACAGGCTCCTTCAAAAGTAATTTTTGCCAGTATTACTTTGCTAAAGAGAAGCTGTGGCTGCCCCTGGATCCCTGGAAGTGTCCAAGGCCAGGTTGGACGGGGCTTGGAGCACCCTGGGATAGTGGGAGGTGTCCCTGCCCTTGGCAGGGGTGGAATGGGATGATTTTTATGGTCCCTTCCAACCCAAACCATTCCACAAGTCTGGGACACTAAAATCAATAATGACTGTTTGACTGATCTTATCACAGAACACAAACTTGGAGAATTTTGGGGGCTGGAATCCTTTGCACACAATTGTGTTTAATGGGATCTGGGGAGAAATGACAGTCAGGGAACTTCTCCCACTGCAGGGAATTCTGGCTACAGGTTTCCACTCCAGCTGGGCACGCGGAAGAAGCAGCACGAGGACCCTGCCCTTTACACAGTGGGCACAAACTCTGCCAAGCCCCCGCTCCCGTGCACGCCTGGTGCTCAGGGAAAGAGCAGGAAACACGGACTTGGGGCCCCTGGAATTCCCAGCACACGGCCCCGAGCCCTCGGCCAGGGAGAGGGGGAACCCCACCCCTGGCGGGGGTGGCAGAGCTGTGCAGGGTGAGAGCTCCCCGAGATCTCACGGAAGAGTTTAACACCACCCCTGCAAGGGCTTGGTGCATGGAGGATGGAAAAAAAAAAATCCCTGAAGAACATCCTTAAAATGTAAAACATCTTGGTCTTTTAATAATCCCATGCGGTATGTTTTCACTTTAGCAATAATTGTATTTTCTTTTTGCGTATTTTATTTAACAACATTTCGGGGCCCAGCTAATCTGTTCCATCTGGTGAGGGAGTGAACAATGTGCTGAGCACAGAAACAACTGCCTTTATCAGGCCAGGGGTGGTTTGCAGCAGCAATCCAACACCCTGGAGAATTCCCAGGAGGAACTGCAGTCCCACCTACCGTGGGCACCTCTGCCTGTGCTGCCTTCAGTAGCCACGCTGTGACTGCAGGTGTCAGGAAGAAATTCAGTGTTGAATGATGTCAGTGTGTTTTATTGTTGAATTATGTCGGTGCATTCAGCAGTAATCGAGGGGAGATAAATCAAAGTCCTAAAAGGAACAAATAATCGAGCTGATGCGAAGCTTGTGGTGGTGCTTTTATGGGTTTTATTAGAGTTTTCAACTCAAACAAAGCACCCTAAGTGGATTAAGAGGTGTGACAGCTGACATCTGACAGCTGTGTGCAGCATCTTCATCAACCCATCCAGGGTGTGAGGCTGAACAGGGGGAGAAGCTCGTCAGTGGAGAGACCCTCTGCTCTCTGACACGCTGGCATTCACCTGGGAGCAAAATCCATGGCAGGATCCCCCCTGGAAACCTCTGCCGTGGAAAAAAGGAAAGGTGTCCAAGCCGTTGGTGCCTCTGCCATTTGGGAAGAGCCAGGCAGGGGTAGCACAGGCTGGATTTGTAGGGGGACAGGCTGGCTGCTCCCAGGCAGAGGATTCTGCAGGGTCACCAACACAGAGCCCCCCAGCCACCCCCAGTCACCTCAAAAGCTGCTTCCTGTTTCTGAGTGGCTCAGACCAGCCCGGGTGTGCCTGAAATAAGAGTTCCTCCACATTCCGCTCCCCAGGAAAGGTAGAAATCCCTGGCAAAAGGCAGCACTTCCTGGACAGGATCATCTCCGGCTGTTACTGGGCAGTGACACCAGGTTTAGCACAAAAACGTGCAGATAAAATCGGGGGGTGAGAGCCAGACCAACAGGAGAGATGTGGTTGCCCCTGCCCTGGCTCAGGTTCGGTCCAGCTGGATGGGGCAGTGGCTGGGGGAAGACACGGGCTGACAGTGAAGCAAAAATGAACCTGGACTAGTGAGCAGCTTAGGAGAACCTGGGCATGGAAAAGGAGCAGGGAATTCAAATATTTCCAGGAGAAAAGAGGTAATTCTTATAGGTGCCACTTTGTTTTAAGCCATGCAACTGCTGGAATCCATGGAGCAGGGAGGATTATTGCTGCCAGTCCAGGGAGGGAGATGCTGGAGAGGCAATAGTTTGGTGTTATCTAATTTATTATGCCATTTGGCAGTTTATTGCTGGGATATCTCATCCCCATCCACAGCACATAAATGCTGCTCTTCTTTTTCCCCGCCACGTCCAAGACATCGTGTTTGATTTCCTGCTCTTTATCATTCTTGCATTACTGCAGAAATCCCACACTTCCCATCAGGAGCAGCTTGAATAGAAAAATCCAGAGAAGGCAAAGAAAACAGCCCCACTTGGAGGCCACATCTGCAGGCACGGAGCAGTCCCTGCTCCCTGCTGACCCCCACGGAGCTGCACACATTTATTGGGAGTGGGAGTGTTTGTTCCTCCACCAAAATCCTTTCTGGATATTCCTGGGTGGACCATTGGGAGTGGTGGGGTGCTGACACGGCCAGTGCCAGAGGGGCTGCCAGAAACTCAGACTGGAGCACAGGAAAGAAGAGGCCACGCCTAAACCTCAGATATTGCATGGGGGACCGTGATGCCGCAGAGGAAGGGCTGTCAGTGTTTTGTGAGGCACATCGAGAGGGATGCCAGTTCCTCATCATTAGAGATATCTTTAACACACAAAAAAAAAGTGGGAATGGGCAAGAGCAGGAGGAAAAGTGTGGTTTTCTCCAATCACCTCAGCAAACTGATGAAGAACGTATTCCTGGGTATCCCTGAGCCCATGACAAAGTCCACTCTTCCCTCCCAGCCCGACCCCCCAAGAGAAGAAATGGATTTCATATCACATTTCACACTTCATTTACTCTGCCTCCCCCTCAGAAAGGCCCCCACACAAGGACACAAAGGACAGCAGCTTTATTTACTGCCCATCCACTCGTGCCTTTGTGTCCCGGCGAGTTGCAGGAAAGCAAACCAGTGTGGGAACCCAGAGGATTGAGATTGTTCAGTGAAGCTTGCCCAGGGGATGCAGGCACAGTAAATCATGCCTGACAGACTATTGTTGCAAGGGGGGCTTTTGTTTGGTTTTGTTTTTCTGGAGTGGTGTTGGTTTTTCCCTGGGATGGCTTTGTAGTGCTGAGGCAGGGCTGGGTGTTGGGGGGCTGGAAGAGGGGGCCTGGCACTGAGCCACTGCACCACAAAGTGCTTTCAATGCCCACATTCCCGGTTTTGTTTTCCTTTCTGATTATCCTCTGTCTCTAAAGATGCTAATGAGCCTGGCATCTCCCTCGGGTAAGCAGTAGGGTGAGAGCTGAGGGGGTTCAGGGGCTTCCAGCTTACCTGGGAACACCTCCATCCCTGTTCCTCCCCTCAGGCCCCGTGCCAGGCTCCCCCTCCCTTCATGCCCACCTCATTTAGGGCTAAATTTGCACCTTACCCTTTGTCCATTGGAAGATCTGGGCTTGGTTTTCCCTGCTGGCTGATCCCTCATCTCAGGGAGGAAAAGATTGAGCTTTGGAGTTGCATCTGACTTTGGTGAGGCTGTGTTTGAAGGGACAGGTGGGTCAGGTGGGCACTGGATTGTCTTTCTCTTCCCATATTCCACCACTTGAGCATTAAAGTGAAGTTCACAAAATGGGTTTGCAGTTCTCAGCACCTTCTCCTTCCTGTGCCAGGCTCATGAACCCAACCCGTTCCCATGGATGGCTTCTGTGCTGGTCAATCAGCATTTCCCACCAGGAAGCTTTGGATAGGAAATTCCCTGGCCATCCCCAGCCACGTGTCTGATGGCAATATTCTGAGCAGTATTTGGGATTCCAGAGGGAGGGAACTCCTGCCTGGTTGCCCCCAGCCAGCACAGTTCAGCAGCTGCCACCCACTGTCACTCCTTTTCATTTTCTCAACTAAAACCAAACGCTTTGGAGCAGTGAAAACGCTGGAGAACCAGAAACAATTGCTCTGAGGCAGTGCCTGGCAGCTCACACATCCAGGGCAGGATTCCTCCTTCAAAGGAAATAGCTCAGCTGACAGCACCACGCTCAGCTGTTGGGCCAAAACACGCGGAAAGCTGGGATTCTCTGCAACCCCAGAGGCCAAAAATGCCACTTAGGAAACCTGCTTGGCCTGAAAGGACAGGGGCTGTCCCCGGAAGCGTGGCAGAAGTGACACCACGGGGCAGTGAACACAACTTTGTGATGTCTCCTTGAGCTTGAGGAGTTCCAGGGCTTGGCTTTCTTTCCCTCTGCACAGCCTTCATCTGTATCCCAGCAGAGAGGAATTTCCCTTGCCTGCCTCCTTGGCCCGGACCTCTTTGTTTCAGCTGGGTGTCCTTCCTCTAGGACGGGTGCCAAAGTCCCAGATGTGCAAGATGGGAGAGGAACACCAGGACATGTTGAAGCTTGGCCTAGAATTCCTCAACAAGCACTTGACATCCCCATGGTGCTGTTTATTTCCCTAAAACCCCACCTGTGCACTGGAGGATTTTCAGCCAAGCCCAGCTGGGAGTGAGGCCAAGGGCTGAGTGGATCCGTGTAGGCTTTTACACCTTTCGATCTGGAATTGCAGCTTGAGATAAACCAAGGCATTTGTTTCCTTTCCTTTTTTTTTTTTTTTTCTCTGTTTTTTTACATGAGACAGCCCCAAATTGTTTGAAGTTGATGTGGAGTAGCAGGGGCTGTTTCTCTTCAATAAACTGAAGAAGGTAAAAAGATACCAGGAAATGAAGATCCTTACAAGGAAGACCAAAATGGCAAAGTTTGGATGGCAAGGATGTGCCTTTTCCCATGGGATTCCACATCCCCTTGGGGTTTGTACCAAACCCCCGTTCCAATGTCAGATCACCTCAGAGTATGCAGATCTTGTCTCTCAGGGGGGAAACTGAGCAATTATTTAATACATGAAACTCTCATGAAGAGCTGAATAAACTGCTGATTGTCAGTTGTTGAGTTTCTGCAGATGGCAAAACACTCCACCTGTGTTCTTTCCAAATTTTCAGGATTTCCTGTTTTCTGGATGGAAAAGAAAGCAACAGGTTGCATAGCAAAAAACAACCTAAATGTTATGTCTGTCTTCAACAGCAAAAATTCTTCTTCTGGACAAGGCCTGGTACAGCCTTTGAGGTGAAGCATCACCAAGACCAAGGTGATGCCCAAGAATTTTGCTCTCTTGGGAAAATGTTAACTGCAAAAGATGAAACTTTATGGATTATCACCTAAACTCTAACAGCCATCAATGTCTACATTATACTAATAGTTATGAGAGCGGAAACGCAGAATAATATCATTAAATTGGTTTAAATTATGTTCTTCTTTTCCCCTTAAATTTTTCCATGTTTTAGTGATGTGACAAACACATCATGGGTGTTCCAGTGGATTTGAGACACTGCCCGTAAACATATCCCTTCCATGGAAAATGTGTTATAATAGAATTGTTAAATCATCCACTCATTAAGCTTGGAAAAGACCTCTAATATCATAAATCCAATTGTCAACAACGGATGCCAGAAAAGCCATCGGTTCCAGGTATGTCCTTTTGCACTTATTGAGGATTGGGAATTGTCTTTAAGAGGTAGTACAAGAGAAAATTCCTGGAGTAATCTCAGTGACGAACAGAGAGAAGGAACGTGTTGGAATAAATCAAAGATAAAAAGAAAGGATGACACTTAAGCAGCTCACTGTCCAAAATATTTCCAGCCTTCTCCTTCTTGAGAAAAAAATTTGGTTTCAATTGGCTGAAATAGTTTTTCTGTGAATTATATTTGCATTCTTTCCTAATGCTTTTCCTCCTTTCATTTGCAAAACTAGGAAAATAGCAAGTGCAAGAAAAAATATTCAAAATCTGCATGTTACTTCTGTAATGAGTGACACAGCTCTGTGACATCAATAATTTCTTAGGGAAAAATAAAAAAGGCAAGACAAAATATCCTGACCAATTTTGGAAGGAGCCAGTGCAGCCCACGCTCAGATTTGTGCTGTGGGAACGACAGCCTTGGACGAGCTGGATCTGTCTGCAGCCATCAGTGTCCTCCTTGTCAAAACAAATGTGTTTATCTCCTTTGCAAATGCTTTGAAACACACTGGAAAATAAATTTTATGCATAAGGTTAAAATCCTACAAATCTCATCACTTTTACTGGAACAGAAAGACAGGAAAATATACATTAAAAAAAACCCAACCCAAAACAAAACAACTTTTTGTTGAGCTGGGCTTTTTGAGGAAGGAGAAAACCAAAGCATTTGGTAGCAATTAATATGCCCCCTACATTTGCAGTTTTAATTCCTGTGCAGATGCAGAGTGTTGTTATTCTAATAACTTCCTGTGGTGCTCCCTTTTTCTGTAAACCTCAACGCCAATTAAAATGTGATCCATCACCCAGTGCTTCCGAAACAAAGGGGGAATGTCCAGCTCTCTGATACAGCCATGAAAAATCCCAGTCACTCAAAAGAAGACCCTGGAGAGAAAATAATAAAAAAAAAAGCATTCAAGTCTTCCCATTTCTGGAAGAAAGAACAGAAGAAAATGTTCCTTTGTGTGAGTCTTGTAATAGGAACAGACCGAGGGATTTAGACAATATTAGGAGGGAGCAGCCAGACTTCCACTCAGCAAAAAAGGTTGATTAATAAATGGATCCCTCCTTGTGCTGGGATGACAATGTCTGGACATTGCCCCTCTGGGGGATTGGATGGGAGAGGCAGATGCAGCTCTGCCTTGGCCAGGAGCTGCAGCCAACGCTGGGGCAGGAGCCAGGGAATTCCTCCCCTCCTCTGTGAGCCCGAGGAAGGCGATGTCGGAATTGTGCTGCCATCCGCAATCCGACAGTAAATAAAAGGTGGGCAGCTCCTTGGTGCTTCACCGGCTCGTTAAAAAGGCCTGATTGGCTTTTTCTTTCCTCCCTGAACGATGGAGCTGCCTCTGGAATGCAGATGAGCCCCACAGAGAGGGCCGAGCGCTCCCGTTTGGATGCAGGACACGACTCGGCCACCGAGGATGGGTTTTCCATGGCTCACGTTTCCAGGCAGCATCCCACATATCCCACAGGAGCAGCAATGAACTCCAGGGAATGGCTTTTGCTGGGAATTAGAGACTTTTCTTGCCATTAGGTGTTCCAGGAACAACTGGATGTGGCACTTGGTGCCATGGTCTGGTTGATAACGTGGTGTCCATTCAAAGGTCGGACTTGATGATCTCAGGGGTCTTTTCCAACCTAAGTTACTCTGTGCTTCTGTGATCTCTGCTGTCCTAAGACCAATGAGGCACCCTCTGGTGAAGGATACTCAGTACCTTGAGAGACACTTGACACTCTCCAGGTCCTCTCTGGCTGCTGCATCAATGTTGGAACTACAGAGTGTGGAGTTTCCTAAATCCAGCTTTAAGGGATATCAGTAGCAGTACAAATATTTTGCTGATTTTCCAGGAGGATTCCCAGCTATTACAGAGATCACGGCGAAGAGAGCTCTCTCCAACACTGGGTGAAGCCAAGCTTGCTCTGTGTTCCCAAATGTCCATTTTCCATCATATGTAGTGGCAGGCGGAGACAACAGGGGGATGGGAGGGCTAGATTTGGGGTGCACGGCATTTCTGGAGTGCAAACTCAGTGGTTGTCTCTAAAATTAAACACAAACTGTTCAGTTCTGAAGGAACCACATCCTCATTCACACCCAAGCTTGGTATCTTATTCCTAAGACTTTAAATCAGCGTTAGGGTGGAATGAGCGTCTTCCCCCCTTTGTACAGCTGTGGGGTACATGCTCTGCCCCTCAGAGCAAGAACAGAGATAAAGACATGCAAGTGCTCTGCCTTTTTCAGCACCAAAATAAACACCCCAGACCAGACTGCAGTGGACCAGACAGATGTGTCCTCTAGAGGTGGGTCAGGAGGGCAGAGGAGGGATGCAGCAGAAGGGAAGGAAGGTCGGTTGTTTATTTATTTCTCTCCTGTCCAAGCCTGTTTTCTCCAGGCAAGAGCCCTTGCCAAGTCTATTTACAAAGTTCAGCCCCGGGATCGTGAGAATTGCAGCTCGAGGCAGCTCTGGCTCGGGGGCTCAGCACTCAGCCCACCACAGATGGGCCTTCCTCCTCCTCCTCCTCCTGCTGGACCTCTCCTCCTGCTCTGGGGGAGCCAGACTTGAGGAGGACACAGGAAAAGCACAAATTAAAAAAAAAAGTGCTACTAAAAGTAAAAACTCTGTGTCTTCATTGTTACTATTTGTTACCATTATATAATTCTTAATTATTTCTTCGTGTGTGACTGTTCATACAATTTCCAGACTTGAACAGTAAATTCTTTCTGAGGGCCGTGAGCACCAATCTGGGTGAAGATGTGGCCTGAAAAAGCACCAGGACACCGCATTTCCACGTTTCCCTGCCATCTTGCTGGCGTTAAGCTGTGGTCCATGGGAGATCTGGAAGCAACACAAAGTGATGCAGCTCCAAGGACCTCACAAGAAATACTTAATCCTGTCCTTAAATCTCTGCTACTCCTGCTCCTTTGCTGGTTAGTCAGGAGGGTGAGGAGCCTAAACTGCATTCCAGGAAAGAATTTGAAATTAATGTCATTATTTTAATGTAATCCAGGAGACCAAACTCCCCGTCTGTGAGCAGGAAGAACGACATCTCCTTTCCCCTTTGTGACGTTAATTTGTATTTTTATTGGGAAAGTTAATTTAGAACCAACAGTGGTATCACACCATTGTCCCAATGGGTTTGGATATATTTCCTTCAGACCTGGTGTGAGTTTTTCTTGGAGCTGGTGCCTTGAGGGAGGTCTTGGGCTGTATATCAACGTTACAGACTTTGATTTATCTGATGTGGGAAATCTTAAATGTATCAAAACTTTTCACAATCTCAAGGATGACTAAAGTGCCTCACTATGCCAGTGGTGAAAGAAGTATTTAATGTGAATGATATTTATTTTCAATATTATAATATTGAATGAATATATTTATAATATTTTTACATTCTGGCTGTTAGAAAAAAAAATATTGATGGGTCTGAGCACCTTTAAAATTTATGCAGCATTTTTGTGTATAGACTGAAAAAGGAATTTAAATCCATGTTTGTCCATCTGCAATATGTTCTTTACACAATCATCATGTCAGGTCCTCCCATGTCTGAGTTTGATTTATTGTGCAATTACAAATCCTGGATGTATCATGCAACTTCCTGACATGGGAGTGTAATCACTGGAAGCTGGGGAAGAATTTGTCAGTATTTGTAATATTTTTTCCCAGCTATCCTTCAGTGTCATTCCTTGTATTCTTTCCTTCATGGTTTCCTAAGGAAGTACTTTATTAAACCCTATTTTTGTAGGAAAACTCTGTTCTTGCCTGAGTTTCTGTGATCTGAACACGATCAGGCTGTAATCACAAAAATTGATTTTCCCCTTGCACAGGTCAAGCAGGGAACAGAAACTTCTTCTTAGGGTGACTTTTAAAACAGGTTACCTGGGGAATCACTCCAAATTGGGGGATCACTCCAAATCCACCACACAAAACTTGCACATTTTGATTTCAGCAGCTGATCGCAAGTGACGTTCTCAAGAATATTCACAAAGACACACAAAACCACAAATCAAGGAAGTACAAGATCTTGCCTCATTCCACAAACAGCAGGATTTCTTGCCTTGGATAAAGAGGAAAAATGCTCCCTGCCCAAAGAGATGAACCAGAGCTTGGGGGATTTGCATCAACCCCTCCCTTGGAATCCCCCTCCCCAGGAAGAAGCAAAGCCAAGGGGGTTCTGGGGAGCGGCTGCTCAGGTTGGACACAGCAGGAAAACACAGCTCTGCCGGGGAAAGGCCTCGCACAGGACCCACTGGCAGGCACAACGGGAGGCCACGCTGTCGGCTGTCCGGCCAGGTGTGTTTGGCACAGCCCCGGGGGCTCGGGGAGCGCGGGGAGAGCTCCGTGTTTGCTCAGATGGCTCTGGGAAGGCTCCCCTTTTGGAAAGGGATGGCTGCTCGGGCTTTTCCATCCAGGCGGGAGCAGAGGCATGTGCTGCCCACCCCGGGAAGGCTCAGTGAACCTGAAAGCTCCCAACATCTGGCTGCAGCTTGGCTTTGTTTGCTTTAGGCTTTCCCCAGCGCCGACCACCCCGGCGAGCGCGGGCACCGACCCCGCGGCCCCTCCGTGGGGGCTGGGGGCCAGAGGGTCCCTGGGGATGGGAAAGGGGCTCCAGGTTGGGAGCTCTGCCTCCCAAACGAGCTCCTGGCACAGCGGCATCAGCCCAGTAATTCTCCTGTCAAGGCTCATCTGCCCTGGCCCATCCTGGGGTTACTCAAAGACCCTTTTGAGACACCCCAGATCTTCAGATATCAGGGTGTTCTTTGGGTATCTGGTCTGGAAAGGAACTTTTATTTGGCTTTTGGAGGGTGCTGTCAGGAAGAGGCTCTCCTTGCCTCGTTTCAGGAATTCTGCTTCTAGTTCTGGATAAGAATGGGGAGAGTGAAGTGGAGAAAAAACCCCCAAATGCCAAAATTAGACAACTAAATAGCAGGCAGCTTCTAGAAAGTGGCCTCTGTTCCTCTGAGCTCTGCTGTTGCTGGTTTTTCCCTCCTCTCAGTATTCAAGTTAATAAAATCACATGGTTTGGTACCTTTTTTAAAATTATAAGTATTGATTAAGAGACTGAAAAGGATGTTGGACATTTTTTTTCTTTTCTTAACTCACTGCTCTGAGCAAACAGCCAGCCCAGGAGTTTGCACAAAGAACCTTAAAGATGAAACCTGACTTTTTGCAATATCAACAAGGCCTTGCCACGGGGCTTCTCCACCTTCTCTTTATGCCATGTGAGGCAATATTGTGAGACTTGATATTTTTTATTGTAATCTTGATATAAGTGGAGGAAAAAAACCCACTTTCACAGCCCAGAGCACAAACCTCTTTCAGGTATGGAACAGCAGCAGATTTAAAGATCTGTACAAGGCCTTACCTATTCAAAAAGTTGATTTCTTCTGCTCCAAATCTCTATTAATTGGTGCTAAGAAACTCATCTGCTCCAGCAAACTTGGCTTGGTGTGAATCCTTGGATCATCAGAGCTGTGGTTGTGCCATGACTTGTCCAATTCCTTGACTTTGGCATCAAGGTTTCCCAGGGAAGTGCTGGACTTTAAGCAGGAATGGCACTAAAATATGAAGTTATGGTGCTTTTTCTCTTTAATTTCGGGCAGAGAGGAGATTTCACGGCAATATTTTTAGGCTCTTTCCATTCACGTTGACTGAGCTCCCTCTTGTGGGTGAAGCTTCCTTTGCCTCGCTCTCCCAGCTCCCAACCAGCCTCCACTGCTCTTTATCAGCTCTTCGTCCAAGTATTTTCCTAAAAACGACTCACTGATTTTAAAAAGTTTGTTAATTGAATTTAATATTTACCTACAGGCTATTTTTCTAATAGTGTATTGCATTATACATATAGAGATATATTTTATATATAGATATTTTTAATATAGATATAGTACATATATATATACAGCTTTTATTCCTTCATCCTTCAGGTCGCTTTTAGAACCAAAATTTACTCGTTGAGATTTCCGTTCATCTTTTTTTTTTTAATGGGAAAAAAATCACATTTATTGATGACAAAGGAACTATTCTTGGATTTAGAACACTTTCTCTGCCATGTGTTCATCGACACAGCTGAGTCAGGCTGAGACATGACAGAGTAGGAATTAATATTTCATTATATTTAGTCAGAACCTGTTTTGTTCACTGGTGAACAATAAACTCACCTTTGCATGTTCATTGTTCTCTGCCTGAGATGTGTCAAATCAAACAAGGGTTTTCAGTGATGCTACACACACATAAAATTATATATACGTATATTTAGAGGGATAAAAAGAGTTCACAGGGCATTTTGGGAGAAAAGTAAATTCTCCATCCCAAATTCTTTGTTTTAAAGCTGAAAAGGCACATAACATTTGAAATTAAAAATGAGTCCAAATCCCTTGAGGGTGGAACATGTTAAAAAGAGTAAAAGCAACTTGACTCCAGGGGCAGGGAGGAAACGGAGCACCTGGAAGCCACGGCATCTAAGCAGGACAATTCCAGCGGCTCCGAGGACAAGAAGTTTGCAATTCCCTGCGAACTCTGCTGGCAGAAAGCACCTCGGAGGCTCCAGGTGTTCCCAGTCCTGGTTCGACACACGGTGGCAGCAAGGGACTGGCGGTGGGAGGGCTGGGATGAGCCCTGTCCTCAGCACAAGGACACGTGCCGGGGGGAAAAAAAATAAATAAAACAACTTCTCCGACTGTTTACACAAGAGATCATGGAGCGAAGATGTTCTGTCCCGAGATGTGACTCCGGGGATTGGCATCCCAGCAATTCCCGTCCTCTCCAAGCCGCGGGAGCAGCTGCTCTCCCTCCTGTCTGCAGGGTGGGACTCCTTGAAGTGGGGGCTGCAGGCAGCACCACCTTCACACGCCCCCGAGCAGCCCCTCTGTGTTGAGTTTGCTGGCCTTTCGTGACTCAAAGCCTTTAAATTAGGAAGGTTCAAGAGGAAAGGCTCTGGAGAGACCTCATTGCAGCCTTTCAGCACTTAAAGGGGGAATACAATGAAGATAAGGACAAGTTTAGGAGCACCTGCTGCAGTAGGACAGGGGATAATGGATTTGAACTAGAAGAGGGTTGATTTAGATCAAGTTTAGGGAAGAAGACTTTCACACTGAGGGTGGGGAAGCGCTGGCACGGGCTGCCTCGTCCCTGAAAACTTTTCAGGTCAAGTTGGGCAGGGCTGGGAGCAACCTGGGACAGGGGAAGCTGGGATGGGACTGGGTAACCTTTGAAGATCCCTTCCAGTCTGACCGTTCTATGATTCCCTGCATTCTCAGAGCCCTCCTCTCTTGCATGAGCCCCCAAATCACATCAGACTTAATTAATGACAACCATTTCATCAACAAAACACAGCTCACAGGTACCAGCCATGATGCTGGCACAGATGAATCCCTGCAAGGCTGGAGGAAGGATGCACAAGCCAATACAAAGTCACCCCACATCCATTTTTTTTTAAGGAAAACCAGTAGTTGATACCAAGAAGAAGGCTGTGAGACCTGCAGGTGTCTAAATCCCCAGGTATGGCCATTTTCATCACCATTTCCCCTTGGCTACCCTACAAAACACCACGTGGTGCTGTGGGATGCTCTCCTGGAAGAGAAGGATGCCCATGCCAAGAGGTGGCACCTCAAAATACGCTGTGATGACATCAAGAGTCACTTCACCCACCTCCACCAGGTTCAGCCAAAGGCTGATCTCCTTTGATGCACAGGTATTTATCTATAAATACTTAATGCCTTTAACTTCTTCTCACAGAAGGGATCAGTGGAGTCAAGCAGTTAAGTCAATCCCTCTACATTGTGCTCCAAAGCCTGGACAGTGCGTTCACTTTGCATTCCAATTTCAGCCCGAGCACATCAGCTTTAACCAGTATTTTTATGTGAATAAATAGCCTCCTTTTATAATTGCTTATTGGCAGCCCGTGTAAAATACTTCCTGCAGATTATTCTCCACTTTTTCCCCTTTAAGCAGCCCTGCCTTCCTTGTATCAACCACCACATCACTTGACAGAGGGAAAATGCCCTTTTTTTTCAACACTTCTGCCTTTTCTTCCTTGCCTGTTTATTTTCTGCAGGATATGGACACGTTTGTCCCCAAAATCACCAACTGCGTTTTAGTGCCCTCCAAAACATGAACAGACAATTCCAGTTGGCTCAGGAGAACAAATCTCACTCTCACAGCCACCCAGAGTGACGGCAGTGCTGCAGTGCGGGCTGAAGGTTTGTCCTCAGACCTTCAGGGGTATTCTCATTATTTCTCTGTCAGGTTACCCAAACCAACACACATTTCAGACCAGAACTGCTGAGCTTTGGCCAAGGTTTCGGGGGAAGCCACACCCCCTCACCCATCAGCAGCAACCAGCTTCCAGCACAAGCCCAGCCACGCAGAATAAATGCCCAATAAAGCTGATATCTCTTTATTCACCTGTGATTTAAACTGCTATAACTATCCCAGTTTTGCCTGGCACAGGCTGTGCAGGATTAGCCAAGAGGAGAGGGAACCTCTGAGGATGGAGGACCCAGCACAGGAGGGATACAGCAGAGAGGACACGCACCTCTGGCTCAGCGAGGGATTGAGGCTTCCAAGTCCTTTTCCAGCCACCAAAATCCCGAACCCATCTCCTGCCTGCCCTCCAGAGTGACACGAGAGCTTTAAGCTCAAGTCTTGTGCCCTGTCAGCTGTCCCGGAAGACAACTCAGGGCAGCCTCAGCAAAAGGTCACTCCATAAATACATTTTTCTGCGCCGTTCCCAGGACACGGCCCGGGCACCTTTGGAAGTGAGAGCTTTGACATCTGCTCCCTGAATCCTGCAGGAGTTGGGTTACCCAGAGCCTCACTTGCTCCTCCGAGGGTGCTGCCAAGCTGGAAGGGCTCCGTGGGGCCCTGATGGCCCAGGCAGGGGACAGGGACAGGGACAGGGACAGGGACAGGGACAGGGACAGGGACGGGAGCAGCCCCGCCGAGAGAAGCGCACTGCAGAGCCCCTTGAGGGAGGCCAGCGAGCACCTGCCCCTTTCACAGCAGGAATGTGGGGCCACAAAAACACCCCCCAAGCCTCCTTCTCCCTCTCCTCAGGAGGGCTGGCCGGATGCCATCCCGGGAGGTGGCAGCAGCTCAGGGGATGAGGGAGACAAATCTCTGCACCACCCAGTGACCTCACGGAAAGCCAGGCACAAGAAACTGAGCTCTGATTAATGCCCTCATTAGCTCCCAGAAAGGACAACCGAGAGCCAGACATTGAAATCCTGCCCCAGCACCATCTGTGCCTTCGTCTGACTTCCTGCAATTCAGGTAATGGTTTGGGAGGTGCCGGCTCAATAGGAACCATCTCCCGGTGCGAGAAACCGTGACCAACGATTAGGCCTCTGCTGCCATAGAACGGGCCAGTCCTGGGTGAGGTTTGATTCGTTCCAGTGAATAAAGGCACACCAAGCTCAGTGTCAGCATCGGGGCTAAATGTCCATGGCAGGAGCTCCCGTTCTACGACGGGTGCGAGCAATCTGGGAAGTCACGTGATGATTTCAGGTTTGTCACACCGAGACAAAAACAATGATCCCGATATTGACCGAACTGAACTGAGCTTTTTTTTTTTTTTTTTCCCCTGTTGTTGTTTTTAAATATAGTATGAGCCTCCCCAACCTTGGATTTAAAGGCCTTGTTTACAGGAGTATTTCAGGCACAACATCTGTTAGTCACGGCTGAGCATGCCCCTTCACATGTATTGCCATTTAGGGCAGTGAAAAGATCTATCTGAAATTAAAAAGCCATATTTAGCTATAACTGAATAAAGCAGCTGGCTAATATTTTGTGTATTTATGGAAGAAAACAGGGAAAAGGGAGGTAAAGATGACTCCAGATGAAAACAAACAAGTAAACAACAGTCCTAGAGCCCAACGAAAACATTTCTTCCCTACATCATTGCATTATTTTTATGTCATTGTGGGTTAATGAGGCCTCTATCTTATTATATTGCTTTAATGGCTGCTTTTTACGTTGTGTGTTGCATGAGGCCCTTTTCCCAAAGTCTCCTCCCTGCACTGCACTTTCACAGTAAGAAAAGCTGCTGGAGTGAGGTATCAGTCAGTGCATGGCCCTTTCATCAACCAGGGCAAGAGGGAATGTCAGCAGCTCGTCCATGGAGCCATTTTTGGATATCTAATGGCAGCTGGATACTTTTCCAGGCCACCAATAAAAGAGGTTTCTAAGACTTAATCAATTCTCCCTGTGTTCATTTAACTTCCACGGGGTGCACATGGGGCAACTCTCAGGATGTTCTGCACATGCAGCACTTATCCAAGGGCCAGGCAGGACCACAGCTTCCCAAAGCCTCTGGATGGCTTTTCCATCCCCCAAAATCAGCTACACCAGGGCCTTTCCAAAGAGAAACTTGGTCACTTGAACCCTTGAACCGCTGGACTGCGACTCACCTCTTCACAGGGCACCAGCACAAAGGGGCTGCTCCAGAGAGTGGCATAAAGAGAGATTAACCTCATACAGGTGATAATTAATGAGATAATGAATGTTTAGGGCTGTGCAAATGAGGCAAAGAGAGGACTCAGGTGTTGCTGGTGGTCCCAATTAAATCCCTCCATCCCAAACTGTTCATTATCCCTTTGAAGTTCAGGTTCTGGCTCTGGAGCAGGCCCGGCTCTCCCGTAATGAGCTGAGCTGAGCTGAGGACTCTGGGCTGCCTGGGAGATCAAAACCTTCAGTTCCTCCCGTTTTCCTTGGATAAAAAAAGAGTCCAAGTGTTCTCAGGCTCTTGTGCCACGGGCTCCTCGTGCTCTGGCCCCCAAGGAAAGCTGTTTTCCCTCTGCTTTGCAAACACCCTGCTCTCGGCCTTTTATTGCTCTGCAGAAGCAGAAATGTGCCATAAAGCGTGGGGGAGGCTGGGTATCAATTTCCTCGTATTGATTTTTGAATAAAAGAATTGTTCACTTAATATTTGTGTGTGATTGCTTTGCTAAATGCATTGATTTGCAGCACAGGCTCACAAAAGGAAGAGGATGCCCATGACTCAGACCTATTCTTCAGCAAGAATCCCCATTAGATAACACATTCTGCTAAGAATTACAGCTGCTGAGGCTTAATTATGATTCATTTATTCCCTCCCTTAGAGTGGATTAAATTTAATATTTGCAAGTGTTTTAATCCTTTCTAGATAAAACAACTCAGAACTGTCTGGAGTGGGGATCTGTTCTAAATTATAGTAGGAATAAGTCTGTTTTTACTGAGGGTATGTTGGTAATGACAGGCAAAGATTACTGTCAAGGAACAGATTAACTTCCCTTGTACTGTGGAGGGAGATGGAAACGGAAATATTCACGGAAGAAAGTCAACAGAAGCACTTTTAAAAGGGAAAATCATTACAGCAAGTCTGCAGACAAAGAAACTTGGATTTTTTATTATATATATTTTTTTAATATAATTTATTTTTTAGATAATATTAGATGTGCTTTTATTATATAAAAGATCCCCTTTAGGGAGGTCTATTAGTGCTGTCTTCATTAAATCCTGAACTAGGCTTGGAGTCACCCCAGTGCCTGCTCCTCTGGTGTTAATTAAAAACCCTGGGGGGACAGACAGGATCATCTGAATCTCAGGTATCTTAAATCCAGCTTTCATTCTAAATCTACACTTCCTGCCTTTTGGGGCAGAATCAGGAGCCAGGAACTGGAGGAATTCACAGTGAATTCTGCAGTGTGCAGAGGTGGGCAGAGAGTGGGGAGGGTGAAAAATGACAGGCAGAATTTGTACTTTGGAAAACCACTTTGTGCGTTTTCCATCCAACTTCTATGTGGCAAACAGTTCTCTACAGGAATATCTGAAGGAAGAATATCAGATTATCAAAGGTTTTCCTCCTCCTGCCTCTGCTGTTTAAAGCACTGCTAAAATTGTTTACATTCTGGAGAAGAGACTGCTGGCATAAAAAGGTAATTCAAGCAGGTATTTCCAAAACTGAGCCTGGCACCACAGGGAAGGTGCCCCCTCCTCTTTTCCACAAAAACTGGGATTTCTAAGGAATCACATCTCCGCCTGCCGCTTACACAAATGGTGGACAATTTACTTTAGGTCCTAATTTTGCTCCACTTGTTTGCTTTCCGTCTGTCCCCGACTCGGGGACAGAGCTAAAAATAGGGACAGAGCTATTGTCCCCCAGGAGGGGACAGGGACCCTGAGCAGAGCTTCCAGAGCTGCAGGAAAATTAAAACAGGGCCTGAGCATCAGCCCTGGGAGCTATTCACAACAAACCTCCTGATTTATCCTTTATTTGCCCTGGATAAATACAGCCCCTACGTCGGCAAACATTTGTTTTAGAGCTACTGATGGCACTGACGGAAAGTTCCTGACGAGGAGGGCTGGTCTGGGGAGGGCTGAGGTGTCCTTCTCCTGGAGGGTTCCATTTTCTGACAGTTTTAATGAGCTGCAGCCAAAAGAACTCGTTTTATTCACCACGGGGTGATGCTGCTTTGGGTGCACAGATGGAATCACCGCCTGGCTTTGGGAACAAAACTTTTAGAGAGTTATAATTAAGTTTTGGGGTGTCCACGGAGAGACAGGAAACCCCCCTCCCCAGCCCATGGGGACCCCAAATGCCCCCAGGCAGCACATCCAGCAGCAGATTTTCCCTGCAGAGCAGCCAGGGACGAGGTGGGGAAAAGCTGAGCAGCTGCTGCCCATGTTCAGTCTATTTGCTGCATAAACAAAGCTCGAATTCTGCTGTAATGTTTAAACCAGCATCTTTAGAGTGAACACATGTTTATACTCATTATGCATATGTTTATTAGAGCTGGTCATAATGTTTTGACAGGAAAGCCCAATGAGACAAAGCAGTTTTGTCAAAACTGAAATGTTTTGCTGGATTGTTTCAATTTCTTCTCCTCAGTAATAGTAAAATATTTAACTTGAAGACAGTAAACATTTTGCTTTAATTTTCCTATCACAGTAGAATATCAATATTTAGTACCACGCTTCTTCATTAGTGAAGGAAAACCTTCCAGCGTTTCTGATTGAACATTTTGGGGAATCTTTTTTCCCAGAGCTTTGGGGTTTGTTTTTTTTAATATTTTCTCTTCAGAATTGGAAGTATTTCCAGGCAGCAGAGCAGTGCTGGTGTCTCTGGGCACCTCCACCTGTGAGAAGACACCAAAATAAAGAGAAAAAAACCTCCTCCACGAGACAAAGCTTCCTCAGAGTTATTTTCCCTGCTCTAAATAAACAGGATCAGCAGCTGTCAGGATTTTAGCAGAAGCCCCCTGCCCTGTGTTTAATTTTTTATATCACTTCCCACCATCTACTGATCCATAGGAAACACAGCCATCCACAGGGCACAGGAATTTCTGGCCATTGCAGGGTTTGAACAAAAAGAATCCAAAATACGACCCAAGGGGCTCAGAGTGAAACAAAAAGGGCCCAAATGTATCATTTTGAAAAGCCTTATGTTTTTTAGAAGTAAGTTTCATGATTTTTTTGGCTTTGACTGAGTATTCCCATGGATCAGGGGCTGACAGGATGATTTGCTTCCTTCTGTGGCTCCTATTGTATATTGGGACTTCCCTCTTTTTCTGTGCCTGCCCCAGGTCCTGCTGGCTGAGGTGGAGCCCAAGAACAGCCAAATTCTGCAACAGGAAAAGCCCATTTTACAGGAAGTCCAATTTGCTCATTTTAACCAGCCCAAAGGTTAAAAAAAAAAAAAAACGAAAAAAAAAATCACTATTTTTGTGCGTTAAGTTGCATCACTTCATTAAGACCTGACCCTAATCAAGGGTGGGAAAAACACCCTCAGAGCCCCGGCCCTGCAGAACTGGACAAGCCACGGGGTTTGCTGGGCTCCAAAAAGTGAGGAAATTAAAAATAATCAGTAATTGGAGGTAGAAGCCCTGAAAGGTAACACATACACCCTCCCCAGCAGCTGCACAGGGGCTTTGCTCACCCAAACCATCACTGGGATCACAGGAAGGTAAAATCTCTTTCCTGCAGAGCTGTAAGGGGAGGAAAACAATGCAGAGAAAGCAGCAGGAAAATCTGATCCAATGCAATAACAAAAGTTTTATCAAACCTTAAAGCCTTGAGGAGCTGAGGGCACTAAAAGGCACAAAGAGCAGACCCAGCAAAGCTTCCCAAGAGGGTCCTTGTACCTTCTAGGGGCCACAACACCCCCAATCCTCATCCTCGGACCACCAAACCCGTAACCTAATAGATTTTAGGGGGGTTTGAAGAAGAAAAAAGCCTTAAATACCCTTCCCCACCCGCAGCCCACCGGGGTGGGGCATTCACAGGCGAGGGAGTTGCAGGTGGTCCCCAGCTCCCAGGGTATTAAAGCAGATGGGGCAGGCAGCTTCCTTTTCCCAAAAAAACCCCTGAGGAAGAGGAGGCCTGCCTGGGGCTGTTCCTTTCCAGCTGGATGAGGTGCCTGCACTGAGTAAGTCCTCACAAATTTTAAAAAATCACATATAAATTTCCAATTTTCATATAAAGTTCCAAATTTCTTTTTGAGACTTCCGCTTATTTCTCCTTGTTTCATGTGCTTGTGTTCCTGGTGGTTCTTGCAGTAAAAAAGTGGGGGGGAAAAAAAAAGGTAATTCTTGATTTTTTTCCCCATTATTTTATTTGTGGAAGGATGTGTCTGAACTATACATAAAGTAACGTTCTTGTTTTGTTTGGGGTGTCAGTGTTTGCTGCGTGTGTTGTGTTTTTATGACGCTCAAGTCAGTCACCGCCTTTTGCTGTTTCAGCTGTTAGCATTTTTTGTGGGTTGAAGTGCCAAAAAAATGAGTTTTGAAACTTTTTTTCTGCTTTATTACTTCATTAAAACTGAAACGTTTGCTAAGACTTTTAATTTGCGGGTTTTCGCTGCTTGTGTTGATGGTTTTAGGGTTGGTGGCTCTCCCTAATTTAGGAGCACGAGAGGCAGTGGGTCCTGAGCAGCAGCATGGGAAGTGTCCTGTGCTGTCCCAGCAGGACTTCTCACTTCAACTTCCCACAAAAAAGGAGAAAAGACGGGAATAAATGAAGTTGGTGGTGTTGATGGAGTATTTTAGAGGCTGCAAAGAGTTTTCTGCCTTACCTGTAGATGCTGTTGTGAGTGTGGAAATGCTCTGAAGAGCTTCAGGATACCAACATTGGGATTGCACCCCTTACAAGTGGAAAACAAGGAAGTTTCCATGGGGATATCTGTGCTCCTGGCCTGGCAGCAGTGTTTTAGCTTTGAGGCCAGTTACCAGCTGCGTTTGGATGAGAGGGATTTGGTAACCTGATCTCTGGAATATGAATTATTTTCTTTTCCTTGCTTCAGGGGTATATAAGTTGTGAGGTCCCATATATAACCCAGTAGCCAGAGACAAATTTAGGGATGGATATATATATATATATATAAATATATATAAACACATGCTATTTTCAACATAGCTGGTAGAACACGTGGGTTTGTATCCATTCAGGGCTTACTTCCAGCTCTCCTCCAAGTGTGTTTCTTTAACTTGCCCTTTTTGTCTTTCTTCCCTTTCCCCTTTTCCATATAATCTTCCACCCTGTCCCAGCACTCTTGTGCTTCTAAGCATTTCAACTCCATTTTCTAGAGCTCAGCTCTGGGTTCCTACTCCCCTTGTAGGCACAAGAAGAGTGGAATTGAAGTTCTAAAACTTCATGCAATGATTGGAAGAAATGTTAAATTCTAGATATTTTTAACACTATTGGAATAAGGGAGGGAAAAATCCTTGCAAATGAGGTTTTTTGGAGGTTTTAGCTGCTTTTTTAAGGTCTTTTGACTTGAAGAGGAGTTATTGCCTTTGGTTTGGGAGAGAAACTGCACTGTCAGGAGGGTACAAGACTGGTTGTAGCCAAGCCAACACTTTGAGTGATGGAGCAATTGGCTCAAGCTGATTTAATTGAAATTGTGCACTGACAGCAGTGGGAGCATCTCCAGTGCTCTGTGGCTCCCTTTGGAAAGGATGCTGATAATCCCAAAGTGCTCAGGATCCAGAGGGAATGGTCGGGCAGGGCTCTGCTCCCCACCACGACCCTTCAGAGGTCCAGCCTGGTAAAAGTCACTCCTGGCTGAGGTTTATTCCAAACTGTTCTGTGTCCTGGGATCTTCCTTTTTTTCCGGGAGGGTTCCAGGTGTTGTCTGGAGTTGTTGTTTCTTGTGGAGGTGTTCCCTGATGACCTGGGGAAGACTAAAAAACAAAAAACATGATCACGTCTGGTTAAACCTGTCTGAAATGCAACCCCTGCAGTCTTATTCTCCTTGTCCAGTTACTTCACATTTCCAAATATCCTGAGGTATTAATCAGAGGGTGCAGATCTGCCCGGAATTCTGTCACAGCTTTGCTGGCAAGGTGTTCCCTGTGCCAGAAAATAAACCTGGAGTTGCCACTTTGCAGGCTCAAAGTACTCCTAGTTACAAGTGGAGTCACTCAAATTGCAGAAATACCTTTCAGGTTTTGAATTTCAAGGATTTAAGACCAGGATTTTGTGGACTGCCCTGGGTGATTTAGAAGCCTTCCAGTACCTGGTGGGGGCCTATAAGGAGAGGGGACAGGGACACTTCACCAGGAATTGCTGGTAGGACACGGGGAAATGGCTTTAAACTGACAAAGAACACGACAGCTTCCGCTCTCCCAGGGTGCTCCAAGCCTCGTCCCACCTGGCCTTGGGCACTTCCAGGGATGGGGCAGAGACCTGAGGCTCCTCTCCTGTTCGAGGTGCTCTCTGCTGTGCTCTCCCAAACCAATGGACCTGTCCAAGTAAGTTCACCCCACTTTTAACTACCTGATTGAGAAAGTTTTGGCCTTGAATGAATTTTTACAGGCCAGGCCAATGAGAACCCAGTGTTCCTGGAACACTGCTGCTTCTCACTGTGATTGTCTGTCCTGGCCAGTAAGAACTGGACACATTTTGACAAATGATATAAAATAAAAATGCTGAGGAATGAGTAACACTTCATATAATTTGCAGAAAGGCTGAATTAATGTGACTGACCGTCAATTTGGATTTCTCCCAGTTGCAGAAAAATTACTGCAGTGGTTTCCATCCTCTCCCATGTGGAGACCTCAGCTCAGCATGGAGAAAGATTCAAGAGCTGCTTTTGCAGCTCAGAGATTTTCCTCTCTCCTCTGTTATCTAAAGAATTATCACATGCACGTGACCACCCAAAGCAGTGTCTGGTTCTCTAGTTCAACTCTGGAGCAAATTAATAAATATGCATATTTTCAGGGTGTTTTGCATACATAAGAACCTTGAAGAATCAACAATCTGAGTTAACAGCAGCTGCTAATATTTTATTTTTTTCAGTTACTTCCCCAGCAGTGTGTAACTCAGGACATCATTTTAATGCACTTCAAACCTCAGCATCTTTGAGTACAGAAGATTCAGTGACTTTCTGTAGGAATGCCCTGCAGATCAATGAAAATGCATCTTTTCCAAAAGAAATCTGAGCCCTGCAGGGTGGTCTTAAGGTCTTACTTATTTTCTGAGTACAACAATGAGGAATGCATGGTTAACGTGAAGGGGAAATACATTTTGGAATAAGAGTGCAGTGAAGTTTCTGGCACCACTGGCACAGGTGAGGTAGAAAAATTGAGTGAAATGCAAGCAAAGGATTCAGAACAGAGCCGTGCTGGGGATGACAGGCAGGGAATCTTTTTTCTGGTTAAATAAAGCTTGTTGGAAACCAGGTTTTGGAGTTGAGTTTGTAGTGGAAACTCGGGTGTCTGTGCAGGTTTTGTGCTGAGGAGTGGGGCCCCTTCTCAGCCCCGTGTGCCACGGTAAAGAGCTTTTCTGGGAGCACCACAGAGTCAAACACTGATGTTAACAGAGATCATCTCCAGAGCTCCAGCAGAGATTTGCAGTTTTCACCAATTCTGTGCAGATTTTGCAGCTGCCGTGGGAGGTGGAGAAAAGGTTGAGTTAAAGGCTGTTTCCACCGCATTGGGAGTGGTCAGGCTTTGCTGGTGGCCACGTTGGCGCCTCGGGGATGGCGGGGGGAGAATGACCACTGGGTGACCAGTGAGTGAGCGGTGATGCACAAAACTCTCTGAAGGATTCTTGTAGTTCGTCTGTAATCATGAAACTGGGGATATTTTGGCCATGATATTCCATCCTGACCATGAGAGCCTCTGAACAGCGGAACTGGAGCCTCAGCAAGCGTAGGTGAGGGCTTGAGAACACTTTGGAAAGCAAGAACATCTTTTCATTTAACTGAAAACAAGCATTCTCCATTAAAAACAACAAAGGATTTATAGCATGAAAGGTTTGTTTTCGTTCCAGCTCTGCTGTGGCTTTATTTTATTCATTGGACATAAAGGAGTGTGTGGATTCATGGATGATTCATCCCAATTCCATTCTGGGAGCACAATTGATTTAATTGTGTGGAGAATCTGGGTAAACCTCAGGTCTGGGGAAATGCAGCTTAATTCCAGAAGGTCTAAGCTTCACCTGTGCTTTCCCATTAATACTTGGAGTGGCACACTGGATTTTTCCTCTGGTTTTTATTAATTTGGATTGGATGCCTATCCATAGATATGGTTGGTTTGCACCTATCTGGGTGCCAAAGGCTAAGTGTGCATCTTGAGCAACCTGGGCTCAGGGAAAAGGTGTCCCTGCTTAGGAATGGGATGGGCTTTGAGGTCCCTTCCAACCCAAAGCATTCCATGATGACAGGAAGATGTGCACTGGGATAACTTGCAGCTCAATAGCAAAACAGAATTATTGGTAATAAAACCATAAATGGCCAAAAGCTGGATCAGCGAGAGAAATGAAAAATCAGCCTTAAAAATAAAGTGCCTTCTGCTGTTTATGTGATTTTGATCTAGTAGTTTAACCAGTTTACGGCATCGGTTTTCCAAAGCTTCTCTTTCCCTTGCAGAAGGCTCGGGGAGATGATCCCAGCCATGGAAGGCTCTCCAGAACAGGAGCAAAGTGTTTTCCAGTGCTGGCGCTCGTAACAGATGGAGCAGGAGAGCGCGACATGAGCAGCTGTAGATGGAGGAAGGAACGGGGACAGAGCAGAGGCCTCGTGGCTGTGCTGGTCTCCTGCAGATCCCTTTGGTTTGCACCAAACTGTGACCTCTGCAGACTGTGCGGAGGGAGGGAGCCAAGGGCACCCTCGGATGGAGGTGACAGCTATTTTTGACCAGCACAGGTGGCCTGGGGCCCCGCTGAGAGCTCGGGAGCTGTGTGGGGTCTCAGCCTGGCCCGGGATGGGCTGGGCACAGAAGCTGCACGTCCACGGGGAGCCCTGGGCACCCAGGACAGGCTGGGAGGGAGGGCTCGGGACTGGGGGCTTCAGTCCCCTGCTGGTGGAGACAAAGGTCCAGATGCTTCTTTGCCTCTAATGAAGACACATTGCTAAAATGATTCATTTTCTTACCTTTTTAAAGACAGATCACTCTGGAGCTTCATCTGTCTCTGCTCTGACACCACTTGCTAGAACTCACCCCAAATATTTCCCAGTTAAATCAGAATGTGCATTCATTTCTGTGCCAGCACTTTGCCAGCTCTGTTCAACTCTGTCCATGCCCTTTGTGCTTTCACCGTGAAAGGTTTTTATGGAGGTTTTGTTGGTTTTTTTTTTCCCCCCCTCCCTCTGTTTTCCTTTTCCTCCCTTTCAGGCCACATCAGCCCCACAGCCTCTTTAGTTCCAGCCAGCCCTCAAAGCCACCACACACTTTGCATATGGCACTATTGATTTTGGCCCTGCCTGATGCTCAGATAATGCAATGCTGCTGGTCAAAATATATTTGTATTTCTTTAACCCTTTCCTGGTTCCCTGCCCGGGCACAGAAAGGTGGCAAATGTGAGATTTGCTCTCTGGGGCAGCGTAAGAGAACACCTTGTGCAGATTGGGGGGGTATTTAAAGAGCACCTCATGCCCTGTGGAGGGAACGTGGTGCTGTGGTGATTAACCAGGGGATGGAGTTACAGGTGGGAAATCACTGAAGGAAATACTACAGCAGGATAAAGGAAAGCTTTTATCCATTTAATGGGGGGAACATAACCAGCTTGCATTAAACCACTTCTAAATGACAACACTTACCTCCCCACAGTCACTTTATGGCTCTGTTCAAAGTGCATTAAGGTGGCAAAACCTTAAGATTATTTGACTGCTTTGCAGGTCCTGTTCTTAATTTTTTTGTTTTGTTTTGTTTTGTAGTCAACTGTTCCAATTCCAAGCACACTCGTGGCCTCTCCAGAGGCTGAGGAGAGCTTGGTGTCAGTCTGGCATCAGTTTGCACTACTGGGAGTTATTTTTCAAGTGGAGCTAAGGGATGCTGAGGAGAAACCTGCCTGAAGAAGGCAAAAGTGGGAATAATGTAACATCAGGCAGCACACAAATAATTGGTGAAGGATAGGTAGATGCATGGAAGGAGGAAAGAGTTTTTAAAAGCAGTTGGAAACTTGTAGCCTCGTTATCCGTTTGGGTGAGTCGTGTTGATGGCTTGTGCTGGTGACTTCACACTTCTCTCAGGACATCAGGGCCCCCAGAAAGGTCTCAGCTGCTCTCGTGGGATCTGGGAGAGGTTCTGCTGGCTTGGGGTGGGTCTGGCATGGAAAGGCGCCTGAAAACCTGGGATTGGAACTAATCCCCACCTGGTTTGGTTGGTAACAACGGGTCTGGAACGATGAAATCGGCAGGATTTCCTCTCCTGGGAGGGAAAGTGAGAACGGAGCTGCTCCACTTGAGCTGTCCTTCCCTGAGCACCACGTGCCCAGCTACCTGTCTGTCTGCACCTCAGTGAGTGCTAATTGCTCATTAGTCACAGGGAGGCCCAACACAACCTCTCTTGGGATGGAATACAGGACCCTGTTTGCTGCACACTCTGTCAGCACCAAGGGCTGGTGGGGATGGATGTTATCCTGGGAAAACTGCTCCAAAAATGGGGATCAGGGAAAAAAAAAATAACAGGTTTTAGCGTGGGTTTAAATTTTCCTGAGTCTGCGTTCTGTATCTATAACAGGGATGGCTCAATGTCCTGTGCAGGGCGGGGAGCTGGGTTTTGATCCTTGTGTGTCCCTTCCAGTTCAGAAAACGTAATTCCATGAATTGAAGAGCTCCTCGAATTTTCCTGGGTTCAGTGTCGTTAAACTCTGCCAAAAAAACCCACCCTGAGGAATGCCGTGCTGAGCTGCCCCCTTCAGCAAGGATTTTGTCCTCTGCTCAAACTAAATCAGCCTTGTTTTCTTCCCCCCGACGTGTAATACCTGCAAAATGGCATCGAAAATGTCAGCTTGGAGTTCAAGTTCATGCAAGTGGCACCGAATTTCTCTGCCTGGTACAGAGGCCGTGTCCAGAGGGTGCTGCTTAAACTGATTTTCTTCAGTAGGTCAGAAGAGGTCAGGCTGGGACTGGGGAGTGCTGGGCTCTGTGCCTGGCCCAGGGCTGTGTCTGAGGAGGGAAATTAGCTCCCAGCATCAAACATTCATCTTGAAAGCAAGAACGTTTGGCTTTCAAAGCAATGTGATCGCCGGTTTCTGTGAAATGTAGCTGAAATATGAAGGTTTTGGGGACTCAAGCGCTGAGGGTTTCACTTTAACCACGTCCTTGGTGCTTTCCTTGCTAGGCCAGTGTGAGGAGTGAGATCTGCTTTAAATTCCCTCAGTTCCCTCCTTGTCAGACTCACCCAAACCCCCTTTGCTTTCCATCAGATTGGTTTTCCAACCAGAAAATCCATTGGGTGACTTCTATGGGACTAAAAAACCCCAAGTCCTGCAGGAAGATTGAAGTGCAATCCCATATATTTTGTATTCCCTGAAAACAGCTTTGGCTCGTGCTATTCCAATGACTCCATCCCCCTCTTTGTCCTTGCATTTCAGGGATTTTATGACAGGGAAAATTCAGGCTAAACTGATATAGGAAGGTGTTTGAAAAATGCATTAAAAGCGTCAATACCAGCAGAGACCAGAAACGTTATTGCAGTACAAACGGAATAAGTTCTGGTGCCTTTCCCATGTCAGCTGAAGGTCTGAAATTCAAGGGAATGGTGAACTTTGAGTGTTGGAGCACAAGGCTGTGGCTGAAAACTCCTCTGAGCTGGGGACACAGCTCCTGCTGGCTCATGCACAAGGCTCGAACTAAATTAACTCTGCCAGAGCTTAAATGACATCAAGTTAATGTGGCGTTAATCAGGATTTCTGCTTTCAGCATGTGTTAAGGACCATCCTGCCTCAGCCAGGGAGAGCTGCTGGAATGTTTTCCTCTGTGCAGACACTGAAACTTCGCTCTGAGGAGTGCTGGCAAGAGCTAAAGGTTGTTTTCTAATTTAACTGCCCTGTGAATGTGTGCTTAGGAAAGACATTCCCTGACAATGTGACAGGCTTTGCTTTCCATTCCTGTGTCAAGCTGAGCTCTGTGAGCAGCAGGAGCACTGGCCTTGCACTCAACTGTAAAAAAAGTCTCGAAAAACTGTTTATGGTACCTTCCAAAATATTTGTTTATGGTGTCACTACTAATTAGTTGCAAAAGAAGTTGAGTGTGGGGGCTTCCTCCAGATATCACTTCACCTCCCAGGTCAAAACTCCTGAGAGTTTGCGAATGTTTCCATATCCTTTAAAAAAAAATCATTTATGATGCATAAACTCCAGTTTATACATCACAAACATCCAGTTTTTACCTCACACAACTCCTGTCAGGATCTGGGCTTGGATCCTTGTGAATCCCTTCCAAGCTGGGATATTCTTGTGTTTGTGTGTGCTGCTAATTCTTCAGCCTTCAATAATTATCAATGCACAGCCCAATGTAAAACAAATGCTGAGGATGGGGTGGAGAGATGCAGCTCTTTAGAATCCTTGTGGCTTGGAGCACCCTGGGATAGTGGGAGGTGTCCCTGCCCATGGAAGGGGGTGGGATGAGATGGTTTTTAAGGTCCCTTCCAACCCAAACCGTCCTGTGATTCTGTGAGTTGGTTTCCTTTTTAACATATTTAAGTTATATTAGCATGATACCCTGTAAAGTTATTAGCAGGCCATCATAAAACAGCCCAGCAATACCAACATATCGCATTGGTTTGCTCTGACAGAGCTGCTCGGGCTGGTTGGCTTCCTCTGCGCTCGTGCCTGATGGGAATTTCCATCTTTTTGCCCTTCCCGAATGGAACGTGGGCCACTGAGGGGTCCCCAAGCCGTGCTTTGCCATCAGTCTGGCGGAAAGTGCAGCGTGACCTTGCTGGCCACTGCTTAAGGAGGCTCTGAGCTTTAGAGCATCTTTAATCTGAGCTCTGTGGTCACGCTGTGCCGGTGACGTCAGGCCCTGTGGCACCAGGCTGAGTTTTAGCACAGCCTCTCCTTAAGGCTGTGAAAATAACCCGGGGTATTAGTCCTGCTCCTGGGGGCCAAAACCACCTCGGTGTGCAAAGGGCTACCCAGAGAAGCAGCCTGGTTAAAAACAAACAAACAAAAAAACCCCAAGCCTCGACAACATCGTTTTCTGCTGCTTAATATTGTAATCCCTGCTGGGAGGGTTTAATTGGGATAGGAGTGTGGGACTGGAGAAAGGTTTGGGTTGAAAGAGTTTACAAAGGTCATTTAATCCAACCCCTCTTCAATGAGATCAGATTGCCTGGAGCCCTGTCCAAGCTGACCTTGGATGTTTCCAGGGATGGGGCATCCACCACCTCTCTGGGCAATGCGTTCCAGCATTTGGACAAAAAATCCTTCTTTGTATTTGTATTTAATCTTGTCCCATCATGAGATTGTCCCTATAATACTTTGGAAATATATAATAAATATGTATCAGAGAACTTTGGAATGGTTTGGATTGGAAGGCATTTTAAGGATCATCTCATTCCAACCCCTGCCATGGGCAGGGACACCTTCCACTATCCCAGGGTGCTCCAAACTCTCTCCAACCTGGCCTTGGGCAGTTCCAGGGATGGGGCAGCCACAGCTTCTCTGAAAAACTTGTGCCAGGGCCTCACTGCCTTCCCAGGGAAGGATTTCTTCCCCATATCCCATCTAACCCTGCCCTCTGGCAGTGGGAAGCCGTTCCCCCTTGTCCTGGCACTCCATGCTCTTGTTCAAAGCCTCTCTAATATCTCCCTCCACATATTCCCACAACAGTTAGAAGTGGAACTATGGAAAAGTCTTGGTTTCCATACTTTGGTCCCTTGATTCCCAATGTTGGATCACCCTGACCCTGCATCCAGGACAGAAGGAAAGAGGAAATTTGGAGAATGCTTCCCGATGCTTCCTGGGTGTGCACAGAGCTGAACACCAGGACTGGGCTTGGGCTGGACAGGGACTACATGGAAATATATTTTCCAGAACTGCTCCATGAATGGCAGAAGGCTGGAAAACCACTGGATCCTGCCTGTACAGCTGGAGTTGAGGGTCAGGCTGGGATGTGATGAGAACATTCCTGTCCAAGCAGAGATAGCTGGAATAACACGGGCTGAGCTTGGCAGGACGAGCTGCTCTAAAACAGAAATGTTCCTTTTTAATACCAGTGTGCCAAGGGACTGAACAAAGTGTCCATTAATTCAATTTTTTTTTGCATGTATTTGTGCTTCAATCGAATATTTCTTTCATATTTTGATAGAAGCCAGAGATTCCATGTTATATTATGAATATGGATTTGTAGCCAGCAGCTATGTGGAAAAATCAATACATTCCCAGCTCACTCCCAGGTGTTTCTGCTAAAGGGGTTGGGCAGAGCAATTCCACTGCCAGGAATGTATCCTGCTGATTAAAAGGATCAGGGCAAAATGGCTGGAAATGACTGAAAACAGCAGGGCAAAATTGTGTTCCTTGGGTTTATATATTGCATGAATTAAGATTCAGTTAAATAAAGATGAACTGAAAGGAGAAAGTATCAGGAATGCAAGAGGGAATAATTCTTCAGAGTGAAAATCGCCAATTAAAATATACAGCCCTGCTAGACTTGTTACACAGCTCCAGCAAATCTCTGTAAATAAAGTCGGACTCTTTCTGTGCCGGATCAGTGAGAAATACCCCAGCTCTCTGCTCAGCTCCTTGTCTGCAGCGGAGTTTCCAAGTGAAATTTGTTTACTGCAGGAGCAACATAAAGTGAGAGCTGGAAGTGTTGGACAGAGCCCAGAAAAACACAGGAATGACCACGAGCGAGTCTCGGGAGCTGCAAACTGTGGCTCTGGTCAAAAATCCCCTCTCCACCATGCTGGAACCAGTGATGCTGCTGCTCTGCACTGATTCAGGTTTCCTTTTGGCCACGAGGAGTTGGGAGATTTCTCTCTAACTCCGAGCCAAAGGCAGTGGATCATTGGATTTAAAAGAGGCCCAGAACTTTCCTCTGCGTGCTGTCACAACTTGGAAAACACTCCAGTTACTCAGTTAATTAGCAGATGACAAACTAAATATTTGCTAAGTGAAATTGGAGATGTGTTAGTGACCTGCCCAGAATTATATCATTGGAGATAATTTGGGTTCTGATGCATCAGCAGGGCTGGATATTTACAGTTCATGTTGCCTGAGGGTGGAAAAAACATGAATTTTATTTTTTTTCCTTCTGAAAAAGATTTTCTCCAATTGCCAATGTCATCAATGGGATTCCATCAGCTCCAGGTGGGATTGTCCAAGCGGAGACTTAAATTCCATTCTGTGCCCTGAGCATCTTTTAATCAGTAACTCCCTCCCTGAGCTGAGGTGACACCTGGACCTGAGAACCTTTCAGAGCCTGCTGATTACGTTTTCTCCTAGAAAGAATATTTTCAAACAAATTTTTGCCACTTATTTATCAGATATCCACTCTCTTTCATCCATGGCAGAGCAGTAACGTGGTCCTTGCTGAGCAAAGCTGGATTTACACCCGGCAGCAATAAATACCCTCAAGAAGTGCAAGTCAAGGCCATATTTTTTAACAACTGTTGGGCTTTAGATGAAGCTGAAAATCCACTCAGGGTGTAGCTCTTTTTCTATAAAAAACTTCCTTCTAGTAAAACAAATGTCCAGTGTTGATTGTGCAAAACTCTACTTAACGCCTGGACTGATTGATGCTCTTTATTTTGATCTCAGAAGCCTTGAACACCACAAAACAAGGGGTTTTTTTTATGGTTTTCAGGGTGGGCAGGGCTGTACAAGGGCTCTGAGCTTTGTTCCCTGCTGTGGGCAGGGTTATCCTTGCAAAACTCCTCGTTTGTGCTGAGCAAAGGGGCTCAGAGCCTCGCCCGGCTCCCAGAATTGCTGGGGCTGTGAAGAGCTATGTTCCCTGTCCCCTCGGAGCTGAAATGTGCCTCCTTCTCAGCACGGGTGGTTGGGCAGGTGAAGGAGCTTCCCCGCTCCCTGTGGATGTGAGGTCACAGCTCGCGGCTTGTCCTGACGCTGCTGGCTCTTGCTGAGCTCGGTTCTGAACACTCTCAGGCTTTTCCTGGCGCTCTCCAATAAATGCAATGCGAAAGAGCTGAAATAAGGACAAAAAAAGGGGCGTGAACGGGAGAAAACAGCAGAGAAATCTGTCCTGCCGGTCTGCAGGGCTTCAGGGCAGTGGTTGGTACCTGACTGGTGGGGTGGGGAACGTCCTAAAAATCTTGGTCCTTCCGTTGGAAACTCCTGTGCAGGGAAGTGAAGAAATGAAGAAAGAGAGTGAGATTTGGCCCAGGGTTTTATCAGCCTTTATTGCCCCAAAGTCTGTAGTATTGCTGCAAGGCGATGCTGGAAAGATAAGAATTGAGCGAACAGATTTTCTACATGAATAACTATAAGATGTTTAACAAAGTCTTAAACTTTGTTCTCATTTTCCTTTGTGTTTTTTGTTTCATTTATCTGTTGGTTGTTTTTTGGTTTGGGTTTTTTTTTTTCTTTTGGAAGGAGGCTGCAAGCTGTAAAACGCCAGAGAAATGTCCCTTAGCAGAGGTCACTTTGCTGACATCAGGGATTGTCATCTCCTCTCAGATTTACTGCCTCAAAACGGCCAGGCCAGACCCAAAATAACCGAATCTATGGGAAAAACTTTGGAACAGGCACAAGACCCACGTAGCTGCTGCAAGTGCTCGGAGCACCGAGCAGCCCTTAGTGCTGAGTAGGGCTAAAGTTTAGTTTCACTTTTTCTTTTTCCCAAGGAAAGGAAAAAAAAAAAACCCCACAAAAAACCCAAACCTGCAGCGTTTTCAGCCTGTCCAGCCGCTCTGTGTGCTCGCACAGCCGGGACGAAACGGGGCGGGTTTGTTAGAGCAGGAAAAACTTCCCGGAGCGGTGCCAGGAGCTGGTGCCCGGCCGGGAGCCCGGGGGTCACCAGCTAAGGGTGAATTCCAGAGGTTACACGCAGAGCGGCTTTCCAGGAGCGATCCCAATCGGATTGGAGGTCTGCAGGGATTTGGGTACCCTGCCAGCCAAGCTGCTCTTTCATTTTATAATCCTCAAAGGCTGTGGGGATGGTGATGCAGGGAGTGACTAAGCAGAGAGCCCTGCCCAGTGCCCGGGGGTTCTGCCTTTAAATTATTTATATTCTTGTGTAGAATATTCCATTTTTCCTTCAGAGAGCTGCACAGTCCTGGGCAATCCTCCCGCCTTTACTGTACAAAACAAACCTGCTGATTTTTTACCAAAATCGTTGCAACTTTGCCCAGCAATGTTTAGAGGTAAAGAGGGATTGAGCAGGCAGCGTTTCATTGTTATTTCAACTTTTACTGCGTTTGTTAAATGTGTTTAAAGTAGACAGCGAGACCACAGAAACGGCCTAGAGACTGGATAAAATGGCTCAACACTTTGTATTTAGCTTCTAACAAGGCTTGAGTGGTAATTTCAACGTAGTCCCTTCCCTCTCAGAGAGAATTTCTGTACTTAAAGACCTTTAGAACCTGCCAGAGAATCCAGTATTTCCCTGGAAGTTTCATACCCATTGAAATGAGGGACTGGGCACATTTTTAATGCCATTTATTGAGGATGCTCTGGAATTGATTTCCAAGGGCAATGAAGATACTCAGACTGAGGATCTCCTGCCCCAGGAGTAGAATGTGCTGAACACTGACTTGGGCTTAGACAAACCCAAGTGTTTTATTCAGTACTGTGAAAAGTTCGGTCTCCTGAGATATCAAAAATCAGTTAAATAATTGAACATGATTTTCTGAATATTCCAAGCAAATACTGGCTGAGCCAGCCCTGGCAGCCACGCTTTGAAAAATTCCTGCTTTTCTCTTTCTGGTCCTGCTTCCTCGAAGTCACAGCTTTATTTTATACAATTTTACACCATTATTTGCACTTAATGTGTGTGCAAATGCATGAAACAACTGAAGGAGGTTTTTCCTCGGTGTGTCTGTGTCCCACAGGGAGCAGGGACCACATCAGCTGCTCACGTGCAACGTGAAGGAAAGTGCTGGTAGCATCAGAATTTATCTGGAGGGAGAAAATGTTTGTACAGAGGTTGCATGTTCTGCTTGGTACATAAAAGTAGGTGTGGTGATGTGAAAAGGTGTTCTGTGGCTTAAAACCTCTTTAAATTCTATCGGTTTTACCATATCTATTATTATGATGCTTTGGGGGAAAATTAGTGCTTAATTTCTCGAGTCATGACTTCTTAAAATTCACTTAATTTCCTCTCTTCATCCCCGAAGTCATTGACCAGTGTTATCACTAATTACTTTTAATAACTATTGCTCGTGTATGATTTCCTAACAGTTGCAGAGCGTTTGCCAGGGCCATCTGTAGATCCTCTTCTGGAATTAAAATTGTCAAATTCCTCACGGGCTGTGGGCCAGTGCCACGGCACTTGAAAAGTTAAGTGGGACCTGAATTAGATAATTGCCTTGGTGGCCCTTTTTTCCCAGCTAAACTCTGTCACATTTCCTGGAAACTTTTGGTGCTGATTTACAACTCGAGGTCTCAATAATCAGCACTTCAGGGGGAGTTGAACTCTTTCCTAATTTTCCTTCCCCTGGAACATCAGAGTTCATGAAAGTCACCAAATGATTGGGTTTGGTTTTTTTTCCTCTCCATGGAAAGCCCAGGGGATTTTGTGTTGAAGCCAGAGCGAGTGTGATGTGCTCTGATGTCACACACTGAGAGTGCTCCTGGCTGAGAACACTCCCCAGAAAGGGCAGAGCTGTGTTTGCAGGGGAGGTTTACACCCCTTTACACCCTGTAAATCCAGGGCAGAAAAGAATCACCCACAAAAGGGGAAAATCAGCCACACTGCCAAGCTTTAGCTCGAAATCCTGAGTGCGAATAACCCCTCTCCCATCCAGCTCAGCACCCAGTGAGGCCTGAGCAGCTGAAGGGCATTGATCCCAAGAAATAAAACTTGCGTGGAAGGTGAGCAGGAAAATGTCTCATTTGGTTCCTAGGATGGGAAGGGCTCCTGCTGGATTTCCATTCCCTCCCTGGTGAGTGCTCATTGCCCCAGGATGATCCCGAAGCTTGGCAGCACATGGAATATTCCATGGAGAACTTCTAGGAATTGCCCACCAAGCCCGGCTGCTCTCTCTCCTTTACGGCTTGGTTCTCCCTGTAGTAAATCAGAACAGCAAATGGCTTCCCCATGGCTTTTTGTTTGTTGTCAAACAAACCAAATGGCAAAAATATTTGCTCTGTAGCGCAGCAACCCATCGAGGGCAGGTTAGAAACACAGCCCTGAAACTGAGCCTGGACATGAGGGAGCTTTTCCCGTGCCCAGAGCTGAGGCTGGAGGCACCTCACAGGTGGGGTGCTGAGCCCGTGCTGAGACGTTGCATAACAAACCCAAGAAATGCAAGGATGCTGCTCTGCTCCGTGCCTGGGGCTGTTTCCCGGGACAGGAGCTCGCGTTTCACTTGGAATCATTCAGATTTTCAAGTGCCTCACTCATTTCTGCACTAGAGTCGTAAAAATCATGGAACGATTTCATTTGGGATGACCTTAAAGCTCATCCAGTCCCACACCCTGCCGTGGACACCTTCCACTGTCCCAGGGTGCTCCAACCTGGCCTTGGGCACTTCCAGGGATGGGGCAGCCACAGCTTCCCTGGGCACCCTGTGCCAGGGCCTGCCCACCCTCACAGGGAAGAACTTTTTTGCCCCAGGGCTCCTGATCTCTGCAGGTTCTGGGTGCTGCAGGAGAAGATGCTGCCAGAAATGAGTGTTGCTGTCGTGATAAAAATCGGACAGAGTGACTGGAGCTTTCCATAACATTCCCTATTCCTCTTGGGGATGCAAATCCTGGCCTGGCAGCTTCCTGGCTTGCCCTGGCCACTGTCAGTGTTGGCTCTGTTTTGAGGGTCCTAACCAGGTGTGATTATTCCCAAGCAAGTCCAGGATCAGACCACTGAACATGATTTTCAGAAGCATTCGTGTGTTTGAAAAATCCTGGCTCAGCAGCATATTTTTAATGCACTCTGTCATTAAATAATAACCTGTCAGTACAGTCCAGTAGCAAAATCTTTCTTGCTCATCAGTTCTTTGTGTCGTGTTTTAACTGCAGAGCTGCATTTCCTGATTTTTCACTGTAAATCTTGGAATTGCTCCTCATTGGAAAATCAGGGTTTGCTAATGAACAGGAACAGGCAAGGCTGGTGCAAGGGATTTTATTTCTCAGAACTGTAGAATGTGCTGGGAAATTCCTTTTTTTTTTTCTTTTTTATGGCTAGAGTTTTGTATGAGGGAAGATGGGAAGTCCCAGAGTATCTGGAAGTCCCTGATGTCAGCAGACAGATGTTCTGCATCTGCCAGGCCAAGGACATCGGCCTTTAGCAGTGATTTAAACTTCCTATGGATTTCCAGCTTGTTTCAGGGACTTTTCCCACTGCTTTCACTTGGGGCTCCTGCTGCTTTTCCCCTTGAAAAGGGATAAATTTGAAGCCAGCTGCAGTTTGCACCCACAGCCAGCCCAGGGCAATGCCAGGGGTGGGAGCTGGGATTGCAGACCCAGCATCTCCAGGATAATCACAGCTTTTCCTCCCCTCTGAGAAAGAAAAGAGCAACATTCCCATTTCTCTCTCCCATTTCTATTTCTTTGTTCTCCCTATTTCATATTTTATACGTGCAGACTTTTCTTCCTGCTTTTTACCTTTATTCCAGTCCTGCCTGGAAGCTCATGGAAGGGGAATAGCAACAGGTTTCCTGAATATCTGGAGAAGTGAATTAAAATCCCAGGAAATCATCTTGTGTAGGCCAAGACTGGGAGTTTTTTGGGGGGCAGGGAGTTGTTCTCACTCCTTGCCTGGGGTCTGAAAACACGACTTGGCCCCTGACCCGGGCGTTTGCCTGAAAGAATTGGGGAGAGGGGAGCAAGTTGGGAAGGTGGGAAAAGCCTCCCTGCCTGGCCTCCATTCCCAGTGTCCCCACGGAGAGCCTGTGCTCGGGGCAGGAGAGGAGTGGAACGTTTTGTGACGTGATTCAAAGCTCTGCTCTCCAGCCAGACCTGTGCACTTCACGTCAGCTGCTCCTCATTTGTTTTACAGGAATGGGGGCAGCAGAGGCCGTGCAGAACTTTTTTTTTTTTTTTTCCCTACAAAACATAGAATGGAATTATTCTTTTTAAACAAGTGAGACTCCCCACCTTATGGAAAAGGGCTTTGTCCTTTAAAAAAGCTGGAGTGGTCACTTATCTGCATCAATTTAAGTGAGGTACCAAGCTCGTCATGTGAGGGGGTTTTCATTAATAATCACTGGCCGCACGTGTTGTTTCCATCATTCCAAAGGCAGATTTTTCCCTCTTCCTCTTGAAAAACACGGAAAGGATGCTGATAAAACCCAAAACTGTGCAATCAGATCTGTGCGTGAGCAGAGTGGAAGTTTTTTAGGCAAAATCCTCTGTGAACCACAGGGTGTGACAACCTGGCACACGTGGATCTCTCTCCTGAGTTATATTTTCTGGAATACAGTGTGGGGCACATGATGTCCCTTCAGCAGGACAAGGCAGGTACAAATTTTTCCCAGAGCTGGAGCTGAGTTTGGATGAGATGAGAGAAAATTTGGGCTCTTGCCCCTGTCTTAGCAGAGGTGCTGCAGGAGCACAGCCCCCAGCACAGGCTTCACAGCTCCCAGAAATGTTGCTAAAAGCAGGAGGGGATTGATCTGAGGTCCTTTATCTCAAAGGTACCCCCAGAGCTTGGCTGAGGCATGGATGAGCGCTTCTGGGGACAACTCACTTCAGGCCTCTGGTTGCGGTTGGGGGTTTCTTGGGTTTCACTTTGATTTAGATATTTCATGAGGTTTATTGCCTTTATACTTTTTTTCCATGGATGAAAATCTGAAACTTTCTATTCTACAAAGAACAGCTTTCCCAAACATTTATTACTTTTGTTCTCATCTGGGCTCTCTTTCCCAAAAAAGGCTGGACCAGGATCACTGGTAAAAGTCCCTTTCGGCCTGGCCTTTTCATGATCCTGTGACTGTGTTTGCCTGAAATTCTTTGTCAGGTTTTACCTGAACACACGAATAGCTTTGACGAAGGTTCTTCTTGTAACTTACCCTGTTCTGGGCTGAAATAATTAATTTGGAGGTCACATAAATCAGGAGCACAGATTGTCTTCCCAGTTCCTGTCATTAGTGGGGCAATTTGCCTTTCCTGAGCAAGGTGCAGCAGGAGTGGCCCTTGTTTGTCACAAGGAGTGGATTTCCCATCTGGTTTGTGCTGGAAATCCGCTGTGGATTTAATGACTGGGATTCCTGCATTTCCTGGGGTTGATTGGCAGGAAACTCCATCACTTTACTGCCACTGTGTCAGCCTGGGTGAGCTGGAGGGTGAAAGTGCAAGCTTTGGTTTTGGGGTTAATAAACCAACTTTAAATAACTGAGTTCCCTTCCGTGGATGGTAGGGTGATTATTAATGTGGGGCTTGTTATAGTTTTCATTTGAATTTCAAAGCAAGATGATGATGGAAGTCTCCGCCCCTCCAGCTGCTTGATTGTTCTAAATAATTGTAATTATAGAACCTGACCCTTGCTTTGTCCATTGCCTCAGTAGCTTAAAAGTGGGTGAAATCAAGAGGCAGAACCAGTGGAGGGAAGAGGAATTCACCTGTTTAAGCTTTTTCAAGAGTTTTGCCTAAGAAAAAAAGAAATGGTCAGGCTGTGGTTCAGGGCACTGCCTGTGAAATCCTGCCTGTTCCTATTCCAGACTTGCCATGAAAAATGGATTTGGAAGTGATGCATGAGAACGGAAAGCCCCTCTTGTGTAAGAAGGAACCCCACCTGTTGAGTCCCTGGTCCTTACCAGGAAAAACAACCTTCTTCCCGAATGTTTGACATTTTGGAAGCTTTATGAGTATTTTGTCTTTCAAGCTGGCTCTTGAGGTGAGGTGAGGGTGGCAGGGTGGCCGCACCCAAGGCTGATATCAGAGGTGCCAGGCTCACCCCGCATCCCCCCTGCTTCACCTCCTGTGCCTTCCTCTTCCCATCCCCGTGGCAGTGCCGGGAATGCCGCCGGACAGGGAACATCCCCAGGCTCTCCAGAACCCTGCGCAGTTAGAGAGAACATAAAATCACGTCTGCAAATGCCCGCCTGGGGAATCGGAAGGACAGCCTGGCCGCCAGGAGGAGGAGGAGGCCAGGAAGCCCCTGTGCGGTGATGTCAGGGGCAGCAGTTGGCAGCAGAACCCTGCGGATCCGGGGAAGTCGGAACGGGAGCCGCGGGTGAACCTTGTGCTGCTTTTCTCCCGTGTTTCCCAGAACATTCCCTGCAGCCTGTGCCAGGCACCAGCTGGGAGCGGTGTCCAGCCTTCCCTCCCGCTCACGTGTTACTGCGGTGCTCCCCAAACCCCTCTTGCTCCCTGTTCCCCTTAATTGAGGAGCAGCTAATTGCAGGCAAGGAGCAGCTTGTGTGGTGGCAGGCACGCATGGAAAAATTCTTCCCTTTCCTCTGCGGTTTATCTACCTGGAATATATTTTATTTTTGGGGGGTAATTTTTGAGGGATTTGTCACCCCAGAGAGCAGTGACAGGAGCCAAAGGACACAGACCTTAAGCTGCAGCTGTGGGGAAATCAGCAGGGAGGAAAAAGCTGAATTAGTACAACAACCTGACTGTAAATTTCAAAAGGATCCCTGCAAATAAAATCAAGGAGAGCTTTTCCCTTGCCCCCTGAGACGCAAAGGGAAGCAGCATTTTCTGAAAATGTCGTGGGAGCTTAAAATTCTGTGTGTGCCTCTGGAAAAGTGTGTGAGGAGCAAAATGGGATATTCCTCGTGCTTCTTCTCTCTTATCAAAAACAGCAACTACTGGAGGCATCCTGCTGAGCAAGGGCTGCTCCAAACTGTCCAGCACATCCAGACTGGCAGGGATGATTCCAGCTCCTGAATCCCACCTTCCATTTCTGCCAACACCTTTGTGTTTGAAACCTGTTGAACTCAAGGATGACACCTGGGATAGGTGTGGAGATCCGGGTCCAGACTGAAGGTGTGTGACTGTGATTTCTTAGAGGATTAACACCTTGTTTGGGAACATTAGCACTAATTACTCCTTGAATTCCTATGAAAACTCCAAAGGCATCCAGGTCCAGCCTGCGGTGATTCGTTCCCCGTGTGATGCTGTTCCTGAGAACGAGGCGCTGGGGAAGGCTTCGTGTTTTCCTTGAAAAGCAGCTTTTGATTTCCTGGCCAGAGTTGGGAGCAGCCAGACCCCCTGCATCCCCCGCCCAGGGCTGGGGATGTTTCCCCTCAGGCGGCGGGAGCTGAATCACCTCGTGCTGTAAGGAATCAAACCCCAGGAAATCCCTCCCCAGATGATTTTTCTGAACCTTTTCCCGTTGTAGGCAAGAGTTTGATGGCGAATGCAGATTGCAGGAGTGGTGGTGCCGTGACCACCAGCCCTGCAAGGGTTTTCCTGCCCTTCCCAGGGATCAGGGATTGTCCCTTCATTGCAGAGCTGTGACCTGAATGGGAAAGGACAACTCAACCCATCCAGACCGGACAATTGACTCACCAAAAGTTGACTGACAGATGTCAAGTCCAGAGAGGCACCTCCAGAGGAGACATTCCTCTCTTTCAGGTGGTTCTAGATCCCTAAAATGAGCTGTTATTGCAAGTAGATCTCCAAATATTTGCTTTGGATAAAGGGATCAGGGAGACAGATCCAGACTGAGAACACTTGGACTCATTTTCAACCTGAAAATTCTTTCTTTAGCCTGTGCAAGTAAAAAGAATGGGTACTGCATGCCAGGAAGGTCTCACCTCTTGTTGAAGGATTTGTAAAGCTGGAAAGGTGTGGAATCAGTCATGGATTGTAATGGATAGCTCAGGCAGTGAGGATGATCACCCTCTTTTTGCAGATTTTCTAAATCTGAGGCTGGGCAGAGGCACCCACGGCCACTGTCCCGTAAACTTCTGGCAGCCGCAAATCCCCATCCACAAAACCTGCACGTTGAGGCAGCTCCACAGGAGGTGGTGAAATGAGATAAAGGAGGATGCTGAAAGAGGGAATAGATGGGAAAACTTGGAGACCGCAGTACACAGATCCATCATCCTGATCTCGTGTGCTGCTGCTGTAGAGAAGCAGTTTGGTGGGGGCTGGCGCAGTTGTGCCCCGGTCCCAGGATCACACAGCAGCTGTTCCAGGGGTGCACACAGCTATTCCAACAAACGCCAAGGGAAAACCTCTCTGGAAGCGAAGCTGGACTCGCTCTGCCGGGCCCTCCCAAAAGGCTGAGGTCACTCGCAGGCAGTGACGTGGCAGGAGCCAAAATTGGGGAAAAAACTCTGAAAACTGACGTGAAGAAGATGGGCTGAGCAGCAGCCTCATGAGCAGGGTGTCTGCAATGATTCTGCTGGAGATTTACTGCTACAGTGGTCGCTGATTCGCCTGTGGTACTGAGGTACAAACGGGAGAAGGTTAAAGGAGATAAATTGTCTCCTCCTGCCATTCCAGAGGCTGGTGCAATTCCCCAGCCTGCTCTGACACCCCCTACCACCCTGGCAGGCCCTGCCCTCCCCTTGCAGCAGCTATCAGAGCCCCTTCCAGTGCTGGATTAGGGAACGTGCAAATAAAAGCAGCAATTTGTGAGGTTCTGTGCAGCAGCCCCTGCTCTGGATGAAGTCGACTGCTTCTGACAGAGTAATTGCTTGGCTTGCCCGGCCCTTGCTCTGCTTCCAGCTCTTATTCAGCCCTTGATGGTATCAAATAATTTCCTGAATGAAACAGCAATTCTGCCTCAATAAAATATTTATGGTTGTGTGGAGCGTTCCCTGATCTCTGCTCTGAGTTCGCATTCCCTTTGTTTATTGGGATTGGGGTTTCTGCATTGCCCTGGGAGGGAGAGAACAGAACTCGTGCCAGAGTGGTCCCAAGGAGTAGATTTGGGATGTCTGCAGTGGCCATTGAATCATCCTCAGCTCTGTTTTCCTCCTCATCCTAATGCCCGTTTGAAGATGCTGATTCTCAATCTTTAATTTTCTTGGTGAATGAACCCATGAGTGACTTCCAAAAAGCAATTAATTTATACTGGGTTTAAAATTACTTCCTTGTTCTTGATTTCTACCCCCATCCTGGATTCTTGGTAGCAGGTTACAAGTGATTCTTCTTCTCTCTCCCTTCCTCAAGACCAAATTAGCTGTGAGTTTTCTCTCCTATGATTAAGTTTTGATTAATCAGCCAACCAGAAAACTCAGGATAGAAATGTAAGCACAACCTCTGAGCCACTGCCAGACTGCTTATTTGGGGATTTCTAATTATTAATTTAATAGTAGGCTTGTGGCCAGCTAACTGCCATGGATGATTGCTGTTGCTTTTGAAGGTTCAAATTGAATTTTGACTTATTTTTGATCTGTTTTCTTGTTGCTTCCTTCCTAACTGATACCAGCCAAGGTGACGAATACACCAGAACATTTTAAAATAGAAAATGAGCATCTTCTGCCTTGCTTTGAGCAGTCAGGATGACTCCAAAGGGGGAGCAGCTCGTGCTGCTCTGCTTGGAGAGGCTGCATGTTCCTTTGCAAATGGGTTTTTGGTTTTGTTTTTTTTTCAAGTATGACCTTTTCTTCCGTGACCAAACATGAAAACTGTTGCTATCAGTGCTCTGCTACTCCTGCCCTTCATTAAATTCTCACTGAGCATCTCCACAGATGGGAGTTTGTAAGATTTTAAGGGAGGGGAGGATTCAGAAACAGAGTTGGGATGAGCAGCAGGATCACAGATCAGCCGTCTCTCATCAGTTAAATTGGAACATTCTTCCACAGGGACACAAATACTCCACCTGTGGATTTGAAAATCTCCAGGGTTGGCTCTGCAGTGAGGAATTGAAGGCGTTTTGTGGCATGGTTTTGCTACGGCAAAAAATGTCTCAGGATAAGCCCAGCCCCACTGCCACACTAATTTTGGGAACACCAGGGCAGTTCCCGAGGTTGGGATGGAACGGGGCAGGGATTTGGGGATGCTGAGGTGGCAGTGCCTGCCCCAGGTGCCCGGGGGACAAAGAGGGGCCAGCCTGGGCACAGGTGACAGGGGCTGTGTCCCTGCTCCTCCCACAGCAGCTCCCAGCTGGAATTTGCTGCCTGAGCTCCCCTGGCAAAGGTGTCTGTGTGAGTGGCAGACAGGGGAGACAGAACAAACCACAGAGCATTTATCAGAGTTCACCTTGACCTCGTTCTTCCCAAATTTTACTCTGATTCCAGCACACCAAGCTTTATCACAGCTCCCTGGGCTGTAATTCTTTCACTCTCAGTTCCTTATCTCTCGCCACCTTTTTTTCCTCCGTCCTCACAATCTCAGTTTTGTCTCCCTTTTCTGCTGTGTTTTCTGGCTCTCTGAAACAATCTGACCATCCTTGGCTTGTTTTCATTGCAGCCTGCAAAAAAAAAAAAAAAAGGAAAATAGAAAAAGGAAAAATTGCTTTCTCACTTGGACTTGGGCAAATTAGCTTTTGCTGACATCTGTGATTCTCTTCCAAAGATCTCATCAGTCTGGGCAGGAGAGGCTGAATTCAGCTTCCTCTCCTGTGCTTCAAGTCTCTTAGAGCTGCCTTTTATTTTATTAGTTGGGTTTTTTTAATAAAAAAGAAAGATAAATAGGAACCCAGCCATGTATCTTCTAAAGCAGCTTTTTCTTTTCTTTTTTTTTTTTTTTTTTTTGCTGAGGTTTCAGTTCAGTGCTGAGCAGGATTCCAACTCTGGCATATTCTTCTCCGTTAATCCAGAAATGGCAAACAATTCTGGCTCTGCTCAGGACCCCAGCAGGCAGCTGGAGTGGCAGAGTGCAAAGGCTGAGTCACGGTGCCACACTGGGAGAGGCGAATTAGGATTATTTTAATGAGCAGAGCTGATTGTTTTACCTCCACTTTGGGATCCTCGGTGCAGGGCTGCTGCCTTGTCCTTGCTGGCCAAGCGAAAAAAAGGCAGAAACTGTCCCCAGGACAGGGGGAATGATGGACACAAGGCACAGGTTTTGTTCTTTTTCTTAGTGATCCCCAATAATGCACATTTTTCACTCTAAAATCAAAGGCAAAAAGTGTGGCCAAGCCACGAACTGCAGCAAATTCAGCTGCATTCAGCACAAGGGATTTTTTTGTTCTTCAGTTATGGATTTCCTACAACAGGAGCCACAAGAAAACACCTGCTGCACCCATCTGAATCTGATCTTGGGCAAACAGACCCTTGATGCGCCCAGCCTGCTGAAACAGTCCGCGAGAGCAAACATTAGGCCAGAAATGCAAACTGGAACCCCAGAGCTGGGGTGGTGGGAAAGCCCCCAAGCCCCAGCAGGCGTGGGGTGAAAAACCCTCAGTCCTGGTGCTGCGGGGGTGCCCTGGAATTGATGGGATGGAGCGGGAACTGCAGGGATTCGTTTCAGAGGGGCGCAGGTGAGGTGGCGGTGAGGCCGCTCGGCCCAGAGGTGCTGCTGGAGCTGCCCAGAGCTTTTCTCTGAGGGGTGGATGCAAATCTGAGCACCAGGGCGTCACAAATTAAGGGAGAGCCGCAGCAGGCGAGCACCTGCCAGGACAGGACATCTTGCAGGCGGGAGGGAATTCTCCCACCCGCGCCTCTCCCTGGGATTTAACTCGTTGTCTTCTGCACTGGGGCTGCTGCCCGGCGTCCGGGGAGGGCAGTGCCTGTGCTCCTCAGGGCTTTAAGGGGTCCCCAGAAATGGGGAGAAGCAAATTCCCTGTCTCGGGGGAAGCAAAGGCTCAAAGGCAGCAAGGAGGGAAATCTCCCTTTTGCCCAGTGCCCAGGGAACAGTTTGGACTGGGATGGCAACTATGGAAAATCGAGTGGTTTTTCCCAGTTGTCATCTTTCACTGCAAACTGTAGATTAAAATTTTATTTTTTTTTAAAATTCAAGCTGAGAGCAATGCTTGTTATCAAGAATTTTAAGGGAAGGTGGAATGTTATTAATTTCAAAGAGCTGGTGCTGCCTTTTACAACAGCTGATGGCACAGGGAGGGTGTCCTGTGCAGTGCCAGGAGCTGGACTTTGATCCTTGTGGATCCTTCCCAGCTCAGGACAGGTTTCCAGGATTCCAGCTCCCCCAAGGTCTGCAGTGATTTCCTTCCCCAGGGGTGACGTGCAGCAGTGGCTGGGTTTTGATGTGAGACAGGGATGGATCGGAGCAGGGAACTCTGAATTTTGGAGCCAAAAATGACTTGGAATCTGAACGCTGTTTTCCATCAAGTGTCTTTTGTCTTTAAAGTTTTAAAAGTTGTTGAATAATATTAGATTCAGAGAATTTGAAGCCTCTAATTCTCAAAAAAAAAAAAAAAAAGAAGTAACACAATGTTTTCAGCCACATTTCTAATAATATTACTTTTGAACAATGTACAATGTGTTCTGTTAGAAATACCTGGGAACATCAAATTGGGTCCTCTGAGCCTCATAAAAATACAACTGATAAAAAGCCAGTAATCCAAGAGAACACCATTAGCAAAAGGCAGGGCTTAGAGAAAGCAAAAAGGGACATTTGGGTTTAATGGTAATTGCAAAGACAGCCTCCTATTAAACATCATTTCCAATTAAATCATCAAAATTGACTTTGTAGCATGCTGACTGAAATTATTAGAAATGGCTCTGGAGAACTGGGTTCCTTTTGTCCAGGGAAGTGCCTGGATTTGGTGCCAGGCTCCCACGCACAGGAACAAGCAGCAAACCAGGGCACTATCACTGCATTAGGATCCTTGCAGCCATTATTTCCTAATTAGAACAACGAGTAATTGTGCTGTCATTACTCACACAAACATCCCACTGGGTAAAAAAGGAACTTCTGGGCATTTGGGTAAAAATTGAAAGCTGGGAAACTTCAGTGAGACTCCCTCGAGTGACTTTTCATGGTGAAGGTGTGAGGGCAGGGTTTGGCCCCTCTGCTCTGAAACTCTTGGGTTTAGTGGTGACTGTTTGTGCATCTCAGATCGCTCTTTAATTAAAAAAAATATCGGGAGAAAATGGTGCCCTGATGGATGTCGCAGATTGCTGGGATTGAATCCCTTGATGTGAGAAAATGCTGGGAAAAAATAAAGTCTCTTTGGTGCTAATGTCTTCCCCCAGAATTTCCCTTTCCTGGTCAGTTTTTGAGCAGTCTGATGTTTAGTGGAGCTTTGAAATAAATGCTGGGATTTCTCTTCGAAGAAAAACCGGTGGGAAAGGTCGAGACTTGAGGCTCATACCCCCTGCCTTGGCGTGGTACTCTCCCCTAATATTGTCACTTTTCACCACAGTTGTTAAGTCATGGACAGGTGAAAACCTCTGGTTTTGTGGAGCTTTTGGACTGACTGCTTTCCCTGCGCAGCAGATTCCCACCCTCGCAGCGGCTGAGCCTGTGCTGGAGCCCTCCTAGAACAGTTCTGAGCCTTTCAGTGCACGGTGGGACGGATGCAGGTGCCCAGCCTGGGGTGGTGCTCGCTGTCGGCTCCCCCCAGTCCCTCCCACAGCTGCTTCTGGCCAGGTGGGAATGTTCCTCTGGAGCTGAAAAGCTGTTTCCAACATCCCATTCCATTGCTGCTGGCAGGAGTCATCCCAACCCAAACCCAGCCGCCTCTGGAGCAGCCCGGGAGGGAACAACTAATGAGCTTTTATGGGAAATGAAGATCTCTTGCTGCTTTCTGGGTACCAAATCCCAGAGGTATTTCTGTGGTGTTCCTGGGATAGAGGGACTGCTTGACATGGGAGCAGTTGGCCTCTTCTCCTTTGCCTCACAAGTATAAATCCAAGCTCTCAGCAAGACTCTGCTGTGGTTTTGACTTGTCCCCAGCAACTCCAGGCCTGAAATAATCTTTATTTGGCACCAAAATCACTTCTGCCACCTCCGTTTGACAGATGACAGTACAGTCAGTGAATCCCCCGTGGAATTCCCTGTGCTGCCATCGGATACAGGCATTTCCAGCAAGCTTTATCTTTGTCGAGGTTCCTGAAGAAGCTGGATTTCATGGCCATGGAGCCAAAGAGGGTTTTTCTTCAGTGCTTTTTTACACCTGTTTGTTTGAGGACTTTGTTTGATTTTTTTTTTTTTTTTTTTTTTAAATAATAGGAGGTGGGAAACAGCAGAGGGGAGCAGCAGGGACATGAATCCAACTTGGCAAACTGAAGTTGTCTTTCTCTCCTGCAGCCAAAGCAGGAAGGAAATCTCTTTCATTTGGTCACTGTCCTTTCTGGAAGTGTAGAACTGTTTGAAGTAAAATGAGATGGCTGTGGCCACCCTGGGTTCGATGCCAAATTTCAGCCAGGCTCAGTGGGTGGCAAGACCAGAGGGTTGTGAGGTTGGGGGTGTTTTGGAGGGGACAAAAAGAAGCTGGGAGGGTTAAAGCAAGTTTCTCTGTTAGGGAATGTGATGTTCTGAATGACACAGCAATGTCCAAAAAAATGTATCCTGTGGGGTGATTGAGGATTTAGTGAGATTACCTTTAATCTTCCTCAGTCAATAAAAGAAGAAAATAGAATAGATCCTCTCTTCTTAGAAAGACAATGACATTTAATACGTGCGCTGGAGTCGGAAAATTGGCACAGTGTGTTTCATGTCATAATAACATTTTAAACCTTCAGAAGTTCAGCCACTAAACTTTATCTGCTTTGCCTTAGTGCATCCCTGGCTAAATGCATTTTCCTGCTAAGCCCTGAAACTTTTTATCTGACAGAAGCCTTGGAAATTGGCCTGGTGATGGGAATAAACCTGAGTGCAGAGATGCTGCTGGGTTCTTCCAGTTGTCATTGGAGAAAACAGATTTAACCAAATACAGGCTTATCTGTGCTGGTGACTGAGGAGCTGCTGCCTCACGGGTTTGTGTTGCCTCATTTTCTTATTGTTTTAATTGGAGGAGAAATGAAAATTGCTCCAAGTGTGACTTCCAGGACAGGTCCCACTTGCACCTTGTTTTTAGAGCTGGAATACAGGTGGGTCTAGCACTGAGGATGCTAAACTGGGTTGGAGACACCTGGATTAAATTCCTTGTTCTGTCAGCAATTTGAGGTCTCCAGGAGAAAAATGCTGTGCCAGAGCTGGGCAGGAATTGTAAATTGTCTCTGTCTCTGATTGCCACTTCGAAATTGGACAAAATTACCTCTGTATTTTACAGCACTTGTTAATGCACAAGAGGCTGGGAGATTATCAGATAATTCTGGGGATGTATAGGAGCTCTAGGATCCAGCATTATTTCTGCAGTGGCAGGGGCGTAGCAAAACCTTGGCTGGTTTTACAGCCAGCTAAAATCCAAAGGGAACCAGAGTCATGGAAGTGTTTCTGGACAGCCCCCTGCACGTCTGTGCAGATCAGCCTTGACATTTATGTTGGTTTTAAGACGTTAATGTGCGCAGGTTTCACTGACGTGCCACAAGGAAATGCTTTCTGCAATGGAGCAGGTGGAGATGGGTTGGGTGTGCACCTGGATTTGGAGCGTGGGCCCCAAAGGATGGGCAGGATTTGGGTGGTGTAGAAAATGAGCTGAGCCTGGCAAAGCTCAGGCTAAAACTGCCTCAAGTTGTGCAGGCTAAGCCTGTGACCCTCACTGGAGAAAAGCCCCTGACTCTCGAGACCAGAATTGTGTCGTGAAAACCCTTTGGGTGGGAATTCAGAATGAAATCCCATTGCCTTGTGATGAGCACAGCCACGCTGGGATCACACAGCCAGGTTTGGGCACTGCATCTGCAAAATTTGAGTCTGAATCTCAGCTTAAACTTAACTCACGTAAATTCAGGTATTACCCAAGATTTTAGCTTTACGTGAGTGTGTCATGGGTGAAGCCACATCATGGATGAGTCATGACCTCATTAAAATATTAATCCCTGCCTTGATCAAGATGGTCCCTTGGCAGCTTTGCAGCCTGGAAAACAAGAGCCACGTGCAGGGAATGAAAAAAAAAAGTGTGGCTGGTCAAGAAAACACAAAAGACTCGAGGAGCAGGAGGTGTAACTACAGGCCAACTCTTTCACGACAGATTTTGAAACAATATTTATCCTATTTGCTTTTTCAGGTTGGGCTCGTGGCTCTGGTTTTGGCAGCCTCCTGCTGAGGGGACCTGTTTTAGCTCCCTCGTGTTTGAGTCTCTCCTGCAGCCACACTTCCCTATTTTTCTGGTACTTCCATTCAGGAATGATACTGCTCTGGAAAATGTCATGTATTTTTCATCGTTATAAAGCTTGGAAATGGATATTTCATCATAAATCTTCCTCTAAACAGCAAAATAACTGCCCTGCATTGGAGACTGGCTGTCACAAGCAGCATTTGGCACCAGAATTTTGTCAGTTTTCACCTTTTTGAGTGTTTGCAAAGTTAGAACGTGATATTTCTTGTTTTTCCACCAGGGAAGGGAGGCTATTTGGTGGTGAAAAATACATAAATTTAGTCTGAACAGGATCTTGTGGTATTAGTGATTTGCCACACATGGAAATACATTATTGAAATGGCAAGGTTCTTATTTTCACCTTACTAGAAAAGCCATCTGTCTCCAGCCCCATTAAAAGATCCCAGATGAAAATGGAAAATGCTATAGATAGCAGCAGTTCTTCCAAGAAAATGTCAGCAAGTCTGTTCCCCTTCTTCCCACTATCATGTAAATACCAATCAGTTTGGGATTCACAGAATACACGAAATAGAATACGGGGAGAAATCAGACCCGCAGGAGTTCTCCTGACTTCCCCGGCTCGATGAAACCTGACGGGATTTGCCGATCCGTGTTGCTGGAAGGGCAAGGTCTTTCGAAACCTTCATCTGTTGGAATTTCCAGGAATCCCTTCGAAGCTCGGGTGAAATCCCTGGGCTCGGATCGGCGCAGGCTTCGCGGGGCGTGCACACACCTGCGGAGAGCACAGCCACCTGCCGGGGTCGGGGGGGGCACGGCTGTGGACAAACACCCGCGGGCCGGCTCCGCTTTTAGAGCCGCCCTGCCGCAAAGCTCGGGAACGCCGCACGTGAAATCCGCGGCGGCGAAGTCGCTCGTGAGGTTTAAAACATCCCGTTTAGGGGGGAAGCAGAGCTGGAGAGGGGCCTGAGGGGAGGGCTGTGCCTGGTGGGGGGGTGTGTGGCTCCCGACCTGATGTGATGAGCTGGTGCAAGATGTGCCGAGTCCTCGGCTTTCCGAGCGATCTGCGCCGCTGGCGCTGGGGTTTTCGCCCAGCTGCACCCCCGCCCCTGGTCACAGCTGCTTTTTGGCAATGAACCAAGCTCCTGCTGCTCAACGACGAGTCCCGGCTCCCCCGTTTTATTTGGAAACAGCTACCTTTGAAATGCTTAATTACTCGGCTCCTCCCAATCCCCACGAGCTGCTTTTTTCGAGTTTTCTAATTTCCATGGCCATGGCTGGGCAGCAGTAAATCACAGCCCAGCTGCAGCTACTGATCCCCTCTAACCCTTTTTCTCTCTTAGTTGTAATTTCAACTACAAGCTCAACAATAAGCCCATCTCTTAATCTCAGCATGAACAAATGGAAAATGGTCAAATGACGCACAATTTTAAGCTTCTTGCTGTATAAATTAGACAGAGTGCGTCAGTTCACTGGAATACTCTGACCTTTTCTCCTTCAAAATATTGGGGGGGAAGATCTGGGAGCCCTAAGTCGAGTCTTCTTTATTTACAGTGTGCAAGTGCCTGAGCATAAGGTACCAATCTGTACAGAAGTAGAGACGCTGGTGCTGAAAATACAGGGGGGAAAGGAAGCCAGGGCATGGAGGGAGGGATGCCAATAAAAGCCAGACTGTTGTGAGCTTTCAGCAGCTGAATTCCCTCTGTATTTGTGCAGGATGGGGTTTCCCACCCTCAAGTGCAGACACCAGGGATCTACCGGCTACCTGAGGGATTTAAAAACCCGATCGCTAATGGCTCTTCATTAGCATTGTCCTTTATTGCAGCTGGAATTTGCCACGAGGCAAATTTGGCCGCGATTCCTCCGGCGTGAGGCTGCTGGGTGGGGGGGAAGGCAGAGCTTGGCTGGCTCCGCGGGTTGGGAAGGGGACCAGGAGCCGTGGGAGCTGACAGGGGGTGATGGAGGCTGTCAGCACCCCGTGCCTGGGATGCATCCTCAGCAGAGCCTGGAAATCCATCTTCCTCCTGCAGCTCGGGGCTGAGTGTGGAGAAAAGTTGGGGTTATGAACTGATTGTGCTGTTGGGAAACTCCTCCTTTGCTGCCCCCCTGTTCTGGGGGTGGGTTTCCCTCCCCTCGGTGTTACCAGAGTTTGGTTTCAGATTGTTGCTCTCGTTGTTATTTAGGGATCTAAATTAGGAGAACTAATGGTTTTTAAGGTCCCTTCCAGCCCTAACCATTCTGTGAGATAAACCAGGACACGTAAAACCCATCAGGTGGGTCACGTTTTGTATGCAGGGATAGTTTTATACACACAGACAACGCTTAGGGAAAAGCCTCCACATTTTCATTGTATGCCACCTGAATTTCAAAAGAATTACTTCTACTTTTTCTGGGCAAAATTTCAGATTAATTTGTCTTAGGGAAAGCCTTTCAATCCAAGTGCAAGGGATGCTTATTAGGCATTTCTACCCTGGGAATTCTGTGCCCGGCCCTGCTTTGTGCTGGGCTGGCCAGGGCAGGGCTTCTCCCTGTCCTCCCCTGCTCATGTGAAATGAGTTGTTTCATTGTCTGTATCTTTTCCTGTCCCAAAGGAAAATGATTCCTAGGTGTGGAGAGAGAAATAAAAGGAAAGGGAGAAAAATTACCAGGATTTGGTTACAGAGGCGAGGTTGAATTTTAGTTTTGTGGGCTACCCTTAATCTGAGGTTTTATTTGAGCTGAAACTTTAAAAGATACAAAATACTTGGGGGAAAAATTGTCTCAGTTAAATTGTCAGCGTTCTCTGAGGAAAGAAGAAATCACTTGGTTTGTCTGAAGAGAACCACGGAGTCGTTTAGGTTGGAAAAGACCTTTAAGTCCATGAAATCCAATTTAACCCGGCACGGAGCCCCCTAAACCGAGTCCCCAAGTGCCACTTCTGCATGTCACCGCCCATGGAGGCCTTGAACAGACTCAACCAGCCACAAGTGGTGGCTTTTGCTCCTGCCCCTGGTGGTCCCCTGGTGATGTTTTGTGATGCCAACGCTGCTGGAGAGGTCCCCCCACCTCCCTTCTGCAGGACCGAGGCCCCTGGAGCACCCGGAGCCCCCTGCTCCCTGTGACAGTGACAAAAGTGGTGACAGAGCCCGAGGAGGGGGGACAGAGGCGCTGTCACAGCCCTCAGTGCTCCCAGTTTCGGGTTTTCCACGAGGCTGGCGCTGGGATCGTTGTCGCCTTCTCCCCAGCACCGAGGATTTGCTGTGGAATTCATTTCTGCAAACCCAGCCCGGCCCTGACTTAAACGGAGCTGTAAAGAGTGAAAGGCACAGGGCACAAACGGGCTGGAAAAACGTGCACTGGGAGGGGCAAAAACAGGAAAAAAAAGGTGGAAAATATCTTAAAGTGAAACTGCAGGTTCTTAAAGGAAGACCTTGAAGCTCTAAGTCCAGTGTGTGAATGTGTTTCCATCACAAGAGAAATGCTCTGGGAGATTTGTTTCCTCCTGACACCTCTTGACCTGAGGAGGGATTAAGCTCCAGGCCACTTGAAAGACTCCCTGCACGTGGAATGTACCTGGATTTATTTACCACCACTTTTCCCTCAGTTGTCTCTGGTTCCTTACAGGTTGTTCTAAATCCCCCCACTCGTGGTGTGAGTTAGAGGCACAGGACCTCACCTCCTTCACACACACAGGCTCGTTCTGAGGAGGCTGAAACCTGCTGGTTAATGCATTATTGGAAGCTGTTCTTTATTTTTAAACTTTCCAGGAAGTTAAAAATAGACCTGATCCTTTTCATTCTCTTATAAATAAAGAACAGATCAGAATTATGCATTGAGCAGTGTGTATAATCCATTGGTTAGGGATTACATCTGGTGAATGCATCAGTTCACTGAATCAGCTCTATTTATGCTTCCTTTCAAAAATTCCACCCTGGTTCTTGGCCATTTCCTTGCTGTCAGGATTAGGGAGCCTCTTGCCCAGCTTAAATCTACTCGAGCATCATGGATTGAGCTCTGGGTTCATTTGGGACCTCCAGACTGACCAGGAGTTTGAGGGGAAGCTCCACAGAAATGCTTTGATTTTCCGTAAAATGTGGGTCCCTTATTTTTCTTCAGGATATCCTGACCTCACGTCGGTCCTGTAAAATGAAAACATATTTTTAAAACCCAACATAATAGAGAATGAGCATGGATTTTAAAAGAGAAATTCTGTCCTCTTATAGCTTTGAACCGAGTATTGTTCAGGAACACCAATCTGAATGTGGCGTGGTCTGCCTTAAAACCTTTATTTTACCTTAAAAAAAAAAATCTGTATTTGACCTTAATATAAGAACAAAGATGAGCAGGGACAAAATCTCTGTAATCCTGAGCAGCTCTGTGAGAAGGACCTGGGTCAGCGTGGGAGGATGTGACTGCACCGGGATCCCAAACCCATTTTTTTCCTAGGAAAACTCCCCCTGCAGCTCCGTGTTCCTGTCTTCAACAACACCAAGCTGCCTCAGAAATGCAAGGGAAAAAATCCAATCGGTGCCTAATTTATCACAGTGGACTGTCAGAGGGCTGTGGGGGCTTGCTGCAGTGCTGGGAATAATGAATCATTACAGGTGGGATTTTCACAGGTGCTCGGGGCCAGCTCAGCCCCGTTCTCATGCCAGGGAGATGGATGAAGGTTCTAGAAAATCTCATTGAAAAACCAAAATTTGGAGCTAACCAAGGGCTATTTTTCTATGTGTGCCCTTGTCTTTGACCTTCTTTCCTGGAATTTTGGGACCTGGAACAGCAAATGTCTTGTAGGGAACTTCATTGGAAAGATAATTCTTCATATCATGGTCTGAGCTTCTAATTTTATTTTTTTTTCTGAAGGAGTCTGCTAAGAAATTGGTGTCAAAAATGAAAAAATCAAGTGGTTTCACCAAAGCTGCCAGGAACTGATAATTCGGGATAAAATGCTGTAACAATCATTCTTCACTTGCTCACAAAAAATACCCCTCGTGTCTGCAGCTCTTCTCTGTGCAATTATCATGATTTCTCGGGCCATGAGTTTCAGTGGGAGAGCGAACTCTTAACTCACACTTGCTTTGAAAACCATCTCTTGTGCAGCTTTCTGCACCTTGAATGTTTCCAATTCTTGGGAAAAACAATCTCTGCTTGAAAAGGGGATTTTTTTGGGGGTGGGATACAGACATGGTGCAGGGTGAGTTTGTGAGGGATGCTGCTCCTCCAGAGGAACTGGATTTATTATTGACAGTACAGGCAGAGCAGACTGTGCTCCAAGATGTCCCTGGTGAACACAGAAACCTCTCTGTACTCGTGGATTCCAGCAGGATCGTTCCTGAGCTGGCTCCAGGCTGCAGCTCTGATTCATATCCCACACTTTGTAAAACGTAATCTCAGTTTGAGGAGCATGAAGGCAAGGACTGGCCCCCGGGTTTCAGCTTTTTCCACCCATAAAAGCGAACATTCGCTAGAGGATGGAAAGGCTCAGGGAAAAGGGACAACTTTTGTTGCTAAAGATCCCTCCTGCAAGGTGTTCCATGTCCTACTGCTCGTGGAGCCTCTGAGCTATATTTACAAGTGGCCTAAAAATGGCAGGTAAGCAAAAATAGGGGGAGATGGAGGCGATGCTGCCAAGCACCTGGTTCACCAGCTCAGTGTCAGGTTCTGGTCCTTCAGCCTTGCTGGAGCCCCCCCAGGGGTGTCAGGGCTCAGGGGGATTAGGAGGAATGAACAGCGCTGATTTACTCTCCCCACAGCAGGTTCCAGCCACTGTTCCCATCAGTTACCGCGGGATTTTCCTTTTTTTTTTTTCCGTAGAGGGGTCAGCTGGGTAAGCGGCCACACTGCTCCAAGGTGGGGTGGCTGCTGCCCCTGGGAGCTCCCTCTGATTTTTGGGAATAAATTCTGGGACAGCTGATGGAAAATGGACAAGCTGAGAGCAGTGCCCAGCATTTAAAATGATTCTGGAGAGGTTTGTCCTCCAGTGGCTTCTCCCAGCCTTGCAGGTGACAAAGGGCAGAAGGGGGGTTGTGAGCCTGAGGTTTTGGTGATCATTTATCATTCCAGAACTGGGTGAAGACCAGCTCTGAGGCGAGATGGGAAGTTCAGGGCCGTGAACTCTTCGCCAGTGGTTCGGCGACCCCAGCTGCTGCTGGAGGGTCACATTTGGGAGCAGCCCAGCAGCTCCTCCTGCCCTTGGGGTGACAAAACTCAACTTTGCTGCTGTGGGAAAGCTGCTGGAGCTCTCTTGTGCCCTTTTGGGAAAGGCCAAGGAGAAGGAAAAAATGGATTTGTAAATAGGGGGGGATTATCAGGGACTCGTGTTGCAACACAAGAAAGCCTTTAAGTGGAGGGTCAGCCAGGGGAAGGCTCCGGCCAAATCTCTCTTCATGCCAGGTGTTCGAACGCTTCACTCCTCACTCGCAGAGCTCCTGTCCTTGGGATTTCTGGCCTGTGGCATTTTTTTTCTTGGCCAGCTGTAGCACAACCACTGGATGACACCACTTGTGTTCCTGCAGCTCCCACCCCACACTGTCACACTTGTAAATATTATATTTTACTTGGCGGTTTTTTTTAAGACTTTCATGTCTTGACCTATGTGAATTTTGCACTTTAAACCAGCTGATTAATGCCCAGGCTGCAGCAGTTTGAAGTTCCCAGAAGCAGCATCACCTCTGAGCCTCCAATAAACCCAAGCCATCCCAGCTGGAGGGGTTTAGGAAAGGTCTGTACTGGGATGTATGGAGGCTTTCACTCTTGGGCATTGCTCTGCTCCCCAGAGCAGGATTTGGCCCTTCCAGAGGGGAGGAAATGGAAAGTTCCACTGCAGGGCTCCGGGCAGAGGCTGGCAGACAACCAGGTGTGTCCAGATGTGGGAGGCCACTCCTGTCCTGGTCCCTGTGTGCCAAGGGAGGACAGACAGGAGCGAGGGCAGAGAGCAGAAACAGTTGGAAAAGGCATTTCCAGTAATGTCCTTTCCTGCTAAATGGCAAGGACCTGTTTTCGGCAGCAGGTCATCTTTGCTGATGAAAAAATCCTGGGGAAGATCTCTTCACTTCAGCAGCTTCTCCTCTTGCCTGTCCATGAGTTGAATACAGGAGTTTCAGCATCTCAGCTATGTCTGAATGCATAAAACTAGGAGTGACCCAAAGGAGTGACTTCCCTGTGAGGGTGGGGAGGCTCTGGCACAGGTCATCCCAAAAAGCTGTGGCTGCCCCATCCCTGGAAGTGTCCCAGGCCAGGCTGGAGCACCCTGGGACAGTGGAAGGTGTCCCTGCCCATGAAAGGGCTTTAAGGTCCTCTCCAGCCTAAACCATTCCTTGATTCTAAAGGTTATACACAGGTTCTTTAGGACCCCAGGACAATTAGATAGATGAGTGAGCTGTGTTGAAATTGTCTCCGACTCGGAGTGTTCTGGGAGAGGTGCATTCAGCTGGAGTTTAACAGAATTTAAAGGTGATTTCCCCAGCTGCAGCAGGGGCAAGCTGTGCTGGGTGTGTTATTTAATATTCTGTGAGTGCGCCTGCTGAGGAGGAGCAGGGCAGTGTGGGAGCACCCGATGTCATGGAGTGAAGGCAGGGAAGCAAAGAGAAGTGCACTTGAGTGTCCAGGGCTCTTGTTTTCGTGGAGAAATCCAGCAGCTCCTTGGCCAGGAAGGTGTTGCTGGGCAGTGGGCTGTGGGTGGAAATCTGGGTGTGGGTGCAAGGGGGGGGTTTTAACCCCTCTCCAAAAGCTGCAAGCGATGAAGTGGAAACGCATCACACAAAAATAACTGCTTAAAAATAAGCTTTCCCCCATCCAGAGGTCCGGGATGTAGTATTTCCAGGTTATTTTTATGGATGCCATGGTCTCTCTCCAGGGGTGCCTGTGTCACTGGCAGGGGTGTTGTTCCTCCGCCCTGCTCCTCAAAGATTTATTTGCTAATCTCCACCAACAGGTGCTTTCCAGGCATGTGCCCACCCAGCCCTTTGCGGAGATGCTCTGGCTCTGCTTTTGGGACTCTTCCCCCACCTCTGCTCTTAAAAGCCAAGGCCAAAAATTTCATCTCTGTCTGCCTGCCTATGAGGCACCTAAATCCGTGTGGGGAGCCACGTGTGGAGCAAGGACATGAAAGCGTGCCTGGAGAGGGCGGCTGTAAAACTGAGCTGCTGCTCTATTAACAGAGCAATTCACAGAATGCAGCAGCTCCACGTCTGGCCAGATTTACGGGACGGTTTTGGAGGTGTCGTCTCCGTATTTCTCCCTCTGGGGCTTTTGTGGGTTTTTTCAGTAAATTGTTATTGTCAGCTAAAGTCAGGTTTGCTGATTGGGGACCTTTCGGTTGAGTGGCCACTGGTTCTCCGAGAGAGGAGCTCCTTTTTGGGAGTGTGACCCAGAAAGCTCCTTGGCCACTGGATATTTGGATCTCTGTCTGCTTTTTGGCTCATTATTTCCTCTGCTGCTCGTCTTGGCAGCCCCAGAAATTCATCTGATCTGAAACCTCTCTGCTTGACAGACGATTACTTTTTTTTTTTTATCGAGACTTTTCTTTTTTTTAATCTCAGTGTGATTCTCCTTGCAGATTAAATATTCCACCCCATAATTTATGGACTTCTCCTCTGAACACTGATGTTCACTGCGTCTTATCCATTTAGTGCTGCAGCACAGGGAGATATCTTGGATTTATAAGCAATGAAAACAAATGGTCGATGTCATAAAATGAGTTCTGTGGGAGAAAAGGGAATCTGAGTCTTTCTGGCTCCTTCAAAATTATGTTTAATTGGTGGAATGGTAGTTTAGGAATTGTATCATTAATCTAAGTTAATGAGCTGAATATCAGCTTCTGTTTATTAAAACCAAGTAAAACTGAAACTTCCACCTATAACTGGGAAAGCACGGCTGCTTCCCGGATCCCAGGAAAACTGAGAGGTAAAAATCCCATAAATCAGTGTGATTTTGACACTCTGGTCTGGACTGTCGATGACGAGGTCTCACACCAGCAGAGATCACGCCATGTGCAGAGAATAAGGAATTAAAAGGATTATCCAAACCCACAGATCAAACCGCAGAGGTCAGTGCATCCCTGAGAGAGCCGCGGAAAGCACCAAGCTCAGAGGTGAAAAGAGGACCCTCTCTTCTTCACAGGGGGTCAGGGGGGGAGGGACTTGGAAACTGAACACTGACGGAAAAATAACTGCTAGGTTGGAGATAAGTGAATAAAAATACCCTGCCAGCAAGCAAGGACAGCTGTGGCACTACACCCAAAGGCAACTGTGGAAAAACAGGGCTGTAAAATAAATATACACATGGGCAAAGGTTGGGCAGGTCCTGATTTCCACCCCACTGTCACTGTAACCCCTGGAACAACACCTCGGGTTTGGCTGTGGCCTGAGCACGTTGCTGGTAGCTCGGGGGGGCAGGCTGGGCCAGGGAAAATTCGGAGTTTGGGTCCATCCGCCTCTCCAGATTTCGCTGATTCTCCGCTGTAGGGCCTGGGGAACTTCAGCACCGCAGGAGGAACCAGCGTTATAAAAGCATTTTCTACAGGCAGCTGCTGAGGAAACTTCAGGGCAGTTGTGGCTTCTCTGGGTCCAGATAGGTCAGGGAGAGCTCCCTGGCTAATTATCCAAAATAAAAATTAAAATAAATAAAATAGGGATGCAGCTGTATCCATCACCGCAGTTGAAATGGTCATAATGTCTCAGAAGATGATAATTTCAACTGCTTACAAAAAAATCTCCCTGGAACAGGAAATTCTGGCTAAAATAAAGCAGTTTGGGTTTGTTGAAGAATGAATTTCAGTAGCGTTTTTGGGGTTGTGGAAGGGCTGAATGCTGGTCTCATCTTAAGCTGCTTCTGTTCTTTAGCTTGGGTATTATAATGCCTTTCAAAAAGTAAATATCAAAATAATTCCACGTCATTTCACACATGGGCCTAACTCCAAGGAAAGAAACCTTTGTAGGATAATCTGTAGCTTCATTGCATGTATTAATTTTATTGTCTGCAGACATTTGAGGATCCTCTGGAAACATCAGAATCTCATCTAGGTTTCCATTATTAGACTTAAAAAAAAAAAAATCAGGGTTTTTATACCAGTATCAATGAGAATCTTATTTTTATGCAACCATGGCCACACTGCCCTATCAAAAAAATATGTAAGAATTAATCAGCCTTGCCTGGAACCTTAAAGTAAGGAACATCATGTTCATCCTTTTCCTACTACAACTGTGTGGTGTGAGACAAAAGTAACCTGTTCTGGTATAAAAATAGCCAAAGTTGCATCATTTCACAAGCAGATCTATCATGAAAAAATATTCCGGTTTTGTGCTGCTCCAGGTGGGAGCATCCTGAAGTGCTCTATAAATGGACACAGCATTCCAGGCAGGTTTGCAAACCCACGGAGCTGAAGGCACCAGCAAAATATTGCCAGTTTGGGGAGTTATTTGAAATATTTCCCCCTTGCTAAGCACAATCGAGGCAAGAAAACATGAAATTGTGGAAGGTTTTGGTCTCAGAGAAGGGCATTGGCTGTGCTGTTGTGAAACTGATAAAGCATCTGGCTCATCTCAAATGAGGTTTGCATGGGCTAAATGTTGCCAAAATCAGTCCCAAATATTGGGAAAATTAAAAAAAAAAAAAAAGCTAGAAATTATAAAAATGAGCAAATAAAATGGAAAATCCCAACCGAACAGTTGACCCAGTCCCATAGGATTCCCTCCCAGCAAGGCTCGGTGCTCCAGTCTCCCCCAGTCCCTCGGGTTATTTTTAGTGCCCTAAAAATGGCCTGAAGTGGTGGTGCTATTTGGGAATTTCCAGAGTATATCCAGTGGTAACTTCAGCCAGCATTGTCAGAAAAAACCCACCACCAATAAACTATTTTAGACTTCAGCACATCAACAGTTACTCATCGAGTGCTTTGTGGGGCTCACTCAGTTATGGAGTTAAGCGCTCTGTGGGTAAAATAAAACCCACCACAATATTTAGCTTGCAACTGTGCACTTCCAGCATATAAAAAGTTCCCTCATTTTCCATAGGGAGAGGGGAGGTGTTTGTGCTGTAATTCCCAGGTGGCAGAAATGTTCTTGCCACTCTGACAAGTGCATTTAGAAAGATTGAGTGCTCAGCACCTGACAGGAGTTTGTCCTATTAGAATTTTGATTGGTTTCATCCAGGGAAAAACAGGCATTATATTAATGAAGTGTTGTGCTAAGTAGGCTGCAACAAGTGAAGTTTGTATAAATAAAGGTATAAAAATAAAATGAGTAAAGATTAATGCCCACCATTATGGGAATCATGAAGGCAGATGACTAAGCAAATAAATATGTAAACTGTCATAGAGGGAGAATAAAGAAATCAAACATCGGAAAATTATGTTTTTACAGATCCAGCAGAGAAAACTGTCAGCCTAGATTGCTTATTTAACTGTTCATAATGTTGGAAAAATGAACACTGACAATTCCAATTAACTTCTAAAGTTCTTCAGATCTGCTTCATGACACAACTGGAACACTCAATGCTGCTGGGACTCAATAATGTGGCAGAAGTCATGGCCAGGACTAATTAAGAGGTTGTAATCAAGCTGTATCCGAGCCCCGACCCAACATTCACTGAAGTTTAGGATAATCCTCCCATCACCCTTGGCTGGTGCTCCCTCCTCCTCTCTAGAACTGCTCCACCCAGGGCACAGACCAACCCCAGCTGTGCTCCTGCAAGGAGAACCCAGTTCTGGTGGCTTCCTGGGATTTCCAGTGTTGATGAAACAAATCCCAACATCATTTAGGTTGGAAAAGACCCCCAGGATCACCGAGTCCAACCTGTGCCTGATCCCCATCCCGAGCACTGAGCGCCATGTCCAGGCGTTCCTGGGACACCTCCCTGGGTGCAGCTGCAGTGCCTGACCACCCTTTCCATGAAGGAATTCCTCCTGCTGTCCAACGAGCCATCAGATGGTTGGTTAAAGCTGTTTAGGATCACTCTGTACTGTACATGACACATCGTGCAAGTGTGAAAACAAATGGTTGGCGTTTTCTCTCCCAGAGAGTGATTTGGCCTCGGCCCTGTCCCAAATCCAGAGCCTTACTGTTCTGGCCAGGAGCACAAACAATTTACATTGTGCAGCTCAAGCGAAAAAAAAAAAAAAAAAAAGGAAAATATATATACAAAGCTGTTGAATCTTGCACTTTTCTGTGTTTTCATTTGGCACAGGGAAGTGGAATCATTAAACAAATGTGTTTATCTGCCAGGTCAGCTTTGATGTGTGGTGGGCAGTAAAAGCCTCGGTACTGCACGTCAGCCTCCTGAGGAGTGTGGAGAGGGCTCTGAGAACAAAGAACAGAAAGCTGGTGCTGGGCATGGAGCCTGCCAGTGAGGGCTTGTAAAGCCTTTCAGTGCCTTCCAATACCTCAGAAAGGAGATTTTACTCTTTATAATGTATCTCTTCCTAATTTACCTTTGGACTCGCCCTCCGCGGTACTGAAGTAAAAGGCGCTTTCATTCCTTTGTGATTACACTTGGGGCAGGTCAAAGAGATTTATTGAAGGCAGATACAAGCTCATCCCACTTCTTGCTTCAGCCAAAAGCCACGTAGGCCTGCAGTTATCTGGGTCTGGGTCAGCACTGTGTGCACAGCTGGGTGTTCAGAAGGTCCTGCTGGCATGAAGACACGGGGTTTCTCTCACACCTCCCAACCATAAAGCAGGACCTGTTACCTCAAGCATTCAGGGTCTTCCAGGTTCATCATCTCTCAGATTCTCTCATTTCCAAGTGGTCCGGTGACTTGATGGGGCTTAGGGAGGTGAAGGTGTCATTTCCAGGTGTAAATAATTTTGAGAAAAGGCTGGAAAAGGCCCAATCTGAAGGTGCTGTCCGTGGTGGGTGCAGATTTCCCACAAATCTTCCTTTTGCAGCTCTTCCTTTTTAACGAGTTACAAAACCTACTAATCCACTTTCTCTCGTTTTACGACGAGCTGCAAGTGTCCAAATATTTCCCCATCTGCCTTCTGACTGTACAACACGCTGCCTTTCCAGCCCAGTAAAACTTAGCATTTATGACATTCCAAAAGCTGTTGCCCATTAGCAGTTTCTCAAGCCTCAGAGTGTTTTGCAACACAGCAGTCTGCCTAATGATTGAGGGGAAAACAACATAATCATGTGCTGACATTCCAAGTTATTTTATAAGCCACTTTTATCTGGGATGCCTTTTTCCTCCTTCCATGTTGGTCTTAATCTGCTCCATCCTCTGCTGCTCCACAGAGACATTTCTGTGGTGGAGCCTAGAGGTCCTCCTTCAGCTGTTCTGGAGCTTCCCTGTTTAAGGCTTGTCCCCTCATATTCCAAAGGTAAATGGAATTCATCTTATGGCAACTGTTATTAACTGCCCTGACAATTCCATTGGAATTATCCCCGGAGGCACCTTCACTGGCAGGTTTAACTTGTGCTGAACAAGTGAAAACCGTGGCTGACTTTCTGCTGTGCAGAAGGGATGACATTGCTGGGGAATTCATCTGCAGGACTGGGGTGTCTGGGTTTAAAAATCTCCCTGTGTCCTGCCTGTGCTGAAGGGTTGGGGATGCCTGGGAAATAACAGGCACAAGGCTTGGAGTCACCAGCCCTGGGAGTCTTCGAAACAGGAGCAGGTGTGGGATTTTGTGATATGGTTTAGTGGGGGTTGGACTTGATGGTCTTGGAGGTCTTTTCCCACCTTATGGATTCTGTCTTCAGAGGTGTTTTAGCTCCCAGACTGCTGTAAAAGCTGCGTTGGATTATCCTGAGTGCTGCTCCTGCCTGGGGAGGTTTATTCCCATTAAATTCTCCCTGTAAGTGTCCCAGGGAAGTCACAGAACTCCCAGGTGATGCCCTGGGAACCTCTGGGGTCCTGTGTGGATCAGGAGAGCCCACAAAGCCATTTCCCCCTCGTGAAGCAGCTTTGCAGAATGGGAAAACTGGGGGAGTCCCAGTCCAAAAACCGCAACAATCTTACAGCCCGTATGTGTAGAGGTTCTTCAGCTTCTTCGGGACACTGGGAATTAGTTCCAGTTTTTCCGGGGGTGGAAGCCGTGCCACAAACTCAGCAAGGCTTTGCAGGGGTTTTGTTGAAGCTGACAGAAGGCAGAGCTTCTCTCTGAGTTCTGGGGAGCTTGAAAATGCGTGAAACCGAGCTGCCACCTCTCCTCCCCAGGCTGTGAAGCCACAGGTGCACACCAAAGCACAAACTGGCCCCAGCTCCTGTGGTGTTTTCCCAGGAAACGCTTTGTGAGTGCACCAAAAGCCCAGACTGCCTAAAGCTCACATTGCTTGGGGTCCTTTTTAACAGAAAAAGCCAAAGTGATCTTTTGCTGAGGTGAGATTTTCCTGTGCCCCTATAAATAAAGCACGAATCTATTTAATTGAAATTAGGAGTGTTCTCATCATCCCCAAAGCAGAAGGGGGAAAGAGGTGTGGAAACTAAACAGAATTCTGGTGACGTGGCCCCACTTGCACTATGCAAAATAAACACTGCAAGGTCATTGAGCAATGTTTTTATTGCTGGTGGGTTTCTTCAATCCCTCCAGGAAAAGTTAGAGGACCAAAAGCGATACTCACTTTTGACACTGTTTTAATGGAAAGTTTGAGGCAGTGGAAAACAATTTCTTGGTGTTTTGTTTTTTGTTTTTCATGTCAGTGATATTTGCAATTTGCCAATTCTCTGACATTTTCGGCAATTCCTATACATGCCAGTAAATACCAAACACCAACCCTTGGATGCAAACCTCGGGAATAGGAGAGTAAAACGATAGGGATGGTTTTATCTGGGAGCCAAGCCTGTTACCTTTAAATGAGATTGATCATTCTCAGAACAGATCAGCTATTTCTGTGGGTAAAAGCTTTATAAAGACTATTGTCTTGTTAAACTATGGAAGAGCAGAACTTGAACTCTCTCTTAAGAGCTTCTGTCCAAAGCTGTACAATTCTGTTTATGGTTATCCACACGAGGCCAAACCACTGGGACTTCAAAAAGGATTTTCAGAAGAAAATAGAACTCTCATTCATTCATTCCAGAAATTAAATTTAAAAATAATTAAGTAAAATTGAAAAATAAGAAATTATTTCTGCATTGTTATATGTTCATAGTTTCCAGTGTTTAGATGTTAAAATTGTGCTCGTTTTTTTCTTAGTGGCTGAACTAAAGAAAGAATAGAGAGGAGAAAAAGGTCCAAAGGGGATTTCATTAAAGTATTAAAAGTTATGAGGGGCACAGCTGTCTGATCACTTCATTGTCCCTCAGGGAACAGTCAAAGGGTCAAGATTAATGACAAATACATTTAAAGCATGTCAAAGGGAAAATATCCAACGTGTTTAAGCAGCCTTTGGAATTAACGGGTGCAGGAAGCCACGGGAGGGGATGGTGTAGTCTGACTTTTTAAAGAGCTGGATCACTTTATAAACAGCAATAGCTGGGGGGTAATATTTATAATATTTATATCCTGACACTTGACAGCTCTAAACTGAGCTGCAGTGCTGGGGTTTGGTGGTGTTCAGGTCTGGCAAACCCTTGGCACAACCAGCAGTGGGGACTGCTAAACAGCAAAGCTGCTCACTCACAAACCTAAATGAAACATGTCTATAAATTAATACACTCATAAATGTATCTTTTTTGAAGAGTAGCTGATGAGATATGGGAGTCTGAATCTGATATGATTCACCATGAACTCTTTGTACCTGGACGTTGGTGCCATGTAGCTCCTCTAGACTCTGCCTCACTGCCACAGCCATGGAAAAAAAAGCAAAAGATGCAAAAAACCCCCTAAATCCAGTGTAAATCTTGCAATCCACCCTGTGTCTCCATGGCCAATACCTGTGGCAGCTACACTGGACAGCAAACTTCGAGTAAATGTTGGGTTGGTTTTTTTTCTTCCAGAATTAATCTTTCTTGCTTCTGTATCAACACTTAGGACAGGAGTTAACAAAGAGGCAGCTGGGCTGAGGGGAGGTTCTTGCAAGCAGTGAATAAAATGTTACCTGGAGCAGCCCACCGATGGGGAATACAGTGTGCTCCTGGGGTTGTTCTGTAATCCTGTTTGGCTCCTGAAGGAAACCTGCCTGTCTCTGTCTGCTGCTGGCCAGGAGCTGTGAGTCAGTCCCAGGTCTGCAGGTTTTTAACTCCTCTGTTCTTAGGTAATTAAATAAAGAGTGTAAGAATCGCAAGTTACAGCAAAAAAAAAATTACAAAATGTAGGACAATTTGTTTCCCTCTCTACCAAGGGTTTGTTTCTTGCTCAACCCCCTTCTATTCTTTCATTTTACTGGTGTCAGCATCACTTTCAGAAGTCAAATCCTACGTTGGCCCTTTTTATTTGTAGTTCTCTCCCTGCTTCCAGGGAGGGGGCATCCACAGATTCTCTGGGCAACCTTTGCCAGTTCCTCACCACTGTGACAGGGAAGAATTTCTCCCTGACATCCCCTCTAAATTTACCTTCTTTCCTCTTAAACCATTCCCCCCTCATCCTATCCCTGCATTTGCATCTTCCTTACTCTAAAGCTCCAATAAATTTTGAAGGCAAAGCAGTTGTGCAAGTTCATTTTCACTGGAGACCTGACTGTCTTTGAGAATAGTTCTGTTGGGTTGGTTTTCTTCTGTTTAAGATTAGGAATGGGCAGGGAAATTTAAAATTTTAAATCAAGCATCCTTTCAAAACATTAGCCAAAACCTGTGGGCTCATTTCAGCTGTACTGATGGTTTCTTCTGGAAATATCCTGGCAAACTACAGCTTCAAAAGAGTAGCAAATGTCCTGGAATTGGAGCTGGCTGAAAGTTTGCAAACCTGAGCAGAATCAGTGCAAGTGTCAGAGTGGATCCTCCTGCCAGCTCGGAGTCACAGCTCCCTGCCAGGGCGTTTGTATTTACCTGTAAATATTCCCCAAAGTGCTGCCTGTGACCCTGCAAGTTAAAGGTGGAGATTTTCCATGTACCTGCCGTGTCCATCCACTCCCCAGACCCTCGGTCAGCGAGGGCTGGACAGCAGGAGAGCAAACAGCACTTCCTGCTGTCTCCGCCAGGCTAAACCCTCCCAGGGGAGCTGCGGCAGGAGAAGAGAATTAATGGCGTTGCTCAGTGGACAATTCTGGAAGGTGCAGCACTGGAAAACAAAGAGTTCAGTGTGTCAGCTGCTGCAAATTCCCAGGCATTCACTCAGCCAGGAGTCCAGGTCACCTCAGCAGCAGCCGGGGGAGGATCAGCCCCACGATCCCTCGCTCCAGGAGCGGAGAACCAGGGAGGTTCAGGAACGTGCCTCTCTGCTGAGTCAACGCAGCGAGAACCTCTCCTTCCATGTGCATTAGTTTTGCAGCTATGGCAACAGTGCATGCGTGAGGGAAAGGGGAGAGCTTAAAATAGGCTCCTGCTCCTACTTGGAAAGAGCTGAGAGCAAACACGTGTGGTCAGCAGGGAGCAGAGGGGGAGCTCAGCTATTCCCAGCCTCCTGCGGCCCACGAGCAGGGAGCACCTGGAACAGCAGGAGCTTTGCTGGGCCTCCACACCTTCTCCAAAGCTCTGAGGTTTCCTCCTCCATGCCCTTTCCCAGCTGGGAAAGCTGGGATGTGACCATCAACATGGGAATTGTTGGTCAGTCGTTGAGGAAATCTCTCGTGGCTGACCAGGTCGGTCTCTTCCAGCAGAGTTTGGTAGGGTCAGGGCAAACCTCCCTGCACAATCCCTCAAAAAAAGCTCCAGTAACGAGTAGGAATTGCAGGGAAGAAGGACATTTCTTCCAGCTCCAGCCCTACTACACTATTTTGGAGAGGGGGAAAGCTGGGGAAGTGGAAAATAGTAGCTTTGGCTCGTGAGCTGTAACCTGTTTTGGTCTCCGTTAATGAATTTGGCAGTGGCTGTGTTGTGTGCTATTATTAGGCTCCCTATTCCCCTCTGCAACAAATTAAGGCTTTCACATCTGCCTAAAAATAAAACTTTCCTGTCTGCTGGCACACAGGCCAAACCAGAGTGCAGCATATGTGCAATAAAGATGCACAGCTGTTCTGTCTATGAACTCGGGGACGTGTGAGGGGTTGGGTTTTCTTTTCTTTGGTTAAGGATACAGTAGGTACCCAACACTGAGAAGCAGCATTTCCAAGAAACTGTCAGACATTGTGGAGAAGTGGTTGCAAAAGGTGAAACTGGAGGGAAACACCCAGGAAAGAGTGCAAGGATTTCAGTAGGAAAATGTTGATTTGTCATGGTTTTTATTTTAAACCTGTTCTGAAAGGTGATGTTCTTGATTAAAGAGCAAGAGTCGTAAGGGAAGGTTTAATTCCCTTCTATTCCATGTAACTCCCAGAGAGCTTTTGCAGCTCATTTTCTGCCCCTCTGGTCCAACAGTTTGGTCTGTACCTCACCCCAGAGCCCTGACCCTTCCCACCCTCTGTGTGGGGTGCCCAGGTGTGCAGCAGTGCCTGATTTTAGGGAAAGGTTCTTCCCCCAGAGGGTGGTCAGGCCCCCCAGGGAATGGTCACAGCTCCAAACCTGCCAGAGCCCAAGAATCATTGGGATAAAGCTCTCAGAAGGCACACGATGGGATATTTGAGGTGTCCTGTGCAGGGGTTGAACTTGATGATCCTTGTGAATCACATCCACCTCAGGAATTCCCGTGATTTTATATATTTATTTAATATGACAGGATTTCACACTGTTTCTCGCTCTAAAGACCCCCTGAACGAGATATTTTACACCAGGCTGAGAAGGTTGTGGAGCAGAAGGTGGAGGATTTATGGCCCATCTCATTGTTCCACCCACCACGTGCTCACTAAAGCTTTTGTCACCTCCCGAGCGCTGCCCCTGCTCTTGGCTGTGCTGCTCAGCCTGCGCCTTTCCGTGCTTCCCATGGCTCGATCCAGCACGTCCAGGGGGCCGGGTGGAGCTGGCCCTGCTCTGTGGCACCCGACACTCTGAGATGTGCTCTTTAGATAAGGCCAGCTAATGGATTTCCTTTGGCACTGCTATTTACCGTGCATTAATTACACTTCTGTGCTCAGGGGTCCTTGCTTTGCTCTTCTTCCTCCTGGCTGCTCACATGGTCTGTTCGTATTGGAGGCTGTTACGGAGGAAAGAAGCAGGGGTTTTTTTTCCTAGAAATTGGTTCAATGGGAATGATCTGACTCACACTGGTATTTGGCCCTAAAGTGCTCTTAACTGCCAAAGGGATGGGTTGCAAAGTTTGTTGGGTTTTTTTTTTGAGATAAAGAGGAAAAAAAGAATCTGTTAATCTGATTAGTTTAAAGTGCACTTACTGTGTTCACTAAGATGTGTTAGTAACCGTATTAATTAGTACTTTGAATTCCTAATTTGACATGTGGGAAGTGGTGATCTCTGGAGCTTTGGAACTTGATCCCGAGGTCACAAGGGGTGTCCTCTCAAAGCTCTTTCCCCATCAATGTTTTCCTGAAGGATTTTCCTGAGAGGGGTCAGTGGAGTCCAGACTCCTGATTACAAGACACAAAACCAAATTAACAGACCATGCAAGGAAAAAAAAAACCAAAATGAAGAGAAATAACACTCTCTTATTTTCCTCCTTTTTCTGAATTCCATGACATTTCACAGAAATGACTGCAAAACTTTTTCCATTCAGATTTTAGCCCTGGTTTGGTGACAAACTTGGTAAGATTAGCAATTTTCCATCATTATAAACGAGCCCTGGTTCTGAAGCTGACTAAACCTTTCCATTCAAAGATGCATTTTCAGGTCTTTTACAACGTTGCAAACTTTAAGCTTTGGTTTTAGGATGACATTTTCTAGGCCAAGGATTCTAATCAGACACAAAACCACAGATTTGGGCATTGGCAGGACCCTCATCCATGGCTGCTCCCAGCCCCATCATTTCGTTATTTTCCACGTTCATTTTCCTGGATTTTATCTCGCAGCACTTTCATGCATTTTGAAAATGCACGGACAGAGTGCATCTCATCAAAGTGGGAAAAATCCTGAATTTTTTAAAGTGTCTGTGTTTTGCATATTGAAAACAAAACACTTGGAAGAGTTCTAGTGAAACACAGAAAGCTTTCAGGCATCTCAAAAAGACGGTTTTCTTTTTATTACAAATAATTTAAAGTTCATTACTGCTTAATGCGCAAAACAAGGAAGTTCCAAAAGCCTGCTTTCAGGTGCTAAATTGTATCTGCAAAAACCAAACCATTTTCCAACTAAGGAAAATCATTTTGCCAGAAAAATATTGATCTGCAGCAATCCCATGCACTGCCAAACGAGCCTTGTCTTATCTCTCCTGACTTCCCCACCTTTCTGATGAGAGAAAAAGCAGCTTTTTCCCTGTTCCTGGTGCTCTGCTCCTCTGAGCCAATGTCAACAGTGTTGCTAACACTGTTTTCCACCAAAAAAAAAAATGAAGTTTCAGAGATTTTATTTGATCTTGACGAACGTGCATGAGGTGACAAGTAAGATTGTACGGGGATAAAGCAGAAAATAATTCATTTCTTCTTCTTAAATTACTTATCCAATTATCCTAGTGCCTAGTGCTAAAGCCCAGCAACAGCACGAAGAAATAGCACAAAACAAGCCGGTGTTTGCAGGAGACCTTTTGCTATTCGCATCTCTTGATTGAAAAAAAAAAAAAAAGAACAAAAAGAAATGACAGCAGTGACTCAGTCGTGTTCCCTGAGTTGTGCAGGAACGTCCTGCCTTGGGGACAGCTCCTGCTGAGATGCTGGGGAACAGGGTCCTGTGAGTCAGCGCCCGGCAGGGTCTGTGCCGCCGCCCTGTGCTCACTGGCAGCCCCTGGGCACCCTGGCACTGCCCAGCCCTGGGGTGGGGAACTGGGGGGGACAGAGGGGTCCCAGGGGCAGGGCTGGAGGGGCTGGACTCAAATCCGGGCTCTTCGTTTGGGGCGTCCTCCCGGGATGGGGACGGAAACCCTGCAAGGCTGCGAAACAAATCGGGGATTGATTTAATTGGAGGTTAGGAGGAAATTCTGTACTCAGCGAGGCCCTGGCACAGGGTGCCCAGAGCAGCTGTGGCTGCCCCTGGATCCCTGGAAGTGTCCAAGGCCAGGCTGGAGCAGCCTGGGATCGTGGGAGGTGTCCCTGCCCGTGGCAGGGAGTGGACTGGGATGATCCTGAAGGTCCCTCCCAGCCCAAACCAGTCCACGATGGGTAACACACACAGTGTCCCTGGGGCTCTGGGAAATACACGCGGAAAAGGCTGGAATAGTTCAATAAAGGTGGAAACTGAGAACTCAAGCCCACTGAAAAGCTCCCTTTGTTGAGTCACGCTCTTGGACATCAAGTAATAAAAAGGAATAATATTTATTTCCATCAATAAAAAGCCCATAGGGATCTATAGGAGAGGTGCAAGTCTCTGAATTAACAGCATTCATATGGCTTCGAAGCCAAAAAGAAAAGATTTAATAGAAAATTAGGGGGGTTTATGTGAAAAAGAACCATAGAAAAGATTAGATAAGAGGCCTGGATTGCAGAGGTGAGATCTGTTTTTGTCAGTTAAAAGCTGCTCTGCTCCCACAAAATAATGGAACCATGGGAAGAATTATTTTGCCCATTTGCCCTTTCTGACAGTTTTGTTGGAGATGGATTGGCCTGAGAACACCACGGAACACGCAGACCTTGCACTGATCCATTTGATGCTCTTTCTATCAAAACAAGCTCTTGGTTCTCAGGCAGGACCACCTCACCCAGTCTCCATCATCACCTCCCTGTTATTCCAATTCTTGGGCTGATTTACATTTTCCAATGTCTTTAGACAGTTATTTCAGGCCTCATTCCTAATTATTTTTTTTTCATGGCAGTATTATCATGCTATAGATGTATTTGTTTAAATCCTGGCTGACTTTACCGGGGCAGTTTTTTAAAGGAAGAAGAGAATGAAAATCAAAGTCAAAATATGTGCTGGCTTTTTTGGGAGAGATGCCAATCTGGTTTAGCTGGCACAAAAATGAACAATAACTGTGGGGTTATCGACTCCTTTTTCATCCCAAAAATCCTTTTTTTTTTTTTTCTGGGAGGTGTTTTAGTTCATAACATTTCTCTGCCCAGCAGAAGAGAACAGGACTCCTCTGTGTTCAAGCTCCACATTCATCTGTTCTGCTCCTGATTAAAGGCAAAAGAAATTAATGGAAAAATTAAATAAAAACTTCCAGACACTTTCCCCCTGATGGAAAGTTCATATTGTCATGTTAATCTTTTACTCTCCTACTGTGGAATGAGGCCTGGACTTAGGATATTTCCTTGAATATTATTAATCTGAATTACTACTGATTGGATTTTAGCATTTAAACAGCTTTGACTGATGAAGCTGTGGATGATATTTATCCAAGCTGTTTTTCCATACCTGTTATCAGGCATCCTGAGGCTTCCTCAGAAGTTGCCACTTCCACAACTGGATCTGATCCAAAAAGGGTAATTCCTGGAAATGGAGCTGAGGAGTGTTAGAGCACCAGGAATGCTGGGGATGGGAGGTGGTGGGCAGGGAAAGGCTCGTCTTGGAAGGGACAATTTGGGAAAAGTCTCATTTTAACGAGCAGAGAACACTCTGTGTTTATCTCTGCTCACCAGCCTGTTTTGCTCATGTCCCTCCAAGCTTTTGGTTTCCAATAGTCTCAGCCTGAAATGATCTCCAGAAACTGGACTTTGGAATGAAAACCAGCTGTGGCACAAGTGTTGGGCTTGATCTTGGAGGTCTGGAAAGAGCTTAGTGATTCCATGGTTATTCCACTGCTTGTCCTTCCTTTGGGTGGGCTAAGTGTGGTCCAGGGCATCTCCTGTGATGGAAGCAGCTGGGAAGGGGATCCCCAGCCTGGGAAGGGGATCCACAGCCTGGGAAAGGGGATCCACAGCCTGGGAAGGTGATCCCCAGCCTGGGAAAGGGGATCCCCAGCCTGGGAAAGGGGATCCACAGCCTGGGAAAGTGATCCCTGGCCTGGGAAAGTGATTCCCAGCCTGGGAAAGGGGATCCCCAGCCTGGGAAGGGGATCCCCAGCCTGGGAAGGGGATGCGCAGCCTGGGGAAGGGAATGCGCAGCCTGGGAAGGTGATCCACAGCCTAGGAAAGGGAATCCACAGCCTGGGAAGGTGATCCCCAGCCTGGGAAAGGGGATCCCCAGCCTGGGAAAGGGGATCCCCAGGCTGGGAAAGGGGCTCCCCAGCCTGGGAAGGTGATGCCCAGCCTGGGAAGGTGATGCCCAGCCTGGGAAGGAGATCCCCAGCCTGGGAAGGAGATCCCCGGCCCAGCTCCAGTGTGGAGGGAAAAGTCAGGCTGGAGGGATGGGCAGAGGTTGGCACATCCCAGCTCCTGCCCCTGCACACCAACTCCAAAAAGCAGAGATGTGACCTCCAGCCCAGCCAGAAAACAAGGGGAAGAGAGAAATCCTGCTCTCAGACCTCGACCAAAATCATCCCAATTCAAGTTTACATTCCTTAACTTCTAACATTGGCCCTGCTGCTGCTTTCACTCTGAGAGTGCCGCGTGCACAAAAAAAGAAAATAAAGTCAGAGTGACAGACGGAAAAAGTGTGCTTCAGCCACAGCTGTTTCCTCCTTCCTTCAGAAAAAATGATTTAAGCACCTTATAACCTAAGGGAGAAAAAAAAACCAAAAAGAAAAAGATGGGTTTCTAAGTGAAATATGTCCTGTCAAAACGTCTGCTATAAAATTTCTTATTGTTAAGTCATAATTCTGAGATATTATCTTACTTAATGATTTAGGATTTGGGTTTTTCTTAACCAATCCCAAAATTTCCATTACAGAGAGAAAGGATCTGGCCACTGGTGACAGACTTTATGAGAAAAATATGAACAGAGTAAGGAAAACAGAAGGGAGGAAAACTGAAGGATTTTGCTTACGTGTGACGTTCTGCCTAGATGGGGAAAATAGAGTATAATTAAGTGCTTTTGTGAGTAATTAAAAGAGAAGACAAGAGCAGCTTCCCACCTGAAGAGTGGGAAGTTCCTGTCTAAGGCTCATCCTACCTAATACCAGACAGTTCAGTTTGCAGGGTGGAAAAAGGAGAAAGTGAGCAACTGCTGTGTTTGGGATACTGAAGGACCCTCCAGGCAAGCTCAGGTTTCTCCACCTACCTCAAACCACAAAAAGACCATGACCTCAATGCAAGAGTCACACCTGGGTCACGAAAATTGGGTGAGCAAAAGGCAGATCAGAGCTTTTAGAGATGGGAGAATGGAAGCGAAGCTGGGTATAACTTGAGTTTTGTGTATCCCACCCTAACTTTGGTCCCTGCACCGCTCTGAGTGGCGCTGGGGAAGCAGATTATGATGGTGGTACACACAATTTCTTCTTTTTAGTGATTATTTCGTCCAATTTTGCTTTCAAGCCTGCTCTAAGTCATTGCCACTTCAGAGGGGATTGTTGGGAAGGGTTTAAAGCTGCTTGATCCTTCCAGGGGTGGGGGAGACCAGAAGTCAATGGAGTCAAGAGAACAAACATCACTTTGAAGATGAGGTGAGGTTGGTTTTTGGCTCTCTGCCTGGAGCTTTTTACCTGGCAGCAGCCGCATTAGAGGTAAAAGAGTGGCAAGGTCCCAGGGTGATCCTCACAGTGACATAACAGCACTGGGCATTAGATAAATAAAGATATTTTGGCCTGAAAACGGAGTAGTTTTAGTGTGGAAACCAGGAGGGAGGAATAGATGGAGCTTAACTTTGCATTTCCTAAGGCCCCAATTTCACAAATGCCTCTAATTCAGCCCACAAATGTCTTTTTTTATTTCATAAGGTAACTCAAAAGCATTTTTGGAAAGGGTTGCCAAGCGTGGGTCTAAACCAGAATTTAAAGTGCTTGAAAAAAAATCTGCAACATAAAAACAACTTGGAATTGTAAAGCTTTGCTGCTCGGAATAGGGGACCTCTGTCAAAACAAAAACCTGCTTATCAATCTTGAATTGAGCTTTTGCATGAGACACGAGACACCAGGTATCAACAAAAACAGACAGGTTTGAAATGAGAAGCAGATGGTCACCCAAGAGCTCTTGTCTTGGAAAATAAATGAGAGGAAAGAAAAGCAAATTGCCTCGCAGTGACGGGTTTATATACACTAATCTGCTCAGAGATCTGGAAATAGTTGACAATTAATTGAAATAACACATTGCAAATTGTCACTGTACGATGAAAAATCTTCGGGGGGAAAAAATGCTGTTTGGTCTGGAAATTTGGATTGTACTAAAGGCATTGTAAGGAAAAAATGTTACCCAACTCAACCCAAATTTCCACAGAATTTTGCCACCCAAAACATTTGCAGGGATTTTAAGTACAAGCTGATATTTCATGTTGGGCTTTTTAACCGTCAAGAGGTGAAGGTGGCCTTTAGCCAGTGCAAAACACTGACTGCCTTCTTGGGGAAAAAAAGCAGTATATCTTTTTTCAGATTGAAATAAAGCTGCCTGAGAACCTCACCAGCATCCCCACCAAGCACCTGTGTTTTACTGTCCAATTATTTGTTCAAAAAGAATTCACTCCCGTTCAAGATTTAGCTTCATTTTTCTAAAATTTAGGACACGTATCAAAAACATGGCACTCGGGCCAAGCAGGCTCTTCTAGGATTTGTTCTCTGTTATCTCCCTCGTAAATAAATTCTTTCTGCACTGGAGAAGAAAAAGGGCAGGGAGAAGGGAAATGCCACCCACTGGGAAGTGAGAGAAATCCAGAAGGAAATCTCCATTTTCCCTGATTTTAGCAGGTGTTGGAGTGCAATGGCCAAGCAAGGTTGGTTTTGTGGAAAAGTATCGCCGCGCGTAGGGATTTTTATTGTCACTGCCACCCGTGCAGTGTCAGAATTCCAAACCAGCAGGAGAATTGGTCACGGAGCACAGACTTCCTCCTGCCTTTGGTGTTCCACAGCCCTGGACAGGCGTTCCCTGGGTTTGCTCCCGAGCCTGCATGCCTGGAATTAGGGCACTTGTGCTCCCCAATCCCCAGGGAATCACAGCAAAGAGGGCATGGGGCAATTGGAAAAAAAAATAAAATTAAAAGCAACCCCCTGCAAAACCTGTTTCTTGCAGCCCACTGGGAATTGGAAATACCTTCCTGCTGCATTCTTTCCACATCTGTAGTTGGATTTCATTAAAAAATATTTCCTCTTATCTGGAGCAGGTTCTGACATAAGCCGTGTATTTGTTACTCCTAACATAGTTTCTTGCTGAGCTGCTCGGACTTTTCCTGCAAGATCTTGTTATTTCTGCCCTTTCCGATGTTTGTAAAGGAGGCCTCTCGTGATGAATGTGGCAGGATTTCTGTGGGAAGGTGTATTCCAGAGGCAAGGTGTAAATCATGGTGATACCAGGCGTGCTCATTAGCAGAGAGCTACTATAGATGTGTAAATAATGAGTTGCAACTCCAGCTCTGCACAGCACTTTGTTATCAGGACCTTGGAGGATCCGGGCACAGGGCGAACCATTGGAAGAATTTTTAGCTGGATTTTCAGCCCCACTCTTCTTTTTGCACCTAACTTCTCTCTGCATCTCTTGAAAACCTCTGTGGTTTTTTCTGCCTTGGATGAGAGCGCTCTGTTAAACGAGGTTATCACCAAATTTCATTTTATTCCAGCAGATTTTTGTCCATGTTACAAAAACCAGAACCCTCAAGTGCTCCTTGCTACAACAAGAAGTGAACAGCACTTTTATCCCTGCCTTGACTTCCAGGAAAAACAGATCTTTTATCTGCCATGCAGTGATAGGGCAAGGAGGGGGAATGGCTTCTACCTGAGGGTTGGTTTAGGTTAGAGATTAGGAAGGAATCCTTCCCTGTGAGGGTGGGGAGGCCCTGGCACAGGGTGCCCAGAGAAGCTGTGGCTGCCCCATCCCTGGAAGTGTCCCAGGCCAGGCTGGACGGGGCTTGGAGCAGCCTGGGATAGTGGGAGGTGTCCCTGCCCAGGGCAGGGGTGGAATGAGCTGAGCTTAAGGTCCTTTCAAACCCAAACCCTTCTGTGATTCTATGATGTGATGTTGATGAAAAAGAGAGAGGTAGAGATGGTGATAGTGAGAGGAATTCTTTGAATTTACCAAACTGTGAAGGAGAAGCTGTTCTCTTTACCCATCTGCATTCTTCTTTGCCCAATAAATAGATATTCTGTTCATTTCTGACCTTCTACCTGGGCCTTAAAATTTTTAGAAGAAAAACCAACATCCCCATTTGCTGTTGTCAATGAGAAAAAGGCAGAGCTGCAAAGCTTAATATTGTGCAATATGATCCCCAGTGTTTTCTCCTAGCTCTGTGTGTGTGGTACGATGGGTGTGATTAATTGCTGCATTATTACCCAGGGATTGTTTTGTCACTGGTGAAATCAAACAAAGAACCACTGCTTCTTCCCCTGAGTCCTCAGATTATGATAGAGCCCTAAAATGTGTTGGACAGGAAACTTCTGCAGGGGAAAGGTTGTGGAGGGACCCCCATCAGCACATCCAAAAAGAGGAACTTGTTGTAGGGAATGGGTTGGAAGAATCCAGGGAATGGGGACTCTTTTTCAGGGGTTATTAAATGGGATTGACTTGTTTTGCCTAAGGAGAGGAGGCAGAGAGGGGATCTGACAGCTGCCTGCGAGAGCATCAAGGAGGCAGAGCAGCAGGCAGAGGAAAGTTATTTAAGTGAAGAGACAATGTTGGCACCAGAAGAAATGGGTATAAATAGACGGAGGCTGGAAATCCCTTCCAATAGCAATAGTGAGGACACATGAAAAGAAATCAGGCCAGCTCTTCCAATGCAGATCGTGGAAAGCGATTCCGCGCTCTGGGCGGCAGCCGGGAGCTCTCGCCCAGGAGGTGCAGCCCCTGCTCCTGCAGAAGTCTTTTTCCCTCTTCTGCATTTAATAGTGGGGCTGGCACCAGCCGCAGCAGGGCCTCTGCACAGAGGAACTCAGAAAGAGAGCCGGGTACGGGGTCTTGCTGCCAAAGCTGTGCCCTGGGTGCTCCCCTTTGGGATCTGGATCCCGTGTGCAGCCCCAGAGCCCATCCAAGTGCAGCCCAGTCCAGCTTCTGCTGGGCCTCATCTCGCCAGCAGAAATGAGATACTTTCCTGAGTCTGAAATGTCTCTTGGTGCTGTGTGAGCTCATGAAAAAGTCAGGATTATTTTTGTCTTTCTAAGTAAAAGGGAAGATTTACTGTGTTGATTTGATGACCTGACGTGTTTTCTGGACCCTGCCGTACTCCAGGCCTGGAACAAAGGGCGATGAGCGCATCCACAATTTTCACAATAGCATCTTTTCACCGTGGCACTGGGACAGATGTTGTTGCAGAAGGTTTGGAGCGTTGAGCAGCTTGTTCCAGACAGGCAGAGGTTTGAACAGTCAGGAAAAACAGGATAGGAACAAGTTTCTTGCACACATCCTCACTGCTACTGTTGTCTGTAAGATTTAAACATCTTAAAGGAATTCCCACTTCGGGATTCCTTCAGTTTAACCTTTACCCTTGGTGTTTGGGGAAGGGTTCTTGAAGTGGCTTTTAGTCCTAGAAGCTCTCAGTGATTTGCAGTAAACAGGTGTCCTTCTCCAGGGAACAGCCCTACCTGAGCCAGCCTTCTCAGATTCCCCGACTGTGGTTTCCAGTTTTTCCTTTAGAAAGTGAACACATTTTAATGGAGTTTTTCATCTCTTATTGTTATTTTCTCTCTGGAGTTAATGTGGTGTGTGTAGTTAGAGAAACCCACCATGAATTATTGCAAATGAAAGGAGATATAAAATATTCTCTCATTGTAAGGCCCCTCCAGCCTCTCACACTCACAAATGGTCACTTTTATATCATAAATGGTCACTTTTATAGATGAGTTTTTGATAACACAAAAGGTATTATTCTTGCTTTTCCCTCTGGCACTACCTTCTATCAGGAGCTCGTATCCTTGCCTTCAGTTTGAAACTGAACTTTCAAAAACCGTGGAGCAGAAACCTTCACTATGGTGTTGCCAAAACAGATCCTGGTACGCGGGACTGTCCCTCGGCAACCGCTGCCGCGGCAGGGTCGGAGCCGGGGCGGGAGCGGGATGCTGGCACTCACGGGGGCCGTGGCTCCCACATTTTCTCGTCCTGAGCAGTTGTGGCAGGAGCAGGAGCGGTGACGTTTGAGGCTCAGCAGGAAATCTCTGGCTGGAGCAGCTGAGCCGAGAGCTCAGCGGCGACGGCGGCTTTTCCCGAGGCTGGAGGCTCCTCGTGCCATCCCCGCTCGCACGCCCCTTTCCGTGAGCTCACGCTGCAAACATCAGCTCCTTGCTCTTGTCTTGGGGGCCCAACCCCTGCTCCTGCCTCAGGCTGCTCAACCAGCTCTGGCCTGGGTCGTGCTCCTCCTCATCTTCTCGTTGTGCAAACAATTGTTCTCCCCACTCCTAGAAAAAGTGGGGCAGAGCTGCAGCCCTGTTATTTTCCCCTCTGAAACACCTTCTGCCATTCTGAAACACCTTCTCCCATCAGGTCCAGACCTCTGACTGCATCCTCGATGCTGCAGCAACCTCTTCCTTCGTATTAACCAGCCCTTATACTCCTGCAAGGCATGAAACATGCAGCAGAGAAGTCCCTAAACTTCACTTACGATAGGAGAGTTACTGAGTATAAATTCCTATTTTTACTTTTAGTACAGAAAAGATGCTCCCTGAATTGGCCTCATCTGATGTCCATTTTTCCCGCAAACATCCCTGGTCTCCATGTCTCTTGTTATTCCAAGAAGCCCTAGGTATATTTTTTGCTGTATCTCCACAGTTTATTGGATTTTTATCTTATTGCTGTTACTTCATTTGTACATTTTTCCAAGTTTAGGGGAAGTCAGGCAGCCAAAAAAACAAGCCAATAGCCTACTGTTTGTTGAATATTTGTTAGCTAAATTAGAAGCTCTACACAGAGGCTTAATGGTATTGATTTTATTTTTTTTATTTAATCTCCACTGCATGCAAAGGCCTTATGGATTGGTTCTTGCTTGGAAAAGGATACTGCAAAGGAAATATGGGGTGAGTGGGTGGTGAAAGCAATAGGCTGAGCTCATTGCAGAGCCTGAGCAGGCCTGACTTTACAGCCAGAGAGATTAACGGGAGGTTGGGAGGCACCACAACCACAACAACCGCTTGAAAAGCAGCTCAGCTCGGAGTGGGATAGAACTGGGATTATTTAGGGAGCACTGTTCTGCCAGAGGTGACAAACTGAAGGCTCTGTGTTCAATACAGGCTACACTCTTCTTAAAGATTTGGTGTGTAATTATCAAAACAAATGACTAAGAAAAGGAATAAACCCTCTGTGCTTTCACTTCTCCAGAACGAGACAGGATATTACTCAGAGGTTCAAGATAGCTAACAAGGGCATGGCCCAAAGTTTGGCTTAGAGTTACATTTTAAGAATCTTTTAAAACTATGTTAAAACATCATTATAATAATTTTTTCTTGTGTTTGGATTTGCAAAGGATATTGAATCTCAGTCCATGGTGACGAAATCACAAATGTTTCAGGAAAATTCATGACAAGTGAACTTTGAACCAGATGCGTTTCCAAGGGAGGGTAAAAGATTGAGTTTTAAGAGGACGTCCTCATTGGAGGGAAGAGCAGAAAATTTAGGCAGAGGAAATCATGGAATCACAGAATGGTTTGGGTTGAAATAGAGCTTTAAGCTCCTGTCATTCCAGCACCTTCCACCAGACCAGGTCGCTCCACGAGACCGCAGAGCCGATCCCAAGTGTGTCACCGCGGCAGCACATCCCCTTGCTGCGGTGAAACTGCTGCATTTTAATTTTTGATGACGGTGAAAACTGAGGGCTACAACAGGGCCACCCTCGAGCGCTGCCACGTGTGAGTTCCCCTTGCAGCTTCGGCCGTGGCCGGGTTTAAACACAAAGGCTTTGGCAGAGCTGGCTGAAAGCAGAGCAGGAGAGAGCAAAGGGCTGTTCACGGGAGCCTGGGAAGTGCCAGGAACACCACGTGTGTCCAGACATTGGCAGCACAGCAGCAGGGGCAGTGCGGCTCAGAGCAGAGTAAATAACACGTCCATCCCCGTTTGGTTACTCCGTGTTTACTCTGAGCTCTCGTTTGCATCTCCCCCAAAGGCTGACAGAGCCCAGCATTTACACAAAACCCACCCACCTTGGCTCCTGCCCGCTGAACGGTGGGCGGAGAGAGGAATATTGACATCCCCACCAGAAACCCAACAACCCAAACCACGTCAAACATTTCGCCAAAGTGCAGCTGCAAAAAGTATTTTTGCTGGGAGCAGTTGTAGCCCTTAATGAGTGCTGAGCCCTGTGCACTTTTAACTCACCTAATCCTTTTTCCTACAACAGCACCATCTTGGAAGAATCGACCGGGGACTGTGAGCATATTTTCCTACTACTTACATTCTTGCCATATATTCACGATACCGATGGAAATGCGTGGACTACAAATACAAATCCTTATGGTTCAGATACTCCAGAGGAAGGTTTCCATAGGCTCCCAAACATTCGGACACTTATCCAGGGGCTGAAATTAGCTCAGGATTTTCACGAGAGCCCCTCAGGGTTGGATGGTTTGATGGACCTAATTATAAAGGAAAAGAGGCTCCATGTGCTCTCAGCAGCAAAGCCTGGATTCATCCCACTCTGGCTTTGACCACTATTGGAGGTGCTTAAATTAAGAGCAAGGACTTTTCTCCAGACACCGAATTAAGGGAGAGAGACGTTTCCTCTGCCTCCTAAACACAAAAAAAATTTGTATTCTAAGTGTGGTCTAAATGTGTGGTTTTCAGGACTCAAGGGGGAAGCTTCCCTCAGTGGAACATCAGCTCCCTGATGTCTGCTTGGAGCAGGCTGCTGATAAAGCTCAACAAATTTATTGCAACAGGATCTTAAATAGTTGTTATAAGTAATGAAAGTATGTAAATAGATAAGCTAAGGAATGACCACTCAAATAAAGGGGAATTAATCCAGTTCAGGAAAAATCACTGAGAAAAGTGACTTCCTTAGTTTCCAGCTCTGGGGTTGGCATCTGCAGCTACTCAGAAAAGTAGATGAGGTAACACACACTTCAGAGGTTGTAAGAAGTTTTCTTTTCTCCCATTTCTCTCTTTTCTCGTGGTTAGGTTTAATTTTTGGCTTTGCCCAAACTGAGCTAATTATAGACCAAAGCCAAAGCTGTGAGATCAGTGTGCAGGCAGGGCTGGCAAGAATTCCAGGTTCAGTTTTACGTCAAAAGTGGTGCAAAACACTTGGTGACGAACCCAGACTGGTTTTGTGTCTCTGTCCCCAGCCAAGGCAGAGTCTCTCCTAATATTCCATCTGAAAAGGGCAAAGGCACCACAAGCACAGTGGAGAACCCCATTGCCTTGGCAGCCCAAGATCCCAAGAGCTGTCCTAGATTGATTCATTGACCTCTTGGTTAATGAAAAGTTTTTCAGTTTTCCTATTTTATTGCCCATGAGAAGTGATGCCACATTGTCCCCCAGCCAATTTCCTTGGACATGACTTGTAAAAAGGGATGACATTTCCTACAGGAGCCTCAGGTTCAGTTGTGATAAATTTGCCTGGTATACAATGATCAGGAGAGCCCAGGATTAGAACAAAAGGAGATCTATTGCTTATATTCCCCCAGCACTTGATGATAACTTTGTTATTTATGAGTTATAAATAGCCAGTAATTTAAATACACATATCTTTAACAAACACCTGTGCAAGCCACCAACAGGTGGGGAGAGGGAGAGCTCATTTCCAGTTGCCCAGGCACAGCAAATCAGCTCTTTTATTATTTCATTCTGTTGAATTTGTCTCTCCCCACGTGGATAAACAGTGCTCACCTGCGCCCAGCTCCACCCAGGCAACGAGAGCCCTCCAGCCCCTGCCCATCCCTCAGTCACTCCTCTGTCACCTCCAGAGGGTTCTCCTGTGTCATTCCCTGTGTTTAATGCAGATGGAAAAGGAATTTAGGGTTTTGATGTGGCCTTGCCTTGGACACATCCCTTGGGCAGGATGGGGACGTTCAGCACATTGAGTTCATGTGTAGTTTGTAGTGTCAGAGCTTTTGGGTTTGTTCTGAATCACAGAAAGCTTTGGGGTTGAAAGATCAGCTCATTCCACCCCCTGCCATGTGCAGGGACACCTTCCACTATCCCAGGTTTCTCCAAGACCAATCCAGCCTGGCCTTGGACACTTCCAGGGGTGGGGCAGCCACAGCTTCTCTGGTCAAAGTGGGATTTGATTGATTGCTGTGGGTTTGATTTGGTTAAATGCTGAAGAACCCAAAATTTAAAAAAAAAAAAATCTTCTAGTCTTGCTTTCCTTTTTCTTCTCTTCCTTTAGACACATAGGAGAAAGAAAAAGTACAAAACGTTACTCTCTGTGCTTTTCTCTAAAATTAAAATTCCTTTGGAGTACGTCAAGCAAAGCAAAGACTACCCCAATCCGCTCTTAATTGAAGGAGCAATTAAGACATCCAGTCGCACACAGTTGAAAGCATCTCTTGAAGCCGAGGCCATGATTAATTTAGGAGACTTTGGGGAGCCTTGAATGTGCCCAGGATGAGCTCCCAATTCCCCCTGCAGACCTTTGTGCAGCTCTGCTTGCTGGGGCACGCGTGCGGTTTGTGCGGGGTTTGCATTTTTGCCTCCTCCGAGCTTCCCTTTGAACATTCCTTCCTTGTGATCTGTCCTCTGACACCTTGTGTCCTTTGGCTTAGCTCGTGGCACTAACCCCTAACACCTCCCTGTCAGGGAGGTGATGCCTTTTTCCTCCTGTGATGTTTTGCTGACAATTCCATGCGTTATTGTTTCTATTGAGGTATCCAGGGATTTTGATTTTTTACAAAGATAAGGGATCAAGTGGCTGAAACCAGGGAGAAAAGTCACACAAAAATGTTGTTCCAGGATCAAAGAGAGTGATCAGAGAATTTAGGGCGATGCCAGAGACTTTCCAGAGAACGTTTACCATGGAGAGCTGATGGTTGGCTGGTCCCTGGGGGTCCAGGAGAATTTGATATCAATGTGAAGAGCAGCTCCATGAGAGGCACTGCTCACTCTGTGCCCAGGGGTAAGACAGTGTAAAAGGGAGTTTTATCTGAGGCAACATTCACCTGCAAAAATATCACATAATAAAAAAACCCACACACATTTCAGTCTAAATTAAATAAATGTCATCAGCGGAACTGCTTGACATTTTTGGAGGACAGCTAGGTTAGCTGCAGCTAGAAAAAGTACAGCATGACGTGGTAGTAGTGATTTATATTTCGATTTCAGAAAAAGTTTGAAAGAGATTCTGCATCCTGGCTGGAATTTACGCCAGTGATCGAATCCAGGGCCGACTTCTCCGCAAGCGGAGGGACAAACACAAATTTTCACGCGACCCCTTCAGTGGTCCTTCTCTGTCAATCTGTTTTGATTTGGACAGATCAGGAAGGAGAGATTTCCTGCTTTACCATTTCACAGTGAGGGGGAGAAACCCCCCCATTTTTTAAAAGCAGTGTTCAATAATTTTAGTGTTGTTTGGCTGCTCCTCGGTGTCTGTGAGGATCTAAAGGCTGATGTGGCTTTGATTGTTTGATTTTGAAGCCTGAAGGGAAAGGAATGGAAAACTCCTCCTGGGGAGGAACAGATGAGATGAGAGAGCATCCCTGAGGCTGGATATCGATACCTGTGCAGGAACAGGGTCAACATGGAATTGTAATTGGAGGGGGTGACAGGGATGCTCTGCTGGATCTGCCAAACTCCTGGAGCCGCTCTGGAGACTGAAGGCTCTGAGCAGGCAGCACACAGGAGCAGTTCTTAGGAATTCTGGTGGCACTATGAGCATACAGCTATTTATATTTATAGTACTGGGGCTCTGCTGGGTTTGGTTTGGGATTTGTTTGGGTTGGTTTTGAATTGCTCAAAAAAGGGAGTTTAGAACACGAGTATAAAGCAAAGACACAAGTCGAAAACACAAGGATAAAGCCCTGGGAAGAGCTGTGGGCAGAGGAACAGTGCCAAGAAATTAATGCAGGAATATGTTGGTGAGCCCAGGAGACAGTGGGATGCAGGATGCCTGTCACCCAACTTTCCCTTCCACCTTGTTTTCTGTGCTTCTTATATTTAGATTAAAGAGTTCTCTGGTATCCTGTGCTAATGCAAGAGACCACAAGTCTGTGACAATAAAACAGGAACATTTAATGCAATTCCGATCCCTGACAGTTCCTTAATGCTGCTTATCCTGCCTTTCCTTTCAAGATTTAGTCATCCTAGATTTCCTTCCAAATGTGAATGAGGTGGCTTAAATCAAACCGTAAATTATGCTTCCAGTTATTATGTGCTTGCTAATCAGGATGGAAATGAAAAGTTGGTTGTCAACCAGGGCTCTTTCCCACAATATCCAGGAAAGTGTCAGGATTAGGCAGTTTAACAACAAAAGGAAACCGGATTGCACCTTGAGGAAGAGAGAAATAACCTGCTAGCCAGGAAGAATAGAGGAACATAGATTTTTGCCAAATAAGCTTAAAAAAAAATAAATATACTAATAATTAAGAGGGCCTGCGAGTGAAGCTGGGGAGGACAGAGCTGTGATGCTTCCTGTTAGTAAATACAAAGAATAGGCTCTAATAGGGCTCCAGGGGAAAACAGTAGCTTGGGAATAGCCTTGGGAAGAAAGACAAACATACACAGAGGATGCAAAAACAGTGTGAAAAGTGATTCATGGGGACTTGATGCTATTCCTAATTGTTAAGGCTTCATTGTATGAAAGCATTCCTCCAAAGTGAACAAAGCCTGTTGATTTCCAAGCAGCTTGAATGGCATGCCCGGGGCCAGCCAAGGCTGCGGGGAACACCTGCAGGAGCGTGGGGATAGCCGGGAAGGCTTACCCTGGATATCTGCTACAAGCAGATAATAACGTGTTTAAATATTCCATTAGAATGTGCAGAATTACGGCCGTGCCTAACGGGACTGGAGACGAAACGCGTGCTCCCTTCCAGCCACGGGATTAGGGGACTGCAGCAGCTGGAGAAGTGTCAGGGAAGGGCCAGTCCAGTGCAGGACTTGGCTGGAATTCTGTTCCTGTAGGTTCAGGCTGTGTTTTATGGCTCTCCTAAGATGAATGTGCCAGGACCTCCCCAGGTCACATTAAAGCTCACTGTTCACATCCAAAGGGGTTTTGAACTCACTGCTGTCTTCCAGAGAGGAAGAGCTCTGTGTTTAGAGAAGCAAAAACTGAGCCAGTGCAAAACCAAAGAGGAGAGTGACCGGTGCTGGGCCTTGGCTGGATCCCTGCCTTTGGAGCTGAGCTGGATTCTGTCCCTTTGGAGTCCCTGGGCTCGTGCTCCTCAGCCGCCTTCATCCTCACACTATTCTGAAATTGCACTGCCACTGTGGTTCGTGTAGCCGGCACCACAGAATTCAGTTCTGCAACAACATGGAAGCTCTCAAGGAGATATCAGGAAAATCTGTCCTGGTGGGGTTAAATTCAGACAAAAGAGTACGACCTAAGAACCAGAACCTTCCTACTGCTTGTGTCACTCAAGCACGAGGGAAAACAGAAGGTTGATGTGATCATTAGCTGAGATTTTGATCATGAACCTCCATAACAACTTTAAACGATTTCTTTTACAGATTAGATCTTTCCTACTTTCCTACCTGTGTTGACATTGAACTTCTGTGAACTGACAAGCAGGAAAAGTCAGGAGAGCACACACAGCTGATAAATCTCTGAGATTAAAGGCATATGTTTAATATTTAGTCACCTTGAGCATAAATAAGTATTCAGATAGAATTACAGGCAGTATTTTGGAAGCTCTCAGTGGTTTGGAGGTTTGTGTTTGTTCATTACTGATGGTATGTTTAGGAAAGCAAAGGACCTGTCTTGGCAAGAAGTCCTTAAGGAAAGACACATGCCAAGAGCTGAGGAAAAGTTCTCAGGGTGGGAGGGAAGGGATTCAGGATTGCACCCCAGAGAACAATCTCCTCTGCTTTGTCTGCTCTGATTACACACGATCCAAGTAATGAAGTTTCTGCCATTACTCCTGGGAAAAATCTGTGGTTTTGTGTTTCTCGTGACTTGGGCCGTTCCTTAAAGCAGGGAGGGAGGAATGTTCATCATTCATCTTTTATTGGTGTTCTCTGAACTTTCAACATTTACATTTAAAAGCGTGAAAAGGAAAACACTGGGAAGCTGCTTTCAGGAATAATGCCATGGAGACACATGTGCATTTGTAACACGCACACAGAGAACACTTCTGGGGTTGCATTTGTCAGCCCAGACCCTGCAGATGCAGTTCTTGCTCCTGCCTGGAGATTTTAAAACCAAATTGAGGCAACCAAAAAAAAACCAGCTCAAACACAGCACAATTCCCACCTGCCCCATCTGTAACTGCTGCTGGAGCTTGCTAGGAAATTCAGCAGGTCAGAAGAGCTGCCCTCTCTCACCCCCAGCACCTGCATCCATTTTCATCCCTCAACTTGAACGATACATGGAAAAAAATGTGGTTAAACCAACATCCACCAAAGGGATACAAGGGCCAGTTCTCTTCTCACCACCTGCCTGTGGGTGAGTTCCCAGAAGGGCACTTTGAGCAGCAAATACCCCAATATTGCCAGGTTCAGGGCTGTTTATAATTGTCAGTGACATCTGTCTCTCTTGGAGGTCACGCTTTTAGTGCCTTGCACCCTGGTTCTTGGCACTGGAGCCAGACTGGGGGACGCTGGGGAAGCTGGTTATGTAGTTCTGGCTCTAGGGTTGCTTTTCTCTTACCCTTTTTCTTCAAAACCAAGGTGATGGCTCAGCAGGACCTCAGAGCCACCCTGTGTGTCCATCCAAAAGCAGGAAAAATCCAAACAGGCCCACCACGTGGCTCCTCCCCAGTGTCCTTCAGTGGCTGGTTTGGCTGATTGCTTTTGTTGCAGCTTCTCTCTTGCTGGGGCAGCTGAATTAAAGCAAATACATTAAACATTTTGCTCCTTAGCATGTAACAGACCGTGGCACACATTCCTGCTTTCGGGAAAACGTGAAGGATACACACAAGTGGGATGTGCTCTGTTCACAGGCTGGATTAGCTGCTCTCTCCCTGTGTGCCATGAGGACAGTGTGGAACTGGAGGCACAGCCCCTGCTGGACTGGGTGAGCTTTTTTTTATGGCTGATCGGCTTCTCTCCGCTTGGACACTGAGACACAGCTTTGCTGCTTGTTTTTAAAAGAGTTAAATCTGTCAGAGCTTTTATTTCTCTTCTACAGAGTCTCTTTTGATCCCTCTGATTTCTTTCCGTGCTCCCACTCTTGTGAGTGATGTGTTATTATCTTGCCTTGCCTTGCCTGAATTGCCCACGGGCCAGGAACCCCCCCAGAGCCACTAACTCAGAACCCACCCCACCAACTCAGCTCCAAGCTCTGCAAGGCACCTTTGCTCTGGAGAAGACAGCAATGAGAAATACTTTGAAACAGAAAATCAGTGGCAGGAATTCGAGGAGAGGCAATGAGCAGGAAAAGCAACTCTGTGATTTGCAGAAAAGGCTACTTGGATGTGTCAACAGGAATTTGATAATCACACTTTCAAGCTGGAATTTTAATTTTTAGTTTAAAAAAATAAAATAAAACCACCCCTCAATAAATAAATAATCAAATTCCAGGTGCTTTCTTGCCCAACGTGGTTGGACTCGATCTGAGATTTCTTTTCCGACCTAAATGATTCTTGGGAGAAAAAACCAGCCTGTTTTGGCCCCAGTGTAGCTGGTTACACATCTCTGCTTCAGCCCCCAAATGAAGAGTGTTTATGACCCTCAGCAGGCCTTAAGCCCAATTTTATGACCTGAGGAAAGCTCAAACCACGATGATACATTGGGGTCACCCCGAAGAGAGAGCACACGGCCAGAGCAGCACGATCCCTTTGGCTCCACGGATTTGAGTGGCTTTTGGGCTTGAGTACAGTTCAGAGTACATGGAAATGTCCTGCTGGGGCAGGGCTGGAGGGAGAAGATGCAGTTTGTTCCGTGGGCTGGGACACAGCACCCAAGGCAGGCCCTGGTGGGGCAGTGGCAGCCGAGCTGAGCCGGGCGATGAGGGCAAGACTAAACCTGAGCCTTACTGCAAAGCCCAGCTCATGTGGGAGCTGAGGAGTGGAGTCCCATCCTGCAGCTGGAAGGGAGAAATGCCCCCTTGAGCTTTGGCACTGTTAGGCTCTGGTTTAGCCCCAGTGTGGACTCCCCCTGCGCTTGGGTCTCTCTTAGGACCGGGCTTAGGGCAGCCACGCCGAGGCCAGGACAGCGTGGGCCTGCTGCAGTTCAGGTGTCAGTGCTGGGGTTCTCTGGGGGGTGGAACCCTCCAGGTTTGGTCAGATAAGGCACAATTTTGAGGGGGGAACACGTTTTAGGAGAATGTCACTTGATAAAAAACTCCAGGATGCAATTTCTCCTTAAAACGAGAAAGAGGACACGGTCTGTGGTGGCTGCAGCCTTATGTGGGATGCAGAAGCAAGGCAGAAGGAGGGCCTGTGGGTTATCCTGTATTTCAGGTGGTTTCCTCAATTCCCAGGTTTTTCCTCAGTCCCTGCTTGGCTCTCTGCCCTCTCCACTCACGGACACCTCCCTCTCCTGAAGCTTTAGCTTGGTTTTGTTGCAGACGAGCAGCTTTGTCGAAGTTTGAGAAAGTTTCATGGCAGGGGAGAAGTGTTCCTGGGCAAAGCTGATGGTGTGAGGAAAGCAAACCCCAGTCGTTCTCCAGAGCAGGTGCTGCCTGTGCTCAGGCACCAGATGATGCAAATTTGGGGGCAGTTGAGGTGAAGGGAAGGGTTTATCTCCATGGATGGTTCCGTTCTGGAGGTTCCCTCTGCAGGCTGAAAATGTTGAAAGAAGAGATCACTTCCTTCAGGTCGGGCCCTAAATCAGTGGGGGAAATTCTGAGGCTCAGACACAAAAGGACCAAGCCCAGCATTTCACAGCAGGTTCTGGCTGCAACAAACCCAAGGCACCCTCACCTTGGCCATGTCCATCTTTCCACTTGGAGATGGACTTTTCTTTCTCTTTTTAGCCACAGTGTGAACTCCCCTGGGGTGGGATAATGGGGTATTTTGAACAGTAGCTGTTGCTGTGCTGCCTAAAACGAGCTGTACAAGAATAGCCTGCTCCCCAAAATATAAGTAGTCTTTGAGTTCCAAAAAGAAAAGCTCTTTTGCCTGTGGAGCACATGCCAGATGGAAAGTGCCCCTCTGATTTCCTCCAAACACGCGTGCAGCTGTTAATGCTTCCCCTTTTTTTTTTTCCTAATGAAATTTTTAGACCTCACCTGTTGACGGAGGCATTACAGGGCTGGGGTTTGTGTGTGTATGTGGGTTGGTTTTATTCTTCCTCCCTTGTTCTCCCAAAGGAAAATGACTTGAGATGTTCTGGAGAAATGACACAAGGGCAGGAGCTGTGAAAATACCTTTGAGATGCTTTTAAGGGTGGGAAATTTCAGATGTTGAGAAGCCTTTGTGCCCACAACACAGGGCCTGGCTGGAAAGAGCCTTTGTTTGTAGCTGGTTTTATTTGGTGAGACAGAAGCTGGAAGCTGCCCAGGTCTTAGGGGGAATACCAAGCATTGAGCCTGGCCAGAAATAGAGCCCCAGCTTAGGACACACTGAAACAAATGGAAGGCAAAGTGATGACCCAGATCCAAGTTATTAAGGGTAAATACATATTGACAAGATTGGGGATTAGGTGGAGGTACTTACGCAGGGAAGGAACTGTCTCCACTCCGTGCCAAGGAAAGTTTATGCTGCAATCTGGGGCTTGCTCAGAGCAGCTGATTTTTCATTAAAAAGAAGATAACCAGCTCAAAAGAAAAAAAAAAAACAACCCCAAACTTATTTTCTCCCAGCATCTGCTGCGGTGTGAGCGAAATTGGTGCACCAAAACCCCAGGACAAATGTGGCAGGGAGGTGTGTGGCTGCTGCAGGGTGACAGCCAGGCTGGTGCCACGTCAGGATGTGGCTCGTGGCGATGTCACAGCCTGCATGTGTCCCCCTTGCAGGAGCCCTGGCTCTCAGCTCACCTTCAAGTGCCCCTTCCAGTGTGACTGGCAGCCCTGTCTGCTCAGAGGCTTAGCACAGCCTTCCGCGTCTGGTGATGCTCTTAAGGATGACCCAGGAAAAGGGGAAAATAGAGGTTCCAAAAATAGGGGTTGAAGGAGGACAGAAGATTTTCATTAACCTTTTTAAGGGTGTGAGCCCTGCGTGAATGCTGGCGATAAAAAAAAAAAAATCAGGGGGGTCACGAAGCAGGTGGAAAATGACTCCTGGGGGAGAAATTAATTGTGGCTGAGCTGATCTGTCCCATCTCTTGGCTGATAGCTCTGGCTGAATGCGTTTGGCAGCAAACACCCCTCCAGTCTAGCTGCTGCCTGAGCCGCAGCATTCTCTTGGTGGTGGTTGCACTGGCAGAAGGAGCACTGGGCACGTGCTCTGCTCCCCCACCACACCTGGGAGAGGAGGTGTGCGTTTATTGGGGTACCAGCACAGCTTGTTTTCGCTGCCCGTGAAACACAAGTCAACAACGGCCTGGCTCCTGCAACTCTCAAATAAATTTCCCTGCAGACAGCCAGAGGTGGGAATATTTTGGAGAGGGCTCTAAATCTGCATTATTCGCTCAGGTCGAGCCCCGTTGTTTGGAAGCAGCATCGGATTAGGAACCCTCGGTTCTTTCTCCCCTGGATTATCCTAGGTCAAGAAGCACGCTGGCTTACAGAAAGCCTCCTGACATTGTTAGGGCTATATTTAGGGCTGTTTAAATGCTTAAGGGTGCAGACAGATCCTTAGGTGCTCCTGAAAATCCCACGGGGCATTCTTAGAAGTGGTGTACAAATATCTCAGGGCTTCGTTAGCCCTGGTGGGTCTGGGAAAAAGGAAAAACTCTTCACCTTGTGCCATGCAAGACTAATTTGGTTCCAGTTTCTAGCAAAACAGAAAGAGCAAAGATTGTTTGTTCTGGAGCAGAAAGAGAGCATTAAACCAAAGTAAAAAATATTCTTTCAGACCAAAGTGATGCTTCATTTGTGCTTTAATGTTTTTTAATGGAGGGGTTTCAGTTTAATAATATTGAAAGAAAACTTGAAACTTTTCTGAAGTGAAAAATTGGCTAGAAATGAATTCCAACCCTCTTTTATCGTGGGACTACACTTTTTTCCTGACAGGTTTTTCATAGAATCTTAGAAAGGTTTGGGATGCAAGGGACCCTAAGGATCACCTCGCTCCACCCCCTGCCCTGGGCAGGGACACCTCCCACCATCCCAGGTTGCTCCAAGCCCCGTCCAACCTGGCCTTGGACACTTCCAGGGATGGGACAGCCACAATTTTCTGTAGCCCAGGACACCCCAGGGTGGTTTCTGGGCTGCCAACCCTCATTGCTGGGTCATGTTGACTTTTTTATCCACCAACACCCCCAAGTCTCTCTCCTTGGGGAATTCGTAGCAGAATAACCTCCCTGACTCACTGTGCTGAGAGCAGTTCAGCAATAGCACAGCTCCTGCTGAAGGCTTCCCTTGGTTTCTGTTTCCTTGCATTTCCTCTTTATTCATCAAATATCTTTCAGAATTTGGCCTGTGAGTTTTGAGCTCTGAGGACTTTAAATTGCTGGATAGACTCAGCTTGGGGGCAGCTGGGAATTGAGATGGGATTTCTGAGCGGTCCCCCAAAGGTCTGCAAGTCTCTCCATGCCCAGGGATGAAGTGTTTTGGAGGCTGCAGCACGACGGGACCCGGAGCTATTTCCATCCCCACAAACAGAGGGTATTTTCACAGCAGAGCGAGCAGGAAGTTATTGTTGCAGCTTACCTTGAATAGACAAAGGGGAAATCACCAGCAATCCCAGCACAAGCTCCTGCTCCTCCAACATCCAGCCATGGCAGGAGATTCTGGGGCTCAAAACAAACACGTAGTTCTGCTCTATTGTTCCCTGGTTTTCTATAGCCCTTGCTTGTTTAAAAGTGATTTAGAAAGGCTGCTAGCACAGAGCCAGGCTTTGTGTTCCTCTTTGTGTGTGTGAGTTCAAACTTGATCCCATTCAAGTCGGGAGGATTTAGGGGGGAAAAAATAAAATCCATCATTATTTTCATACTTGGGGGAGGGGTTGTTGTTGTTGTTGTTTCAGTTTTGAGTCAGCTTCCTGTGTTTACTTTCCAGCCTGCCCTGGTGGTGTGCTCACTTCTGGTGTTTACTGCTTTTAACAGCTGCAAACCTCCAGGAAGGGCTCGCCAGCTCTTCCTGTGCCCTTCCGAAGGGTTCCCTGATATCCCGGGAAAACACGCGGCGTTGCAGCAGGGATCAGAGCCCTCCTGCTCCCCCTCTCCCCGCCGGGCTGGATGGAGTCCACAGGTCACACTGTAAACAGTGGGTTCAGCAGCTTCCTGGAAAAAGACTCGAAGTCCTTTCAGGCATCACCTGACACGGACACCTGCAATGCTCTCCGCGGGGGCAGTCCTGGGTTTCCGTATCCTGGAGACTCCCGGTGCTTCCCGGCACTGCTGCGTCCTCCCTCAGGTGGATTATGAGGGGGTATCCCAAGCACATCCCACAGCTCCCTTTGGAGCAACCAGCGGGATCTGCCTGAGGCGGGCTCGGTCCCTCGAGGCACCTCTCAGGCGTGTTTTCCATTCTTTCCAGTGAGGATGGAGCTGCCGTCCCCCTGGTGGCACAGCCCCCTGTGTGTGGCACTGCTGGCACCTGCACTAAAGGCAGGAGGAGTTTTCCCAAGCAGGGGTACACAGAATCATGGAATCATGGAACGGTTGGGCTTGGAAGAGACCTTTAAGCATCATCTAGTGCAGCCCACCTGCAGGGACACCTCCAGCTGGAGCAGCTCGGAGCCCCCATCCAACCTGAGCCTGAATATTCCCAGGGATGGGGCATCCTCCACCTCTCTGGGCACCTGTGCCAGTGTCCACCACCCTCAGAGCAAAAAACTCCGTTATATCTCATTTAAATCAACTTTCCTTCAGCTCACAGCCGCTCCCCTTCCCCACACACAGCCCAACACCTTTTCACCTCTTATCTTCCTTATCAGCACCACGAGGTGGGTGCCGGCGGTGCCACGCGTGGAAACCTGTCCCCAAAAAGGCTTTTATTTCCTGTGCTGCTCTGGCTGAGCAGAACTTCTGCCAGTCTGGGTTATTTAAAGGATGTAAAGCAACTCTGAGCCCTCTTATAAAAGCAGCAAGGGGAAAAAAACCCAAAAAGAGCAGTTTGCATTGTCTCTGCTCTTTTGCTGGGGAAGCAGCACCACCTACCACCCACTCCCACCCTCCAGTTGACAGCTGGGGAGGGGGACATTGACTTTTTGGCAAAGCTGGGGGCTGACATTACCATACTTGGCGCACATCCTCCTGCTAACACTTTCTCTACAGTTAAAATTATTCTTCCTGAAACGTAAGCAAACTCTTTTAGTGTCTTTGAAAGAGGGGAGCAAGCATTTCCAGAAAAAATTAAGCTTAAAATCTAAACTAGATTTATATTTCCATCACTGAAAACCGCATAGCCAAAGGGAGAACCTACTCCCCTTCACCTGAACTGGTGTAGGAATGCTTTGGCCAGTAGAGCTGAATCCAATTTGTGTAAGAGAAATAACAGAGATCTTCCCAGGCACGGGGTGGGATTGTTGGATTGTCCTGTGCAGGACAGGGATTGGACTCAAGGATCCTTATGGGCCCCTTCCAGCTCAGGATATTCTGTGAATCTCTGATTTTATATCACCGGAAAGGATTTTCATCACTTTTCTGTGGCTGGGGGACGAAGCCACCCTGGCACCCTGCACGTTGTGCTCACAGAGCACTGAAGCTCGAGAGGCTTTAGGGCACCACGTGTTACTTAAATGCCTTAAGTGCCCGCAGAAGTTTTATTTTCCTCATTTCCCTGTGTTTCCTGAAGGGCGTGAGCCCGCAGCAGCAGCAGTGTTAAAGGGCTGCCTCCCTGGAAGACAGCAGGGATGGGTGCCTTCCAGCAAAACCAGGAAAGAGGGAGAGGAAGGGCAGCGTAGTGAAGGACAGGGAGGTGGGAATGAAAACCAGGGAAGGCATGAGAAGGGTGGACACAGGAGAAAACAGCCCCGGGACAGTCCTCGGTGAAATTTGGGGCAGCAGGAAGGGGGTGGAAATGTGGCACCAGACCTTTCCTTAGGGAAAAAAATGGAAACGTTTCACTCTCGAAACCTGAAAGCCAAAGCTCTTTTGCAGCAGAACTGAGACAGAAAGAAGCAGAAAGTTCTGCAGGACATCAGGGCTTGTTCTCTCCTCTGCCGGCAGGTATCTGGGGGCCTGAGCCTTCTGGGCCTTCCAGGCTTTTCTTCTTCTATTGCTGACAGCAAGGAATTTAGAAAATACACAAGATGTCACATTAGTTAAGGTTTTGTTTTATCTTTTTGGCTGTGTTTTTGTTTCTTTTTTCAGTGTTTCATCAAAAGTGGCGAGGGAGGGGGATCAGGTGACATCAAGAGCAAGACAAATGCCTTTGGTTCCTTATCAAAATCACATAATTAAGCAATCTCCTCATTGCTGAAACGTTTCAGGGCTGGACCCTGTGTGTGCCGGGCAGCTGTGCTTTGGGAATTAGAGAAACTGCTGATTTTGCAGGGTGAACTTCAAATGCAAAGAGCAGCCCAAGTGTGTGGATGTGAGAGAGAGAGATTTGGATTTTTCTGAGTAGAAAACAAAATGTGAAAAGCTCTCCAGGAATTCTCTGAAGTGAATGCATTTACCTGTTGAAAGATTTCTCTTTTCCCTTTGAGATCTAGGTTGGGATTCATTTTAACGTTTAGCAGAGCAATGATATTCAGATTCTTTCTCCTTTTTAATAGCTTTGATTACTATTTTTTTTAATCAATCACTCCCAAACCCACCAATCTGGGACCTCTGTGCATCGTCCCTTGGCTCAGGCCCATGGAAAACAAAGGCTGAAATCCCATACATGCTCTGGCACCCACTCAAGATCCAGTACATTCATTTATGCTAAATTTACTCCTGTTTTCAATATTTCCAGTGTGCCCTAACCCTCCTGACCTACAGTGTGCTGTAAATCCCTTTTACTACTCACTGACATGTGACTTTATAAATCATGTGTGGGGCACTAAGATGATCCCATACCCGAACCTGGTATTCAGACCACAATTGAAAGGTCAGAATTCTGGGCATGTTTAAAAAGGCAGAGCTCGCAGGAGCAGTTAGCACATGATTCAATCTTCGACCTTAAAAGCAAAAGGAAACCCAGGTTCCTGCTCCCTCCCCGTTACTACAGCATTTTATTTAAAATCGTGCATTCAGCAGAGAGCTGGAGCAATCTGAATTATTCATTCCCCAGAACCCACATCTTGGAAATATCTGGCAGCAGCAAACGCTGCAGTGCTCTGAAATCCAGAGGGTGTAGAGATCCAGCTGCTCCCCGAAGCCTTTCCCAGAGGAGGGAGAGGCTCCACACGTTTTCCTACAATGTTTTGCTCACTGGAAACCTCAGATATTTTGTTATCGCTGGAGCAAAGCTGCAAAGCTGAGGCACCGTATCCATCAGTCAAGACATTGCAAAGGTGACAGTTTTGTGTGGAAATGCTTGTCAAAATATTTCAGAGATTTGGGGTAAAATGGGAGAATTCAGCTTCCTGCTGGAATTAAAGGAACGGTCTGTGTTATCTGCCCTGGAGTTTATTCTTATGGCAATTTTGGGTAGGGCTCATCTTGCTGTTTGTCCCTGAGGGATAAATTGGAAGTGCCTGTTAATCTTTGAAAGGAGACTGGGGGAAGACTCAAGTGGGGACATTTCCATTGCAGGTGCCCAAAATTAGGGAGGATGATCCCACCTTTTATACCTGAGACACATCAGGAATCAAAGGATCATCCAGCTGTTTGGGGTGGAAGGGACCTTAAATCCCATCCAGTGCCACCCCTGCCATGGGCAGGGACACCTCCCACTGTCCCAGGGTGCTCCAAGCCCCATCCAACCTGGCCTTGGGCACTTCCAGGGCTGGGGCAGCCACAGCTTCTCTGGGCACCCTGTGCCAGGGCCTGCCCACCCTCACAGGCAGGAATTCCTTCCCAATATCCCACCTAAACCTTCCCTCTGTCAGCTTGAAGTCGTTCCCATGGTCTGTCACTCCATTCTCTTGCCAGCTGTGAGTGGCAGTGAGCAGCACTCACAGCCTCGGGGAAGCTTCCTCTCCTGCTCTGGGGTCACAGTCCCAGAGGCTGCAGCCGGCACTGGAGGTGACCACAGCGAACCAGCTCCTTGATTTTTGCAGGTCTGAACCTGCGCCTTCACCCAGCCTGTGCTTTCCCTGCTCACCTGCTGCTTCCCCCCCATCACTCCCAGCCAGCTGAGAGTCTGAGCGCTTGCAGGAATTGATTTGTTTCCAGGGCAGGGGCAGGACATGCTGTGTGTGTGAGAAAAGCTATTCCAGTGCAGACTCATCCGTGAGCAGGAGGAATTCTGTGAGTGAAAAGCTCTCCCCGTCCTACCACTTAATGAGGCTCTTATTTCCCACTTTTCTTGCCTAGTCCCCCTTAAAAATTCGACTTGCCTTGCTTGGCTGCAGCTTTGGAAGCACTTCCATCCCCTCTGCAGGGGAGGTAGATGCCCACGCTGTAGGTAAATAAAAAGGGAACCCAAAACAACGGCAAAAATAACGACGGCAAAACCGAAACAAAAACACAAACCTCCAGAAATCCAGAGCTTTTCCCCTGGCAACCTCTGCAATAACAGACTACTGCTCCTACCACTGCCTAACAGGAGAGAGCATTGCTCACTGCCGTGGTGCAATGTGGCATCTGGTGTTTAGGAACTCCAGCCACACACTCACCGTACGTTGCCTTGCGTCGTCACGGTACTCGCAGGATACTCAGGGCGTGCAAAGCGTGTGTGGCAACTCAGCCACTGCCCAGCTCTCCCGGCCGCTGCATTCCTTCTGCTGGCACAGGCTCCGGATGGCTTTTCTTGCCCAGTTTCATCCAATTTCCAGTTGCAGGCCTCGTGCTGGTGCTTCCTCGCCAAAAGGCACAATTGGGGTTGGAGGAGGTGAAGAGCAGCACGTCAGTCAGGTCAGCGATCCTCGGGTGCCTCTTCTGTGCCCTCTTCTCACACGTGGAAGTTGCAGCATGTAGAAATAATTCGTGTGTTCTTCATCTGCGTGATCAGATTTATGGATTGATACATTATTTTAGGGCATATCTGCAAGTTTTGACAAATGTTTTATGCAGTGTTCCTTGCAGGGGCCTGTCCTGGCCACAGAACTTTCCCAGATTTTTCACCCTAAAAAGCGCCAGGACAATGCTTCTACCGTGCCCTACAATTTAATTTCTTTTAAATGTAATGATAATTTAAAAGATACTTTAAAGTCCAGACAGACTTGGTCTCCTTTCTGCAGAGTTCAGTATCCAGTCCAGGGGCCGTGGTGAGAGAGATTTGTGTGTGCAGGAGCTGGGGTCAAAGGAAAGCCGGGATGGAAACACAGCTGGGACTTTCCAAAGTGCTCACACTGGGCTAAGCATTCCCACGAAAAGCACTGGGACAGCAAGGAAACCCGAGCTTTGCAGAAATGGGATCTGTGCCCCTGCAGCACTCGCTGCCTGCCCCATCCCTGCTGCTCCTCCATCCCTGGGATTGAATTCCCCAAGGGAACACGAGCTGAGGATCTCCCGTCTTCTATTTTTATCCCAGGTTTGGATCACTCGGAGTTGGAGCAGGATTTGCCTTGTGGGTTGTGTTACAAATACCTTTCACAGTCTCTCCTCACCTTTTCCCCATCACCCAAACCATCTTTACCGGCTCCCTGGGATCCTGCTTCTGGTGTGGCTGTCCCAGTGTCCCCAGTCCTGTGACACCCGGGAACTGGGGATCCAGCGGCCACGGAGACCTTTTACCTGCCCCGCTGTGTGTTGGTTTGTCCCTGGGGGCACTGCCGGGATTTTCTTTCACCCAGCTCACAGCTGCACCACAGCTTCAGCAAAACTCTGCCTCTCTCTCAGCTTCCACCCTAAAAACGGGGAGAAAGAGGGAAAGAAAAGGCAGGGGAAAATCCCTGATAGCATTGATTTGCACTCTCCTGCTTGTTTGGCAAAGTGCAGTGTGGAACCCCATAACGAACTGCTTCCATTCAGCCTAAAACAGCTGCTGGGGGGCAACATTTTAGGACAAGGAGGCTGGAATTAGCACAGGTTTAAGAGGTTCCTTCCAATGGGCCAAAATTCCACCAGCTGCTGGTGTGGTACTTCTCGTGGTGTATCCGAAGGGAACATTTCCCGCATTTATGGCAACAAAGGTGGCCTTGTCCTCTCCCACACTGCTGCAAAAACTGCCACAAAAACCCCAAGGCCGAGGCACTGGATGGGTGGTCACCAGTCCTCCTCCTTCACCAGTTTGAGGCACCCAAGGCTCGTGTGGTTTTATTTTTTCCTGATATTTCCATCCTCATTCCTTCACTTTTTTGGGGGAGCACCTGGCAATTCTAGAATGCCAATTTGTAAACAAAAAAAAGCCATGTACATTGGCACGTGCTTTAGTGTAAAACCGAAAATGAATCACTTCAGGTTACAAGAGACTTTCCTGTTCTTCTCCAAAATTAATTACTGGAAAATAAGAAACACTTTATTAGTATCTGTGTTCAGAAGCATCTCATTAGCATCTGCGGAGAATGACACGTGAATAAAGCAGCTCCTTCCTTGTCACTGATTGTGGCACTGTTCAACCCGCTCTTCAATAATGTTAATTAATATGGATGCCTTATATTCTCATTAGTTATAAATAGCTTTAGTGAGTTGTAGGTGATGTTTGCCATGTCTTTCCTCTTTTTTTGTTTATTTTTTTTAAATTTTATTTTGTCGTTAATGATTTTTCTTTAATTTAATGATTTGTCTTTAATTATTTGGAATAGTTCATTTTGGTTTATGAGCTTTCTCTGAATATGTACCAACATCATCCATCACCTTGGGACTTCAGGATCAGTTTACAAGTGATGCAGCAACATCCAAGGAAATTCATAGGGATTTAAACTGGAATTCATTCCGTGCTTGCAGGGTGGGTTTTTCTGTCTCTTCCACCCAGATCAATTCATTCTTGATTTCTGACTCATCTGTAAAGGAGAAAGAATGAGATCAGCATTCTTGCAGAAAAAGGGCACTGAATTTTCTCTATTTAATTTGTATCACTGAATAGACAGCAGATTCAGATTCTTTACTATTCATCCTTTATTTCCAGTGAAAGCATCAGAACAGGTGACAACAAGGAGATTACTTCACATGCAGAACAGAAATTGATAGGGAAAAAAAGGAAATGATTATTACAAATACCCCATTTTGCCCTCTAGATATGGCCACTGTAATAAATGGGAAATATTTTGTTATTTAAGGCATTTTGAAGAAAAAACCCATTATTTTAAACTCCATTTTAGAACGCTTTCCCAGATCTAATGTGAGTGAACTGTCCAGCACTTGGTGACCATCCCGCTCCCCATGTGTGTGCTCACTGTCAGTGCCCTGGTGACAGGGATGCAGAGATAAAATCCCAGTGTCTCCTGCCCCAGACCATTCCCAAATAGCTGAAGCTATGCCAGCAAACATGCCAGCACTGGAATTGTGGGAAAAATGACTTAACACAGTCAAAAGTAGCCAAGGGCTGAAGGGATGGCAGGATAGAGAGAAGGAAAACTTCCCCTGGCAGGCTTTGGACCTAAAATTATTCCCAAAGTCACTGCCTGGAGGCAAGGAGGGTGAACTTGAGCACTTTGCCTAAAGAAATCCAAGAAAAATGTTCTGTACACGCCTGTTGGAATTGTGGGATCAGTTCCCCAGGGGTGTTTATGGGATTGTGGAGCTCCCGGAGAGCTGGGCACCTGGAGCAGAGGTCAGCAGAGGAGAGGGGTGCAGGGTACGGAGCGTGGGGTGGGAGTTACAAGAAAGGAGCTTGGAAACAAAGAGGGGAAGCAGGAATCCAGAGCTCTGACAGTCCCTTGGACTGGGGCTGGGAAGTCATCCATAATCCTTTCGAGGACTGGCCTTCCAGAGAAGCCATTGTTTGAGTCCTGGCGTGCTTTGTGCCTGTACTTACTATGGAAGACTTGCCCTAATTATTCGAGGTCATGGGGCAGTGATTTAATTACTGAGAATTCCCCTGGCCCAAGCACAGGGGTGCCAGGGGGAAGAAGATCCCACAGCCCGTGCTCCTTAACCTCTCCATGCCTACACCAACCTGCATTCCTGCAAAGGATTTGGGAAAGTTTTTTCTTCCCCACAGCACGGGTTCATATTGAGGCAAGTCCCTGAAAGCAGAGACCAGCCCAGCTCCTTGGGAAAGCATTTTTAAGGAATGCTGCCAACTAGTATCTACTGGCCCTCTCTTAGGAGGTGATTTTTTGACATGCACTGAGAGGGTGTTTTAATTAACACTTCAAGAAAAGCAGGGGAAAGAATGATTTCTCCACTTTTCAAAGGTCAGAAGGTGCTCAGACATCATAAAATGAGATATAGGGCAAGAGCCTAAAGAGACAGAGACGTGTCCAAACACTTGGATGCCACAGCCCCTCAGAGTAGCTATTTTCTTTCTGTTATCATGTTAAATGGAGGTATCAGAGCAATTAATCTCCTGTTCAGACATGCTCCAAAGATAAGGCAGGGGTGGTGGTAGGTACCTGTGTTCAGAGGGTCTCTGCTGCATTGGGCCAAAGTGATGAGGCTGTTCAAACAAAGAGCTGTGGGATTATGTTGTGGCATGTCCTGGCAGTGCAATCCCCCCAGATGGATGTGATCCCTTTTTATGGAGACCTGGGAAAGTGGGAAAGGTGAACGAGATCCTTCTTTGCCAGGCACAGTGCAGGGCATCTCCCATCTCCTGTCATGGAAGTGATAAAAGGATAAAACTTGCAACAGGAAAACCTTTTAAACTGCAGTTCTTGTACTTCTGCAGAGCAGAGCCCATCAGTCACGCTGAGCTTCCCTGAGAGCTCCCTCCTGCACTTCACTTGAACTTCTAAACTGCTCGAGTCAGCTTTTGTTCAGGCTGGGACCCCCAGATCAATCTGGTTTTATACAAGAGAGGTTGTTTGACCACTGGGAATCTCATCCACTTCACTGAACTTCCCCCAGAGCCTGCACATAAAGAAATAAGCACTGGTCCTGTGCACAGAAAGTGCCTCACCCCAGAGTCTGAGCGCGCCTGCAAACAGGAGACCCCCAGGAGTCCTCTCTTGAGAGGGGTGGGTGGGCTCTGCCAGGCCAGACAACTCTTCAACACACAAAACTCGCAAAAATACGTAAAAAGTAAATTTATATAAAAAATAAATCCTTCTTTCATCCCGTTTCAGTGATCAAAAAGGCATAATGAAGCTTTCTCAAATCCTAAAATTAAAATCATTATAGTCAAGCTTACACTGGATGCAAGACGGGAATAATAATAAGGCAATGCTATTAAGTGTGAATTTTTTAGGAGGGGTTGTGGGAGATGCTGTAAGCTGAATGATGAGCCCACTGGAAAGAAAGATTGAACCCAGCTCCCAAATTCTTACAGAGAACCTGCACACCTACAGGAAGGAATATTTATGAAGCTCAGTGTGTGACAAGAGACTTTCAACAGCTCAAATGCTCTTTCAAGTGCTGAAAATAGACAATTTTCCAAATCCCTTTCCCCACCCAAAGCAGCCCAGCTGAGGGTGTGAAGGGCTCTGAAATGAAGTGTGAAGCTTGCTGGTGTCTGCGGCTGAAGGTGATGGCAAAGGTTGGAAAACAAGAATAGGCTGGGATTAGCTGAGCCCTAATCCCACAGGTGCCGTGGTGCACCCACGGAGAGCCTTGCATTCCTTCAGGAAAACGTTTAAACCTGTCCTCGCAATCCTCATTGATCCTCTTCTATCTCCTTTTCTAGCTCATATCAGCATCAGTAACCATTTCAGTTGTTCCACTTAAGCTGCCCAAAACGAACTGAGGAGGGATCCAGGAGGTGTTTGAGCCTGAGGCCGGGAGCGTGGAGCTCATGCCCAGATCCAGCTGAATCCCAGCGTCTGGATGGGGACTAAATCTGAACAGAGGGCAACAGATGGTGCTGGAAACACCTCAAAATGCCATCAGAACAGCAATGCCCCTGTTGACCCATCAGAACATAAATTATCCCCACCTCTGGAGTGCCTTATGGGTTTATATTGAATATATTCAGGTTTCACAGGCAGTCAGAGCCCAGGGAGGGAGAGGAGCTGTGGAAGCACAAGACATCAGTGGGACAGAAAACTGCAGAGGGGAAGCTCTGCCATTCCCATGCAAAACCAAACGGGAGCTGGGAGCTGCCTGCCTGGTGGGCGGCGAGCGCAGCACTGATGCTGCGAGCTGCAGCCTCCTGGAAAACCAGAATCTGCAGGATTTAGCTCCACGTCCCTCCAGAGCACTAAACAATCAGGCAGGGTGGAGGCTGCTTTCGAGCAGGCATAAATCTTTCTTCCCTCTGCTTAAATCTCACGCTGATAGGAGTGAGCTTTCTTATCGGCCTCTGATGGCAAGAAACGAGGATCTAGATAAAGTTGTTTATTCCAGTCAGGTATTGGCATGATGTGAGAAAACACACTGGGAGACCAGATGTTCCGAAGCTGGCCACCACAGGCATTTGCTCAGGAGCAGGAAAAACGGTTTTTCCTCCTTTTCCCTGGCCTTGCTGGGCCTGTTGTTGTTTCCTCCGAGCACCTCGACGTTTTCCTCCGTCAGCCAGAAGCCCGTCAGAGCTGAGCCCGGGTTCCCCCCTCCTGCTCCGTCTGTTTTCAGGGCAGTTTTTGAAAACCCTCCACACAAAAGTGATAAATCCTCCTCAGGATGCAGGGGAACATCCAGCTGAGGATAATGAACAGAATTTAAGCACGTTCGTAGAGATCCCTTTGGCCACACCAATCTCACGTAGGGCGGCGTTGACAGCTCGGCCATGAGGTGAATTTATCTCCTAAATATCAGGGAAATCACCTGGCTTTTGCAATCCCCTGGCCACCAGATCAGTGGGAATGGGCAGTGAAGTTCCTTTAAGTCCCTAGAGGTGGTTTGAGAAGAGTTGGCAGCGTGGGGTGGTGGAAACTTTTCTGTCTCTCCCCAGATGCACCAATTTCATCTTTTCACAGGGATATTCACTCACAGAATTGGGCAGGTTTTGTGGATGACTTTGATCTTTTGGGATTTGTTTGAGGAGGTTGGTTTTTATCCAGTTAATAATATTTCAGGAGCAGCTAGACAGGGGAGGAAAAACACAAAGTGAAATGTTCTTTGATCTTGATCAAATGTTTACTCTATTAATTAAAAAAAAAATGAGCGGAGCTGCGCACTCTCATCTGTCTGCAAAGTGTTTGTAGTCTCCAAACACAATAGGAGATAATCAGATGTCTACATAATCTTCTCTTTTAACCTTTTGATAAGGAATCTTTTCCAGCCCGACTGTACCTGAAGCAATTGGCAATGGCAGAGAGGATCCTTGCGTGGCTGCCCATTGCGCAGGGGAAAAAAAAAAAAAAAAAAAAAATCAGAAAGCACTTCATTAACCAATCTGAAATGAAAGCATTCAATCTTAATCCTGTCATCAGGGTTACCTAATTAAAGGAATGGGCAGATTTATGAGGCTGCTATTTTTACCCGGGGCCCGGCACACTCGGTGCCGCGGAAGTGATGTCAGCGCCCGGCCGGGCCAACGGGAACTGTGTTTACAATATCCCAGGAGAACTTCTGTGTTCTCCAGCTCCCACAGCAAACCACCGTCTTCAGCTTCAAATAGAAAACCCCAGGCAGGGCTCCAAGTGATTTACACAAGCTTTGTTTTCCTTTCGTATTTCAGCTCTCGGTATCTTTCCCTGATTGCTTTCGAGGCCATAAAATCCTGATCTTTTGCAAGTCCAGTGGAAGGTGGTGGGATACGTTCTCCTGATCACATTGGAACAAATTTTAGAGGTTCCTATGAAGTCATCAGGCACTACCCACGTCTGGAGCAGGGTCAGTGGTGACAGAATTTGGGCAAATGGGGTTAGGAACTAGAGAATGGGAGTGCTGGGACACCTGTAAATGTATAAAAAGGGAATTTAGATCACAACAGACTGGGAATTTGCAGGAGAGAGCAGTCTCTTCTTGGCCCCTTGGCAGTGTTGGCACCACTTTTGTGTCTGTCATGGCACTTTTTTGAGAAATTTCCTCATAAACTTGTTGGTAAAATGAGGGATCTTCAGGAGCATCCATGAAAGAACCTCAGCCCCTTCCTTCCCTGCTCTCTTTGGAGCTGTCTTTGGTGATGCTGCTGGGGAGAAGAGGAGAGGGGAAAGGTCCAGGTTTCAATATGCAAGTCCTCCAGCAAGTGATAAAAACAGTCTGAAATTCAAAAGGCAAAGAATCACCCCAAAAATCAGCCAAACCCAAAGCCAAAGGGAAGAAACCCTCAATACAACTTACAGAGGACAAAAATTCAAGCTCCAGGTGCTTTCAGGATTTTGTTCTTACCACGTATTGATGAAAATCTTTTCTCTTTATCCCTATATTTAGCATTGCAATAAGTGTTCTGCATCCCCACGCTGCCATCACTGCTCATTTAAAAGCCTAATAGCTTAATTTATGACAGGTTTTCTTTCTAATGCCACTGTTTTCACTCTCATGAATTATAGATCCAGCTCTATATAGAGAGTTGGTGTCAGAGAAAAACTGATCACTTGTCTTTGTGAGGGGAAAAATTAAGATAGAAAGAGGCACTGTGACAATGGACAAATTTATTGATTAGGGGGGGAAAAAAGGGGTCTTTTGTGGAATCTGTCAGATTCTGCCTTGTTCATTCTGGGGGAGGAACCATTTCCTGGAGCAGGAATTTGATTTCTGACAGCAGCTCAAGGAGCAGGGTACGTGAGTACCTGTCACAGCACTTCAGTGGCCAAATCCCTCTCCCTTGTCCAGCAGGGATGGCCCCTCACCCTGCTGGAATTCATCAGGACCTTTTCCAAAAGAACTATTTTTGGGTGGGTTCTGACCTGGACGCTCTTCACAGCCAGAATTCAACATTTTTTACGGCTACTGACCAGCACTTCCCTGCTGCACCTCAGCTCCTCCTTTCAGGGGACCCTGTTAGCAAGGAATAACATTCCTTGCCTTGAATTCCCCCCTCCTCCAGTCAGCTCTGTTGGGAGAAGTGGGCAGAATTTTGCACATTGCGAACCAGTGAGTCTCACACCACATCGAGGAAGAATCAAATATTTAAGTCATTTTTGCTGTTAAGTTTGGAGAAGAAAATTGCTGTCAGTTCTCTCAAAGTTGTCTTATGTCTTATTCTCTGCATTTCCACAAGTTTTGATCTCTTCAAAATGAAATCTGCGAATGGCACAGGGGGGTTGTTTTGCTCTATGTGTTTGTACTTCCTTATTTTCTCCTCTTATACATGGAATTTTGCCAAATGATCCTTTTTCTTTTCCTGTCTCTCTTCCAAAACCTCCTTCCCACATTAGCTGACAGTCTTTCACGTCCATCCTCTGGCAATTTCTTCTTCAAACTCTTCATTCCAGGAGGAAGGAATGCAAAGGCCAGATAGCCCAACGTGGCTTTGCAAAGACTTTAAGCTCCTTTTCCTCTTGTCAAACCATCCTAAAATAAATGTATTCTACACCTATGGCCTGAAAAATTTTTACGAGGCAACGCTTGCATAAAGTATAAATCTCAGTGGAGATAAGAATGCAAAGGAAGAAGGTTTTATACACAGCTGAAGAGCAGAAGTATGAGGGCCTGGCAGATGTAGGGTGCTATTTTCTGGTTGTTTCCTCACACAGAAACCATCCTCTTCGTCAAAGCCTGAGCAACTTACAGGAATAGAGTTTATCCCACTGCCTGCTTCTGGAATAAGTAACTCTGCCAGACTGACCTTCTGCCTAAATCCACTCAACGCGGCCTGGAATGTTTTACTTTTTTTTATTTTTTCTTGCTGTTTAATTCTGCTCTGCCACTTTTAGAGCAACAGAATTATCCCCGCTGAATGATCAAAAAATCTCAGTGAAGAGAGGGGAGAAAAAGAGGGAAAGAAAGCAGTTTGAAAATTAAGATACCTAAAAATAGATGCCACTGAATGCTGAAGAATGAAATTTTGTGTTGAAACTCACAAAATCCAGGACTTTTGTCCAGGAATTATCACGATCAATGGTCACACCCACAGGGCCATGGGTGAGCTGTTGGTCGGTTGAAGGAGAGTTGAAGAAGCCGTTTGGGGTAAATCTGCAGGTGCCTACAAGAGGAGGGGAACCCAGCAACGCCATCGCTGCTCCCACCCTGGAGGGCTCCAGGTGAGGGTCCCAGAACAAACAGACAAAGCAATCTCACCCAGAGCTTTCCATGAGACTCCTTCATCCAAATTTTAGTTTGTATCAACCTACGCTGTGCCTCTGGAAACAGCAAATAATTGAGGAATGAAGTTGAAAATGAATATTAAATTTTTTGTGTGTGTGCAGCATCCACGTAGCAATGGAGCAAGATCCCTCAAATTGCTTTCCATGGATTGATGTGTTTGCTTATTTCTTTCCCATAGTAAATACTGGGAGAGGCTGTTGCTGTTCCAGGGGTAAATTGCATTTGTCAAGTCCGCCTTTATCTCCTGCAGAGCTGGGAGTGATTGATCTGCACAAGGAATGTGCTGGGACTTGTGGAGGCGTTTTGGGGGCTGCCAGGTGAGCTCCCTGCCAGGAGGTGATGGAGAGGCTGGAGCTGCTGCAGTTCATGGCTCTCCAACACACACCCATGGCTCGGACAAGTTGCTGTTGGTTTTATGGGCAGCAGCGAATATTGACCAGTTCCTGATGCTTAAAGCGGAATTTTTCAGAGGTGGAAATGCCCTGAGGTTTTACTGGTTCTTTGTAAGGGAAGAAAAAAGCCTGAAAACTGCGTTTGTGGAAGAGGCAGAAGAATTTGGTGTAGCAAAGCCTGTCAGGCCAAAGCTGGGCTGGCAAAGCCACCTCCACGAGCCCTGAGGTCCTCTGGGGACCCAGGGACCTCAGCTGGGCCCATGGCACCTCCTGAGCTTGGACCCAGCCGTGTCCACCCCCCGGCTGTGTCCGAAGAGCTGCTGGGCCCTGCTCTGGCAGGAGGAGCCTCCAGGAGACAGCAGATGGAAGGAGAACAAATGAAGTGTCGCAGAGATTATTGGATGAGAGGCTGATACTTGAGCTGGGCTAAATTGAGCTAGGATTGTTTAGAATCCTTCCTGTGCCTTTGCTGTACTTTCTCCCCTGGTTCTCCACCACCACCCCTGTTCCTCAGGCTTTCAAGCTGGGATGAGCTTGGCAGCAGCTCCTGCCTGGGAATCGCCAGTGCTGGAAGGCCTCAGTTCCTCAGAAGCCCATCCTGAATCCAGGCACGGTTCCATCGGGAAGCAGCCTTTGATTCACCAAAAGCTTGACATAGCCAAGGTGCATCAGATGAAACAATTTTGGGCTCTGCGGAAAAATAATGACTTCCCAAAATATTCAAACCAGCTCCAACCACTGCATCTTCAACAGTGATGAGCTGCTACCTCTCAATCAACCCCAAGAATTGCCAAATTAGATATTTTGCTCCGTTTTGAACCAATAATGGTAGCCTGAAACAAATACTTGTGGGTGGCTCAATTAGTCTTTACAAATGTATAAACTAATTTGGGTTAATTGTCAGTTAATCAGCTCAGAAGATGAAGCTTGGGCAGCTCTCAAGGAGTGCATCAACAAAGCCAGAAAGAAAACACACTTCTGATATTTTTTAAGGTAAAAGGAGAACAAAACCGAGTGGGTTATTAAAGAACTTTTAGATTACTTTTGCACATCATCAAAAGAATGGCAAGAGGGAAGAGATCCATCATCCCAATTTCTCCTGGGAAGCAAAATCTGTTACTTGCTGTTCTTAGAGCTGGATCTCTCAGTACTATCAGCTAATGATATTCCTGATATCTGCAATATCAGATATACCTGTGACTGACTGAGCTGAGGGAGTGAAAAATAGCGTGATTTTCAGGATTATTTTCAGTGAAGAAAATTGATATCCAGCTCCCAGTTTGACAGGCACTTCCATGGGTTTGGAGACAACCACGTTGAAATCTGTCCCCTCTTGAGGAACCCGTGACATCACACTGCTCCTGGATTAGCACATCACTAACGACCCCACGGCTCGTTCCACCAGACCCTGCCCAGCCCTAGGGGCGCACCGAGCCCTCCTCATTAGCTCCTGCCTCCCAAAATTCCTGTCCCCACTAGAGAAGGTGATTTCCTTCCTGTCAGATGTGACTGGGAGTTGTGTTTAATACGTTCAACCCTCCACACTGGGAGCTGTCTGCCTTTCAGTGGGAGGGCGTAGCTGAAATTCCGTGTTTTTGTGGGATAATTGGGTGCTTTTCAGGAGGGCAGCGTATCAGTGTCAATCAGTTGTACCACCCCTCTCCAGCTGCTTTGTGCTCGGCGCAGGAGCCAGGGATGGGAATTCCTGAGCAGAGGAACTCATTAGCAGGAACTGAGCCCGAAGATCTGAGCTGGTGGCAGTGTGATTGTGTTGTATCCGTGTGAATTATCCCTGGAAAACTCCAATTATTCCTAGGGTGTGCCTGGAGACAGAAGCAGCGATGTCTTTGTAAGGGGTGACACTGGGAGGGGTGCAGTAGTCCCTGTTATCCATATACAGGCAGGATAAATTCCAACTAGAGTGCTGTTAACACTTGGATTGCTTTTATGAGAGGGAATTAAAGACCTCCACCTATTTATCCTTGAAGGGATGGCTCTGAGGAGGTAAGGAGGTAACTGCTTAAGCTGAAGGAAGTGTTAGGAGAAGAACAGATGGCTCTGAAATATGATGGGTGTGGTTAGGCTGGATATCAGATAACTTCCAGTAACCTGGGCAGGAGGAGTCTGAAACTACCTCCTGCTGGAAGCACTGGCAACACTGGGAGCACAGAGACTGGCAGTGAAATGGTTTATCACAGAGTCATGGAATGGTTTGTGTTGGAAAAGCCCTTAAAGCTCATCTCATCCCAGGGACACCTCCCACTATCCCAGGCTGCTCCAAGCCCCGTCCAGCCTGGCCTTGGACACTTCCAGGGATCCAGGGGCCGCCACAGCTTCTCTGGGCAACCTGTGCCAGGGCCTCCCCCCCCTCACAGGGAAGAATTTTCCCCTAATATCCCATTTAAACCCGTTCTGGCAGTGGGAAGCCGTTCCCCTTGTCCTGTCACTCCAGGGCCTTGTCAGTAGTTTCTCTCCACCTTTCCTGTGGGCTCCCGTTAGGTGCTGGAAGGCTGCAATTAAATCACCCTGGAGTTTTCTCTTCCATGGGATGATTCCAGGCTCCAATCCCAGCTCTCCCAGCCTTTCCTCCCAGCGGAGCTGCTCCATCCCTCTGCCCATCCTGGTGCCTCCTCTGGACTCTCTCCAGCAGCTCCACGTCCTTCCCGTGCTGGGCGCCCCAGTTCTGGCTGGGGTGGCCCAGGTGGGGTCTCAGCAGGGTGAGCAGCGGAGCACACAACCTCTTTCCACCCGCCGTGCTCATCAGGGAACTGAGGTGAACTTCCCAAGAGCATCCCCACGCCTCGCTGCCCTCTCGTCTGCCTCTCCCTGCTCATCCCTCGGCGCTGTGCTCTGGCCTGGCACGTGTGGTATGCTTTGTTCTGGGGGCACCTCTAATCCCACCTCTGGCTGGGCCGCACTCTCTGTAAGGCACTGCTGAGGTGGAAAACAATGAATGCTCATCTCACACAAAGGCAGAGGAAGGCTCCTGCCTCAGGAATGTGCTGGCGCTCAGCCGCCAGACACAGAGTGAACTCACAGCCACAGGGACGGGCATAAATGAGGAGTGGTTGTCCCCCGAGAGAGGCCAGGGGTGCCCCCAGGATCTGGGTGATGCCCCCTGCACATCTCTGCGTGAATCCACACAAAGCACAAGCCTCTGCTCGACACAGATGAAACAGGTTTTTACTGCCCACCTTTCCATCCCTGCAAAGGCCTCTCAAACCCCACAGTTTTACTGATATTTGTCACTGCCTGGGTTGTGCTCACACGGCACCATCTCTGTTCTTGTCTTTCCAGGGGGAGCCTCCCCCGCTTCTGCCATGTCCCAAGAGCATCAGGCAGGGTTTGACATCCCCCCTAAATTCTGTTAGCCACCATAGGGACACTCCCAATGTTTTATGAAACCTGTTGTAAAAAAAACCCCACTACAGTTACCTATTTTCAAGTTTATGGAAATAATGAAGGCAGAGTTAACACTAAGTTCAGCCTGAGAGAAGATGCAACAAGACAAAAAGTAAAACCAAGTGTCTCTGTCCTCTCCATTGCACATCCCAAAGAATCCAACTTCCAGCAGTTTTTCCTTCATTTTTTCCAGAACCCGCTGGAGAATTTTTTAAATTTGTTTTCTTAAAGTATTCAAAATAATTAGTCCCTCTTCAGATGCAGGAAGGATAATATTTCAACTCCTGCTAGAAGCCAGCCAGCAGAGCAGTGGTAAGAACATTTATTCTCTATATTCCGGTCTACAGCTCCTTTTCTTGGGATCCACAGAGACCAAATTTGATGTTGCTTTGTGTTTTTACTGTGGGAACGCATAGGCCAGGAATCAGTGGAACTGCAGTCGAACTTTATGAGCTCCTGGGGAGCCTGAAATGCTTTTGTCTCTGTGATCAAACCCCTTTTCTGTGTCAGCAAACAGCCTAATTGCTGGAGCATGCCTCGTGCTCCAGCAGTGCTGTGCAGGAAGCAAGTGGAGTAGCACTGGGAATGTAATCCCACCTGCAGACAGATCTCATCCTGGACTAATGGGAATTAAATCATCCCAAACCAAGTGTCTTTACAAGGAAAGAAGACCCAAACATGAAGTGGTTAGGAAGAAAATGTTTTCTGTTGGTGTAGATTTTGGAGCTCAAATTGGGCAATATTGGCCACAAGGCAAATTATTGCCGTTTCTGAGGTGCTTAAAGAGTGTGATTGGTTCAAAGCCACCTCACGGCACAAGGAGTAACAGGACAGAGCAAGGACAGCAACTTGGGAAATGAGTTTGTGGCTTTCTCCGTCGTTGGGAAGGGTTTGGTCAAGTGTCATGAACTGCCTGGGATTTATTTCCTCCTCTCCAACAGCAGGGTTGTACCACTGACCTCACACCGTGTGAAGCAATTCATTCCTGGTGATCATACTCTGGAATGTTCTGTCCATGGGCTCTGCAGTGCCAGTGATGATGTTCCACTTGTGGCCCCTCTGTTTTGCCATATTTTGTCCCCATAGTCCCAGAACCAGGGGTGAAAAGGACTATTAACTCCTAATCAGGGAATCACTGCCATTGGCAGCCAGGAGTTTGACGATTATTCCAATATTATTTCACTGGAGTTCATTAATATTTCAAATAAATTTGTGTTCATTCAACTCAATGAGATTTAAGAAGTCCAGCAGCATTTTGGACACAGCCAGGCAGTTATCCGTGGCTTTTTTTCCCAGTTTCTCTCTGGTTATAACAGGTTTTGGGGCAGCTCTGGAGCAGGGACCACTGGGCAGAGCATCTCCTACCCCGAGAGCCCTCATTAATTTTCCTGTCTGACAGACAACTCCTCTCTTGCCCACAACAATGGCAGCACTTTCACACACTTTTACTCATTTTGAAATCTCTTTGATCCACCACCGCCCTTGCAAGGTTGCTTGGAGGCAGATGATTAAATGGGTACCAGCCATGCATTTGGCACAGAGTGGTACCTAAAACACCACCTCTGCCCTCCAAAATCCCAATTAAAGTCCAGCCCTGGAGGATGCTCGGTGCCCTGGGAGGTTCCTGTTTTCTTTCTCTTCCTTCAGCTCAAATGTTGGAAAAAACACAACGTTTCTTAGGATGAAACCCTCCAAAAAGTCTATCTAAAAACACATAAAAGTAAATTTTATCAAACATAGAGTTTATAAATGATGAAACCATGAGAACATGTAACAAACTTGCCTTATTTGCAAAGTAAATTGGCATCAGAGCTGATGGGAAGTTTTAAAATATTCCCCAGGTCTTACATTGTTCTCAGTATCCTGAATGAAATCTCCACCATGTGTGTAACTGCTCTTAGAAATGGGAGTTTAGGTTTCATCAGGAAAAATAAAAGTCCTACCTCAGCGTGGATGCAAAGTACACAATTGGTGAGAATTAGATGGTTCTCTCTGGATTTTATAGTGTGATTTTTCCTTTCTGTGGGGGAACCCAACGAAATTACTTAAATCTGACCAGTGTCAGTGGTAACCCCTTCCGCAATCCTGAGGAGTTTCCACTTGCTGGCTCCAGGCAGTGACAAATCCGCGGCTCCTAAGGAGGACGGGCAGGTTTTGTACATCCCATCCCAGCCTCTGCTCTGGCTGGGCACGAGGGCCTGGCCTCTGTTGTGATCTTTTGGTTCTTGCCCAGCTCTTGGAGGGAACCTCACCCGGCGGCCGGGAGTGACTCCGGAAATGTATCCCAAACCTGTTCCACCTTGGCCGTGTTCCAGAGAGAACCACAGCTGGACTGGCCAGCAGGAACGGGTGGAAATCCACACAGGGACATTCTTCACATTCCGGGGCACGTGCTGCTCGCTGGAAAAAAAAAAAAACCCAAGAAAATAAACCAACCCAAAACTTTCCACTGCAAACAGGCACTGAAAGATTTTCCCTCTCTGGCCGTCCCAGTGCCACCAGAACTGCTGGTGTTGGGAATTTTGTGGTGCCAGCCCCCCCGTGACCAGCTGGACAGGCACAGGGAGAGGTTGGGTTTCTCTCACCTGGCTGGAATAAGTGGAATATTTATGGGGAAGCAGACAGGTTGTGTCCACCCCCCTGAACTGTTCCCTGACCGACCAAGGCTCCCCCAGCCCAGTGCCCTTTTCCAGAGGGATCCCAGCACAGGGCTCAGCACGGGAGCACGGCACAGGGCGAGGTGCTCCTTGTGACCCATCCAGTGCCCCCAGGAACTGTCGGGTCGGGGGCCGGCCAGAGCCGCTGCCAATACTGGTTTATTTTTAAATATTAATAAATACAGAGCTGCTCATCCACGGCTGGGGAGCAACGGGGTGGTTGTAACAGAGCAAAATATGGCTGAGGCTGCTCAGGAAGAGCTTTGTGTTTTAATTGCTGGAGACAGCTTTAATTGCCCTCTGCAGCTCCTCCGTGGGGTGGCAGAGACGGCAGAGCTGGGGTCTGCTGGGGGGCACTGTAAAGGAGAAGCAGCAGCAGGGCAGCTTGGAGCAAGGGACATTCTAGTTAGGTACAAGGGAAAAAGAATTCACCATGAGGATGTGAAACCCCCATCCATAAAGATATTCAAAATTCAATTAACTTTGAAGTTCCTTCCAACTAAAATTGTGCTTTCACCTTTTGAATCCTTACCCACCATCTGTGACTTTACAAAGCTACAACCTTCCCACATTCAGAATTCTTTCCCTAATTCCAGAAGAACCTTCCAGTGTGCCATCTGCAGCTTCAAAAGGAGCGTTTTCTTTTGTGTCACTCTGTGCATCCTGAATCAATGTGCTGCCCACATTATTATTGATTTCTTCTGTAATTTTAATCCCTGCTGACCTGATTTAATGGAATGATTTTGTGGTTACCTGTCACCAGAGCATGTCAGGAATGCTTCCCCAGAATTCTCACTGTAAATTTTATTCATAGAGCAGAGTCCCTGTTCCTACCCTCAGCCCTGGGTTAACCAGATGACATTTGTTATACGCCACATTTGTTTCATTCTCAGTGTGTACCTGCAGCTGCAGAAAGGGTTGTCAAAACACTTTTTTTTTTTTTTTTTTTAATCAATGAAAACAGAGAACGAAGGTCACGTTCCCTCATGTGACTACAAATTCATTCATTGTTTTTTAGGGGATGGAAAGGGGTTGTCACAGGAAAAACATTTTTCATCAGCAATTTCTGGTAACCTGTTGTAAAAAGTTCCACGGACTGACCTTATCTGTTCCCTCTTGTCCCAAATAACCAAACAAATGCTTTTCTGTCTGAGTTTCATCAGCTTCCCTGAGTCCCCTCTCTCACACTCCCACCAGCTGGTGCCAATGGATGCTGAAGGATTGGGGGTATCTCAGCCAAAAATTGCTGCTCAGGGTTGTACATGGAGCTGGGAAGTGATCAGGAGGAGACTCCTGGTTTGGCAGCCAGAGTGGGGCAGGCACAGCACATGTATTGGGAAAAAAAAAAACCTGGGAAAAGGTGCTGAGCAGGGAGGGCAAACCCTGCCCGAGCCCACCTGGGGCCTGAAGGCACCTCCCACAGCTGTCCTTTGGGTCAAACCAGGGGCAGCATGAGCCAACACTTGAAATGGAAATTCATTTTTAAATGGAAATTGGGCTGCTGGAGGGGTCAATAAACAAGAGCACGACTCCCCAAGACCCCATCCACCAGCCTGCAAGCCCAGCCCTGGTGATGGGTTGGTGCCACAAGGACTCTTCCCCCCAGAGCCCCTTCCATGGGTTGCTCCCAGCAGTCTCATGACCTGTCCGAAAAGAAGCAATTCCTCATGTTTTGACAAAAAAAAAAGCCAAAATAAAATCATTTTAACTTCATCCCAATCTCATGCCCCGCTTGCAGCTTTTCTTGCACTTCCAGAGTCCCTGTGTGAGAGCAGCATCACGGCTTCTGCTCCACAGATGAGGAATGGAGACATGAAGGGAAGGATTTCCAAAAATTCTCAGCATGCTCTGAAGGGAGCAAAAGGGACAACTCTTAGATAGGCAGCCAGCTTTCTTCTTCTTCTTCCTCTTCTCTATTTCTTCTCTTTTTTTTTTCCAATGCTGAGCTCTCAGCAGTTCTCGGCAGCTGCATCTTTCAGAGCCTTAAAACGGGCCTTGAACTTTTATTTTAAGAAAAAGAAAAGTGGCTGTTAAATGACTTGCCCGAGCTCACACAGGGGGCCTGTGGCAGAGCCAGCAATCCAGCCCAGATCTCCTAAGTCTCAGGCCAGCCTTAACCACAAGACCATTCTTCCTCTCACAAAGATGATCCCCATCCCATAGGAAAAATATTCCAACAGGATTTAAAAAAAAAAGTCCTATAAAAATACTTAAACCTGAACAAATGTGTAATAATTGCTATTCAGAATCCATGCAGGGTCTAATTAAAGCCATATTCCGTAACCTTAATTTAAAACAAGCCCAATATTATTTTTAGGGTTTGGATGGGAATTTATTGCTTCTATCAGCAGCATGTTTGGCACCCAGTGCCCATACAAAACTCTGCTGTTTCATCAAAGCTCTGGCAGGAACCTCTGATTTCTGGGCAGCTGCTGCTGAAGGAGAAGCAGCAGCTTCAATTCCCTTACACGGGGGGTGCAGATTAGAAACCATCCCCGGTGCTCCTGTTACTGGAGCCGTGGCAAACGGGGGGGCTGTGTTACTGAGAATGTGAGCAAGTCCCTCCTGCCTTGTGCTCCCGGCCACAGTTTGGGATCGAGCTCTAATTCCGGAGAGAGGAGTTATGTAATACAGCAGAATTTGGCTCCCCAAGGGATGGCCTCGCTGACCTCCCAGCCCAGCCAGTGCAGGGGTGCGGTGCTGCTGCCAGAAACCCAACCTGAGCAGATCCTTCCGTCTCCTCAGGTATCGTTTCATTTTGCCTCCTGGCCCCTGCGTGATGTGCAGGAGTCTGCAGAAGCCCCGGGAGCTGAGTCAAGCTGTAGGTGTTGTTTTCACACGTGAGACAGTAAATGATGTTCTCTTCAGAGGAACTGAAAATAAAGGCACGTGGCAACACATATCATCTGATTTTCTTTCCCCCCTTTTTTTTTCATTGTTTCATCCTTCTCTAATTCCAGGATCTGTGAGAGGAACTAACCACAATAATACCGTTTTTTACAAGATTTCTAACTTAATTTTGGTCGGGGACAAGGAACTCAAATGTTTCTGGTAAACAAGAACAATGCGGCCTCTGTGAACTGAGCTTGAAGGCTGAGCCCTGAAGGACTGCAAAGCATCCATTTGTCCTTGTTTCCTAAAACCTTCCCTCTTTCTTCCTAGAGAAGGGTTAAAAGCGACAGCAGAAAACAATGAAGACATCGAAACAGCTCAGGCCAACTGCAAAGCCACCCATTTCTCGTGTCCTTACCCCATGGCACCTGCCAGACCAGTGTCTCCTTTTCCACCACCCCAGGAATAATAAAAACCCCAGCCCTCCATCGCTGCCCTGTCCCTGAGCCTTCAGAGCTGATGTGGTGGGAGGCATTACAAAAACAGGGAATAAACAGCATGGCACAGGCCAGGCTGGGCAGGAGGGGAAAGGGAACCTGGGTGTGTCCTGCAGCTGTCAGACAGCCCTGAAAATGCCAGTTCCTCTCTGCTTTGGTTCTTTGTCTTTCAGATCTGGGACTGCAAGGGCAAATCCTCTGAACTCTGTTACACGGCAGTGGCCAGTGCTTAGCTTCCCATATTTCTCCTCTTAGGGAACTCTTCTGCCTCTTGCAGACTCAAGAATCCGGTCTGGGACAGAAAATCCTTTTGCTGCTGGATTAATGCAATGTATTAAGGCATCCTGCTTTTTGGGAAGTGTTTTCCTGCCAGTTCTGTGTTCTGTGACCCCGACAGAGACTGTGCCTTGGAGAGCCCAGTGGTAAAAAACCTCTTGACTCAAACCCACTGGTGTTGAGGCCAGCACTGGTCACCCTGAGCCCACACAGGGCCGAGGGTGAGCAGAGCCTGGTCCCAAACCAGCTCTTGGGCAGACGATCCAAGTTCCACACGTGCTTTCAGGCTGCTCTGAAAACAAATTGACACCAGTACATCTACCTGAAATGGGGCACTCAGCGAACTCTGTGCTTTGCCACTGAGAATTAGTCAAATGAAGGAAAACTAAGCCCTGTAAAAGCAGAAGCTGTTGCCTGTCACTACCTCTTTATCTTGTTATGATGCACGTGTCCAGCCGCGCTTCACTCTGCAAACCACTGGGGCTGGAAGCATCCATCATCCTATCAGTTCAGTTGGATTATTTATGCTCAATCAAAATGTTTCAAAAGAGGACAGAAATGTCTGCAGCACTTAATCCCGACCATTGGGGTTGTCAGGACATTGGCATTTTACACTTCAGTTCAATTACAAGACAAATCTGCTAATGGGACATAATCTTTCAGAGTAAACAAGGAAGCAAAGCACTAATATTCTGGCAATTGATTTATGCAGGGTAAATGGTGCAGAGTAAAAGCTTCAGGAAGCCGCATGAATGAGAACAGCCCTGAGCTCGTCCGGTGCCCCCTTCCCTTCCCTTCTTCCACGTTAAAAAAAAATCGTTGTGTGAAGTCTGGTTTTAATTGTTCTGCAGCCAGGAGTCAACGCTTGGCCAAAGGGTCACTCTGTACCTGGTGGGGGCATCTCCCCTCCCTTCTCTCCTTCTCCCTTCTCCTAACCATTGAAAAGCAGGATAAGAAAGGGAAGGAGTGAATCATAAAAGCCTTGGCTGCAAAGGGTGAGATTGCAGAGCTGGAAGTCCCTGCCCTGCCGATGCGGAGGCTGGAGAGACCCAGCAGTGCTGGCAGTGAGAGAACACGGGGCTGGGGGTGCTGATGGGAGACCCCCATGGGGCTGGGGATGCTCATAAGAGACTCCAGTGGTGCTGGGGGTGCTGAAGGGAGACCCTCGTGGGGTTGGGGGTGCTGATGAAAGACCCCAAGGGGCTGGGGATGGTGATGAGAGACCCCCCAACGGGGCTGGGGATGCTGACAAGGGACACCCACGGGGCTGGGGGTGCTGATGAAGGGCTCCCATGAGGCTGGGGATGGTGATGAGAGACCCCCATGGGGCTGGGGATGCTCACGAGAGACCCCAGCGGTGCTGGGGATGCTGATGAGAGACCCCAACAAGGCCGGGGGTGCTGACAAGGCCCCCCCACCGCTCCCCTTCAGCGCTGCCCCCCCAGCTCAGCCCTCTGCAAAAGGCACCAGCGGCGAGTGCCCTGCAGGGGAACGAGCTGTGAACTCGGAGCATTTCCTCGGCTAAACAAACCTTTAAAGGCTTAATTAACGCGACTCCAAGTGATGCAGTTGCCTTCCCACACAAGCTGCAGTTTCCCCGGCGAGCTGATGGAAGCCTGGCTGTGTAATCCCTGCACACGCAGGGACCCACTCACACACTCATCACACTCATCACACTCATCGCACACTCATCACACACCCGTCACACCCCCTGCAGCCCTGGCACATTTTTAGAACAGATGCAAGGAGTTATAAATGTGAATCCTCTGTGACTTCAGCCCGAGGAGGTTATTTACAGCACCACGGCCTTGTAACCTGCCTGCTCACCTACACCCTCCAACAGCCACTTGGACATCGTGTTTTCATTAAGCATTTATAGCAAACCAACTGCAATTAAAGATTTATAAATCCTATTGCATCGCAGCACTACCCAGAGCGAGAATTGACCTTGGGTCAACTTTCCTTTCTCTTTTTTTATTGTTTTCTAAGGACAATAACAGGCTGGAATCAGCTGTCAGTGGAAAGTGTATGCGCTGCTTCTCTGTGGGTTTATCCAAGTGATTTTGGTTTTGATGGAGGCATTTTGTTTGGGACACAGCATTTTTTGAAGGTGGAAGGGCCTGAAGGTCAGACTACGAACTGCAGGTTGGTTTGGAGAGACCTCCCAAACTCATTTTCCCCCTGACTCAGTCCTTTCAGGTGTAAATGTATTTAGGGCAGCTCACCTGAGCTCCCAGAGGAAGGTGGGTCAGTTCAATGAGCTGAACCCTGGTTTCCCAAGACCCTGACCTCCTCCCCAAAACACTGCACCCTTCCAGAAAGCTGCCTGGCACTGCTGGGTGCCGGACAGTGCTGCTGGGTTGTCTTCCAACACTCGCCTGCAGTAATTTCAGTGGCTGTTTTGTCCTGGAGGAACATTTCCCCTCAACACAGCAACTGCTGCTGAACTCATTCATTCATTCACCTCCATCTCCAATTAGGAAATTTCACTGGAAAGGGTGTGGAGAGCAAGGAGTGAGTGATGGAGAACTGAATTATCCTGTGAAATGATGGCATTGAAAGGAGATTGTTGTGACTGGGCACATCCAGACTGCCACAGCACATCTGGAAATGAAGCCATGTGTAAATACCCTTTCTCAGAGTACCCATGGGATCGTTTTTTTCCCAGGCACTTTCAAGCTACTTTAAGGAAAACAGAATTTGCCCTTTCTGCTACAAACTGGTCCAAAGGACCCAGACTGAGCCCAGCTTGAGCTCTACTCTTCGGGAATGAGGAGGGAGGGACTGACCCCTTTGTTTGCCAGGACTTTGCCACGGTTACCCTGCGAGTTGTTAACATTGCACCTCGGAATTCCCATGTGGTCATGGAGGAGGGGAACAGACTTCAAACCATTCCAGCACTTCACCACCCTCAGAGACGTCAGAATTCCAGAGTAACCATGTCTTGGCTCAGAGGGAAGTCCCGGTCAATCCACAGGTATATTTTTTCCTAGTTTTTCCAACCTGGCACATTTTTTCACCTTTGTGGAAGGCATGAGCACACACTCGAGCTGTGCAGCCCCCCCACAGGTGCTCGTTTTCAGAGGGGGGTTGATTGTTCCTGGGATGGTGACAGAAATGTGTGGTCACAGCCTGAACTTTGATCCATGTTTGATGAACTTCTGCACTCTTGGCACAAGGTTCTGGATCTCTGGGGGCTTGGGAAGGGTGGGTTTTGCTGGAGCAGGGGGGCAGTGGGAGCTGGCACAAGGTGGGGTTTCATGAGAAAAATGCTCCTGTGCATCCCATGCAAAGCAGCTGCCCCTCTCCGTGAATATTAAATCCTCTGTGTACAAAAAAAACTCCTCCTTCTCTCCAGGCTTGGATTTTCAAGGATTCCATTTGCTGGGCCAAGGCTGAGGGGGGTGAACAGCTCAGGCCCAGCTTAATAACACACTCTGCAGGCTGCAGAATCCACACGTTGCCTGCCAAAGCTCAGCACTGAGCATTGCACTGCTGTTTGTACCTAGGCTGGATCTCCCCGGGGACCAGCGATAACGTTTTGACTTGTGACAGATGCTTCCTTCATAAGGATATTTTCCAGGCTGACTTTCCCCCAGCTACCTCATAAAAATAGTCTCTTTTCATTTGAAACGAGTTATTTGAACTGTTGGGGGCTGGTGGCGGTGGTTGTGGCATCCCTGAAAATATGGCTTTTGATTAAAAATGAAAAATAGAATTCCAGAGTAATTAACATGTGTGTTATTGGATGTACACTGATGATTACATTATAGAACTGGTTATCAAAGGATTACAGTTAAGAGGTTTAATATTCTCCAGCTGATCCTGTAGCAAATTAATCTGCTCTGACCTTTACTGTTCTTTGTTATGTCACCAGAGTATCATTTGAGCTATGTCATCCCTTACCCCCTTCTCAGTAAAGTTAAAAAAGGAAGGAATTTCAAAAATGCACCTTTTAGGGGAAAGATTATCAAAGCAAAGCTTTGCTTCATCATAACTGATCTGCTGAGAGGAGTAGATCTGAATGGCAAACTCTGGAACCTCTGTTATAAGAACAAAAAGAAAATATGAAGAAATCCATTCTCTCCGTAAGTGTTAGGTTCAGCACTAGATGAAATGGGAGCTGTTGGTGCCATATATTGTATTAAGTGTCTTGTCCCTAAAAACAAAGCAAAATCTGAGGCCAGAAGCTTGAATCCATCAGGTTGAATCCTGCCATGTCCACATGAAACCCCCCCAATAAAGAGTTTTCTGTGTGGCAATGCAACCTCACAGCCACGAGGTCATTCCCAGCAGGGTGGATTAAACCCTTGCTCCCTCAATCTGAGAGATTCCCACTTCATAGATAAGGAGAGCTGCACAATGACAGATTTTGGAGCTTTTTGTCTGACTCAGCAGAGAACAAAAGAATAAGCCAATTAAACAACTGACATCTGCTTTTTACATAGTTTTGCTCCTCTCCATGTAAAGCAATTTTAGCAGCTCTCTGCTGCTACTGTCAGAAGAGCACATTTGTCATGGATCAGGTCTGGAAGGGTGGATTTTCCTGTTGGAAGTGTTGAAAGGCACCAGGAACAGTCAAACACAGGATCAAACACACGCTGACAAGGACACACACTCCAGGGCTCTGCAAACCCAGGAGAACATCCAGCAGGATCTCATGGAAACGGGGCCTGAGCCAGCTCTGAGAAATCCAAATACCTCGTGGAGGAGTCACAGGTGCACAAACCCCACCCAGCTCAAAGGAGATGCAGGAGGAGGGAGTTTTCTGCTTCCCTCCCTCCGTGGGATGTTGTGTTTCCCGCTGTCCTTTCCTGGGAAGTCCATCGCCTGCTGAGGAATTTGGGTGTAGAAAAGCTGATTTTTCCTGAGGTTTTTGTACTTCCAGTCACTCAACATCAGAGCAGTGCCATTGCACCCCCTCCCTGGAGAAGGGAGGTCTTTAAAGAGGAGTCTTTATTTATCCAGCACCATCTTCTCATTCCCATCTACAGCTGTTCCACCAGACCAGCTCCCACTTCTCCCTGTACCTAATTCCAGTACTTCTCCCTGTACCTAATTCTGCCTCAGTTTCCCTTCTTGCTCTGGATTTGGATTTCATTAGGCAGAGAGGACACAGCCTTACCATCTCAGAACAAATTGCTGCTCTACATTTCTCGTTCCTAAGAAGGTGATATTCACGTTTCCTAGGAAACTTAGGGCATTGTTCAGTATAAACATCATCTTGGCATATGTGAGGAATTAAAGCTTCTCTTCCATCACAGAAAAAAAAGAAATAATGAGGTTCATCCAGTCTTTTTCTCTGTAGCATCTTCCTGGAAAGGGAATTGGACCCTCATTGTTCCCTTCGATCTGTTAAGCCCCTGATTTGAAATTATTGCAGATACTGGAATTTGAAATTGTGACCTCCTGCAAAAAGCACTTTCCTCATGAGGAACGATTGCTAAGGAAGGGAAGGGAAAATGCTGGTGTGACCCATACCCTGCTGAACGCTCTTCCAAGGAAAGCCTCGTGCTCCAACACTGCTCAGCAGAGTGCTCTGGAATACAGGACAAAGCTCCTTCCCAGCTGGAGGTTGGGTTTGGGTCTGAGCTGACGGTCCAGGGAGCCTCTTTGGTCACTTGAGAGGTAAAAGGCCTCTTCAGAGAGTGGTTTTTCCCACCAAGCTGAATGAAACACCCCTTTCTCTCCTAAGTCATGGAAGACCACCTTGGGCACAGCATCCAACTCTCAGATGTTTCATTTGACGTCACTTCCATAGATGTCCTTGGAAGGAAGCCACATGGAGGGCCTCAGCTCTCGCAGACTTATATTTATAGCCCAGAAATCACGTTAATTTTCCTTTTTTCCCTTTCTCCTGGCTCTGCTCTGTTTGCATGGGAGTTGTCATTCCCGTTAAATCCAAGCGTTTGCGTTGCAAACCAGAGAATTCCCAGCATCTATTTCAGCAGGGCATGGACACGTGAAAGCTGTGTGTGGTTCTCCAAGGGCAAAGAGCGTGCTGTAGGAGAATCGTGGGGTTTGGGAGGACGCACCAGCTGTAGGATCCTCCACTCGTGCAATCGTGTTGAAGAGATGAGGCGTTTCTCCAGATCCTGCCCTTCGTTTGCTCCAAAAGGAGTCGATTCCCAAGGCCATCAGTGCTTGTTCCTACCCCTCTTTGCGAGTAATGCTTCCCAGGCTGTCCTGAGGATTCACCGTGTGGAAGAACACCAGGATCTTTGCTGGCAGTCTTAGGGAGCAGCTCCCTGGGTGACTAAATCCTGGGAATTCTTAAGGTGCAAAATCTGAGCCACGACGGAGTTTTCCACAAGACAAAAACATTTTCTGCACCGATTTCTGACTTTTTTCAACGGTGAATGGGTCTTTCCATAAAATATGGCAATTTCTGGAAGTGCCAATGCCTTACATACATCCTAACCTTTGTGGGGTGCACTGAAGCTCAGGGATCACATCCCAGCAGAACCAGGGCTACGTACGAATTTTAGCGCGGGGGAAAAAAAAAGTCTGGTTTAATAGTTTTTCTCCAAAAAAGAGAAGGAAAACCTGCCTGTTCTGGGATTATTCTCCTCGCTGAAAAGCAGCCCCAGGTTCCAGCAGGAGCTCCCCACCGTTCCCAGGGCCAGGCTCCTTCACACCAACTGCTGAGCTGGGCTGTGCTCCTGTGAGTGCTGCCCACACCCAGAGTGGTGGCTTAATTAAGTTAATAAAAAGTTAATTAAGAATAACAGAGTCTCTCCTGCAAACAATGCTGGCTCTGTTCCTTCAGGTCTTTTGATAAATACTTTATTTCTGAAACCAGAGCTCCTGAAGTGATTTGCGTTACAGGAGTAACTTTCCCTTATAATTAATTGAGTGATTACTTAGTTAATTACTTGGTGACGTGGTCACTCAGGTGTTTTATGGTCTTTGAAGGGTTGGTGATGATCTCTGACTCAGTGAATGGTTTGGAGCTGCTGGAATCCCTGCTCCAAACAGGGGGATGTGAATTTGTTTGGATGTGGAGGAGACCTGGGCACGGGGGGATGGAATTTCCCACACCTCGGTCTGATCCTCCTTTTAGTCAGGAATTCCGCATTTTATCATTTTTTGTTTATGATTCAAAAAATAAGAAAATGTTGTGCAAAGTAGCTGAGTTTTGCAGGTTTTGCAGAGTTTCCCTCCCTTCCCTCTGGCTCTGTTGGGACAGCAGCTCCTGCTCCTCCTCCTCCATGGAAATTTGTGATCTGAAAATTCTGTAAATGAATGAATCGATGTTTGAAATTTTTCAAGGATAACTGTGTTCCATCTGGATATTTGTTTATACTGTCTACATTAAAAAAAATAGTTCATAATAGCCCCTAATTAATTCAAATTCTAGTACAACATTTTTTAGAAAAATTACAGGTGTTAAGGCATTTTCACCTAAAAATTATTCGGGTTTATTTTGCTTCTCGCTAGCATTTCCATAAGACAATTATAATGATAACAAACACTTAGTTCATTAGAGTTTCAGTTTGGATGTTTGAGTAGGTTTCATTCTCTCTGACCAGCTCAGTCCTTGATGATTCATTTCACATTAGGAACAGAACATGCCCATCTTCGAGCAAAAATTTACAAAAATTGTGGTTTGAGTTGAGCATTTAATCTTCTTACCTAAATAAAAGCGTTTTTTTGCAATAAACATCAACTACAGCATTTCTAAAAATTACCTCACAGAGCCAAATTTAAACGTCCATCCTAAAAAAATGGTATCTTTTAAAATGTCCATTAAAAGCAGGAATGCTCTCAGCTCCATTTCATTCCATAGAAACCATCCCAAAGGATGGCTGTTCTTCAGAGCTCCATCTCTTGCCCTGTGCACTGAGCTTCAATTAAGTGTTGTCTTTGTTTTTTTCATGATTAAACCCAACAATAACAAAATCCAACTGTAACACATCCCATTTTCCAAAGCCTGATCCTACAGCCAATTTTTAAGGAATTCTAACAAACCCCTCCAACCTTCAGGAGTTTGAAGCCAGCTCCACTTTTTCCAGGGCTTCCCTGTGGTTTTTCACAGAACACTTTCCTCTCACCTTTAACTAATCTCAACCTGGGTTCATAGCGCAGCAGGACATGGAAAAAGGAGCTGGTGGAAAAGGAAGGAAGTGGTGCTTGAGCACCAGGCAGGTTTGTTTCATGGTCGAGCAGCTCTCATTTTCATCTCTAAAATGAAACACAAACTTCTTGCATCCCTTTTCTTTCCTGCATTAACTGACCTCCATTAACCTGGCTACTCAATACCCTCGGTTTCATCTTTCCAACACAAAAGGCACAGAAGACCTTTTTTTTTTCCCCCCCACCTTTTCTCTTTCTTCTCCTCCTATTCAACTTGGGCAGCGTTTGGGAGGATGGAAAAATTAATTGATTTTCCCTAATGATGCCTCAGCGAGCAGATCAGGTGAACTGTGGGCAGCAGCTGCAGTTTAATTTGGGAGTGTGCAATTGAAAATGGTGAACTCCTTGGGTTACTGCACCTGAGCAGGAGATTGGCACCCTGCCTGAGGGGGTTTAAAAAGATAAGACTCACCAAAAAAAAAAAAAAGTCTGGAGAAATCCTAATATCCATGTGGATGTGTAGAGGGAAAGGAGAATAGGGATCATCCTTATTTGTTTGGGAAATAATAAGGAGGTTTGTGCTTTTCTGAAGTCCAGAAAATTGAGCTGGGAGCCACGTTAAATGTTATTTTTGCACTTGGTGCTGTTAAACTCAACCTTACTGGTCTGGAATTGTCTCAAGTACCCGAAAATGAAACAGAAACACTGAGGAAAAAACATAAATTTTAAATTACTATATAGTAATTAATAATCCAGAGTACAAAGAAAGTATGAAAGTATTAAGATTTGAAGCATTTGGAACCACAATTTAATTTAAAAAGATAATTTCAACCTGATGAGAGCCTTGATCTCTATTTTCACCTCAAATTCACCACACATTCACAGTGTGTGTGAATATTATTGATTTGGTTTGGTTTTTCTAATACTTCAAGTTCAAACTTGAAGTCATTTCACTTCCAGAATATGCTTAGGTCCTCTTAGAAAACAACAAACCCCATATTTTAGGTGTTCCTAAAATAGAAAAGAGAAACCAGTGTTTGGCCCATTAGATTTTTCCATTTGAAATCATTAATATTTTGCAATCTGGATGAAGCTGTGGATGTTTGTACTCTGAAATGTCAGCCAGCATCTTACAATTTCACATAGTTGTCATCATTTCACAGGCTTCAGGTTCAGATTACAAATTGGCAGCGAGGCTTTTCAGGTCATCTCAATATTCCCTTTTTTTCTCTTGCCCTCTCACCTAAATTCTTACATTTCAAAGGAAATCCTGAGGCAAATTGTAATTTTAGGCAAATCTCTCACCTTTTGAGTTGTGGTCTAAATTCTGGAGTGAGGAGTAGCCAAGAAGTCACTTTGGAAAAGGTGGGAGAAAAACCTACACGTGGCTCTTTTGAGATCATGGATCCAAGGAAAAATCTCATCTCCAGGAACTGCAAGTTGCCTTCAAAGTCATTGTTTTCTCTGAAAATCTCTGTTTTCCCTGAAAATCTCTGTTTTCTTTGAAAATCATTTGCTTCCAGTGGAGATGTGTTTTATGGATGTCAGAGGGAATCCTGTGCTGCATCACAACATCCCCTGGCACCTGTGTGAAGCCCAAATGCACAAAAAAACTTCACCCAGACCCTCAAAACACTTCGAAAGGTTTTCCCTTCTAGAAAACAGGACCTTGTGTTGGGTTCCTGCACTGAAAGCACTCAAAGTCAAACAGTGCCACAAACCAGAGCCCTACAAACCACTATTGCCATTTATTCTTCTTTCCTGGAGTCCTTCGGGGAGGGCTGGAGGGAGAAAAAAGGGGGAAAATTCTCCATCTTCTAAGTGCACACGACAAGAGAGGCTGATGCAGGTCACCTCTTCTGCCCCCTGGCACAGTGAAGTTCATTCTCCTTTACATATTTCTTGCCCAAGCCAATATAAACACCTTTCCCTGTCCAAACTCCGAAGCTTTTGCTGCTTTGTGCTCCTAAAGTGAGAGGATTTTTCCCTTGTGATTTTGTGCTGCCCCGGATTAGCGGGAAGAGCTGCACCCTCCAGCCACTGTTGACATTCCTGGCATGTATGGATAGCGCAGGCAGTTTACATTTCCAAGCCAGAAACATAAAGAAGACCCTTTTGTGAGCAGCTGCTTTGATTGGGACATCTCAGCCGTGCAGCTGCGCGGGGCTGGCCGTGCCAAGGAGGTGAAATCATCAACTTGTTGGAATTCTTGCTTTTATCAGAGCAGGGCTGCTCTCACAATGGGAGGGCCAGCTCCTCGCCAGGTTAATCGCTTTGAACTTGGCCTTTGGAGGGATCTTGGGCTGTCAGATGGCATTGCTGTGCTGCCAGTCCTTCCCCAGCACTGCCCCAGGAGCAGTTGTCTGGGACAGGACTCCTGCAAACTCCTCTTCCCTTTGTTCTTCCCTTTGTTCTTCCCTTTGTGGTGTAACCAGAGGTTGGTGGCCTGATTTTTTCAGGGCAAGGAGGTGCCTGAAAACCACCTGAAAACGCAGCCAGACACGGCTCGNCCAGAGGTTGGTGGCCTGATTTTTTCAGGGCAAGGAGGTGCCTGAAAACCACCTGAAAACGCTGCCAGACTGGCTCATTCCAGGTTGTCCCGGGGAGGGATTACCACAGCAGGAGTGAGAAAAAGGAGTGACGAGATCCCCATCTTTGCTCATCCCTGAGCAGCAATTTCACAGAATTACAGAGCTCATCCCTCGCTCTGCCTGCCCAGACCCCCAGTGAGCCTTTAAACAGAAGAAAACTGCACAGAAGGAACACTTTCAAAGGGATCATTACAGTCAGGGAATCAGGATTAAAACCAGCATTTTCCTGCATTTACCAAGAAGTTCATCCCGTGCCAGACACGACTCCAAGAGAGACAGGAACAGGGAGATGGGTTTTGCCTTCAGAGGGACAAACGTTCAGCAGCGTGAGTCAGACTAAGACAATGATTCCTGTACAAGGATTTAGGGTCCCTCTGAGGTAAAAACCCATTTCCATACATCAAAGAAGGAGGAGTAGGAATCCTCATCCTCATAAAAATGGGAGCAGGAAGATCCAGCCTTACGCTGGGGTGACAAGGTTGAAGTTTGTCACATCTTAACTTATTTTTAGGTTTAAAGAGAACCACTTCCATCTCCTGCACACAATGTATGGCTGTTGGAAGGTCAGCTTAGATATAAATATCAGTATAAAATAAGGTATGGACCAGCTATTTGGGTTTTTTTTTTTTGATGAAGACTCTTTTTGTGACGCTGGGGTATAAGAGGAGATGTAATTCAGAAGCAAATCGTGTCACCAAGGCAGTCAGTGTAACCCCAGGGGGACCCACGTGTGTTTATATCTTCCCTCCAAGGCTGCAGATCTCCCCTGTAATGAGTCAAAGACAAATATTCCCAGAGAGGGAGAGGTGTGAGGCTCAGTGTGGCTGAGCAAACGCTTTGCTGAGGGCCAGGAGGCACCAAGGAGAGGGGTGTGTGAAGGGAAAAGATGTTGGGGGAAATCCACTCACTGAAGTTGTTGAAATCTCACAGAAACATGGATCTTTGCCTGTGGGAATTGTGCACAAACTTGATTCTTCCTTGCACTAGAAATATGATAAAAGATAATGAATGAAGGCGAGGTGATTGCACAGATAAACTCTTTGCCCGATTTTTGTGAGAAAATTGGTGGCTGAAGCAGGGAAAGGCGTCCTGGACGAGGAGCATCCCTCTGTTCCCACTCTTAGAGCAGTGGAAATGGTGTCTCTGTGCTTTGCTCTGCTGCCGTTGCAGCTCAGAAGGGCCCCTTCGCTTTGCTCCAGCTGTCTCCGTTTTCGAGAGCAGCTTTCCAACCCTGAACTTCCCACATTGGAATTCCTGCGAGCTCTTCCCAGTCATTCCAGCTCTGCTGTGCTGAACCTGCACAGACTGGTACCATTTCAGAGGAGTTTGAGACACAGGGAGCAGAGTTTGGGAAATCCACCACTGCCAAATTCTCCGTGGAAGGGCAAAAAAAAAAAAAAAAGCAAAGCCCATCACTGAGCTCTGGCTGCTCGCCCTTCTGCCTCTGAATTGCTTTTGGAATCCCTGCCCTGCCCAAAGCAAGTGAAATTATTCTAATTCTACAGTTTGAAAGAGTCCCCAGTGACCTGCTGGATCCTGATCATTTCCTAGTTCACTGCAAAACAATTTCACACGTAATAGGGATTACACAAAGGGTCATGAGCTCATAGAAACTCTGACACTGCCTTGAAAGCTCTGTGTTCTCCCGGGTCTAGGTCACACTTGGGTTTGGATAAAAGAAGGATGATGAACCTTCTGTTATTTTAAAAGTCACCTTCTAGATGTTTTATTCTCCTTCATCCCAGGGCTGCATCCTCTGAACAAATAGAAATAGATCTGCTCTTTGCCTTACTGTGTTTCCAGATGATGATGGATTAACCAGGTTATGCTTGTCAGCTCTGTTTATTCAGATGGACCAAACCCAAGCCCCAGAACCCAAACAAACCCAAACAAACCCAAACCAGAGGAAGTTCAGAGTTGCAGCCAGGCTTTTTACCTGTTTTCCCTTTTGAGTGACCCAAATCCAAATTTTAGGGACATTTCCATCAGGTTGTGATCTATTTTTAATTACTAAGAGTCCCAGTCTCTAGCTCAGGAGGAGATAAAATACAGATATAAAGATCTGGCTGTTCTTCAATGATCTTTTTTCCAGAATTGTGCAACCAGGACTGTTTTTAAGACCACTGTGGTATAAATTAGCCATCCCAACAGGCACAGGAAGGTGGATGGAGCACCAGGAAGATGGATACAGCACCAGGAAGATGGATATAACCCCTTCAGTCATCATTTTCTGTCTCTGCAGGTGACCCATCCCAGCAGACCCAGGCAATGAGTCTTTCCCAGTAACATTGCCCTAATCTCCAAGAGCAGAAATTATGGGAATGTTTTCCTCTCGTGTGCTGCCTCATGCTCTGAGATTTGTTGCGTCCCTGACCATGTGTTTATAACTGCAATTCAGCACAGCTGAGGTCACCAAATTAGAGGGCCAGTTCTCTAAAATGATGATTTTCAGGCACGGTGGTCTCTCACAGGAGGAAACGAGGACAAAACGTGCAACTTGTGTGGAATATTTTTCCGGGGGATTCGATGATCTTGGAGGAGGTCTTTTCCAACCTCAGTGATCTGGGATTCTGTGATTCCCATCCCAGAGAATCCCCAGACTGGTGCCTTGGTCTGATGCTGAGCTTACAGGATCTGACTCAACACTGATCACCAGAAATCAGAGACGGGAAAGAACAACATCCAAAAGAACGAAAGATTTCCCTCTCTCCCCTCTCCCATTTCCAAGCCTGGAGTGTTTCCAAGAGCCAAAACCAAAAGATGTGCAGGGTTCTTGTGCTGACCTCACCTGCAGAGCACTGCACAGTTTTTCAGGCACATGTGGAATGCAGTTACCCAGCCCTGGTTTTCGTGTTATTTCTTTTCCCTCAGTAATTTAATCCATAGGAAAAATAGCCATGCTCCAGGCAACAATGGGATGGGAGCAGGAAAATATGAAAAAAAATTGCCCATGTAACTAGGATAGTAATTCTGATTAGCCAATAAACCAACCCAAATTTTTACTGAATTTTACACCTGGACGCAAATTCAGTGTTTGTGTTTTCAACAGTCGTGTTCCAGCTCCTTCATTCCCATCTGTTGATTTGCTATTTTGTTATTTGAGTGGATTTTTTCTCAATTCCAGTGTGGCACTGGGACTAGAAAGTTAAAATGAAGGAATTTAACACAGGGTGATTCCTTTGGTCTCTGCAGGGATGCAGTGGCTCCCATATTTTGGTCAGGATTTTCAGAGCAGGATGGTCCAACCCAAGTGTCCAGCTGCCCTCTTGGGAGGTAACTGCTGGAAACTCAGAGTTTCCAATCCACCCTGCTCCCTGCTTTTCCAATGGCATCACAGAGAGTTTGAGGAGAAGGGCTTCGTGCCATCTCTTTGAGAGGTGAGGTGCCACGCTCAGAGCGAGCCTTTTGGATCTTCTGGAGAGGAATTCAGCTCAGAACCAGCTGGGGATCACCACATCCATAACCACAGCACTGACACAGAAAGCCTAAACCTCTCCCAACCCCTTGGGCCCATCACACTCCACCTTGCAACTGAGAGCAAAGCTGAGCAGGGGATGGGGAGCTTTTTATTCTAAATTAAACTTGGGCTGGATGTTTTGGTGAACTTGTCTGTTTTATAATAAATATTTTCCCCCTAAAATTATGGTATTGTCTGTTTCATTTCAAACCCTTTCTTCACCCCGGGATCCAGAAAGAGCAATGGTTTTTTAATGTGGAAATTTCTTGCACAGGTTCGTTTGTCCCTTGAGCCAAATCCCATTTTATGTTTCTTAAAGATTTATTTATTGGTACTTTCTTGGCCCACCTGATGAGTTACACAACTACATATCACAGAGGAGATGTAACCACCAGTTTAAAAACCTTACAAAAAGTGACTGGAAGCAGCCAAAGAAGCTTTATCAGCATCACACTGATTTATTTAGCACATACAGTGATTTACTGCAGCATTTGTTTTATGCTTGAAGTGTTTTGTAATTTTTTTTTTTAGCCTTTTCTTTTTTTTTTTTTTTGTCTCTTCTGAAAAGTTGACAGACGCAGCCACTATTGTTTTCTATTCTCATCTTTTCAAATTTTTAGGGTTTAAATCATCTCTAATAAATGAAAACTTGCAGTTGAAACATGGGAAGGAAACTTTTTTTCTTTCCAGCTACTCCTGACCGTACCTCACATTAAAGGTTTGGGGCTTTTTTTCTGTTTTCTGCTTCTATTTGTTTTGTAATCAAGAAACGACTTGAATGACAGAATATATAAATATATATATATATGTATCCAATCTTGGATGCTTTATTACTTATAAAGCCACATTTCCTTGAAGTTCCTGATGAATCCCATTAATTTTTTTTCCCTTTTCCAAGCTAAATTTCCAGTTCTTACCTCAAATTGGAAGTGCTGAAATGGCAGAAGGAGTCAGCATTTTAACCCTCATGAGATTTCCAGTCAGATTTTGGCAGCCTGGGGAAACCTAAGCCTGAGATATTTTGGAAAGGTATCCAAATTAATCTTTTAATTCCTCTGTCATCCATCAGTGGGGGTGGACTAGTGCACTTTGTCCTTCAGGAAGGAGTTGCCTGGGGCGTTTTTGGGGTCGTAGCATTCCTTTGGTATTGCTGGGGAGCTGACCCTGCCAGCGGCTGCAGAGATGGGGGATGAGGAGATGCTCCTCTGCCTGGAAAAACTGACATTTGAGCAGCATTTTTTATTGTAGACCCTGTGATTTTTCACAAATCCTTCTGTAAAGGACGGGAGTGGTGACTGGGCGTGGTGGGGATCGGTCGCAGGCTGGACTTGGCGGTCTTGGAGGTCTTTCCCAACGTTATTCTGGTGGTTCTGTGGTTCTGTGATGTTGGGTCAGTCGGGTTTGGAGCTGGGAAATCACGTCTGACAAGTGGAAATGGTTGGTTCAATCAGTGGCAAATTCCAGATGAAGACACAGAGCTCTCGGCTGCTCCTCCAGCGCTGAAACCACGCGGGCATCCTTCCCTTCCCCTTGTGAGGAAAAGCTGCTGGTTCCCCTCTCCTGGGGCGGATTTTCCAAGGCAGTGACTCTTGGGACTTTTAACCCTTGTGGGGGAGCCTGGCACCTCCACAGGCTTTTCCAAACAAGTCCTAGATCGCAAACCCCTTTCTCCTCATGGAGCATTTCATGGTCTGCACTGAGAAGGTTTCAGAGCCCTCTCAGAGACTGAATTCCCTCTGTTGCTAAAATGCTTTCCGTGCCAGGCATGGACGGAGCAGTTTGCAGGGAAAGACTGTTCCAAGCTCTGCAAGTGCAGCCCTAATCAATTTTCCAATTGATAAATACACTGTGGGCAACTCCCACCCCTTCCATTTCCAAAGACATAAATAAGTTACAGACCATCCAGGGGTTGAATCCCAACCAGAGTAGCAAAGTTCTGAAATCCAACACATTATCTCCTGTAAATACACCCCTGTTCTATGTGATTAATCTGCTTTCTATTTAATTGAAGCGTGACACACAAAGCAAAAGATGTTAATTGAATTTTATAGCTCACAGAAGTTGCCAGGTCGTTGGGAGATAATTCTGCTGAGGGGATAACTTATCTTCTCAAGCTTTATTTCTTTTTGGGGTTGGAAGAACTGAAGGAGCACTTGCTTGGAGAGACATTTATTTATTGGCTTTGGTCTCTTGCAGCTAATGGCTGTTTTATTTTTCAGAAAACATGTCTAGCTTTGCTCTTAACTACAGTTTCAGTAAAAATCTCATAAAAAAAAAGATTAAAACATCCCGTTCACCAAACCTCTGAACTTGAGCCTTATCTCAGATTTAATCTCGGTTGGAAATGAGGGCTGACTCCTGACCTCTCTCAGCTGAACCTCCCGTCACCTGCCAGACTGCTTTGGTGAGACACAGCTCTTCTGTCTCCTTGTAACTGAGCCTGCTTTTGATTTACAGTAATCCCTTCTAGGAAAGATTGCTCTGAACTTCTGCTTTGCTGTCCATGATCAATTAAGACAGGAAAAAGCTGATTAGAGCCACACTGATAGTGGTGGCGATTAGAAACCATTCTGCATCGATCTGGGTTGGTTAGAAGGGGCTCCTTTTACACACTGAGTATTGATCATCATCTCCAAATGAAGACATTTGAAAGGTAATTTCTCTTTCTGCAAGTCCGTGCAATATATTTAAAATGTGGTAGCACTGAAGCTGTGATCCTCAGTAAACACATTACCCAGAGACAGATCTGGGCACTCTCCAGCTTAACAAGGACACTTCTTTGGCAAAATCTTTGCCTGGAAGATCCCGTCTCACAGGACTCTTTTTAATGTCTGTGTCACAAGCTTAAACCTCAGCTGTCAGAAAAGTATTAAATTTAAAAAAAAAAGGGAATTTGATGCTTTGAAGACAGAAAACTTTTTATTTATTTCCTTCATGCCCCAGCCTGTGCACTGAGGAGAGAAATTTGAAAACAATTGCATATGTATTTATATATATTTTTAATATATTTATATATTTTTTAATATATATGTCCTCTCTAACAATATCATTAATTGCTTGCGAGCTCTTGAGCAGCAGCACTTCTTGATTTCCCATAGATTGGTTAATTTTGGATCCAGCACCAAGAAAAAACACACCAAATATGGCACTGATAACACAGTTCATCACTTCTTATCCAGTGAATACCTGTCTCCATGTTTCCCAGGAAAGGACAGAGGCTCATTGGCAGGTTTATTGGAGGAGCTAATTGCATTTTTATTAATGAACCTCCTAGATTTTCTTTTTAATGGAGTTTCCAGGCCTGCAGCACCCCAGGGCCTATTTTTGCTTCTTGTTGTGCTTTTAGGCTTAGTGTTCACCAGAGGCACGAGGTCAGTTTAATTAAATAAAGGCAGCGGTCAGTTTGGAACCTGCCATTTAATACAGAATATGGGGAGAAATAAGAGAAAATTAAAAAGAAAAGGTGATAAAAGGACGACATAGAATCACAAAATTTCAGAATGGTTTGGGTTGGAAGGGACCTCAAAGCCCACCCAGTGCCACCCCTGCCATGGGCAGGGACACCTCCCACTATCCCAGGGTGCTCCAAGCCCTGTCCGGCCTGGCCTTGGACACTTCCAGGGATCCAGGGGCAGCCACCGCTTCTCTGGGCACCCTGTGCCAGGGCCTCCCCACCCTCACAGGGAGGAATTCCTTCCCGAAATACTTGTCCACAGAGCAGGAACCACATCTCCCAACTCCACTGCTTCCAGAAAAGCTTCAAGAGCTCCTCAGGTCCCTGTTCCCGCCCCAGCCCTGGTCCTGTTTGCCTTCTGGAGCCTCCCTGGTGACAAAGCCAGCAGCTGGCAGGGGACAGGCTGTGGAAGCACAGCCAGGCACAGGCTGTGGTGTTAAACTGCATCATCCTCATCCTCATTACGAAGAAATGGAGCTCCTCCTAATCCCCTCACACTCCTGCCTAATTGGGAACAATCTGCTGTGGCCTCTAGAGAGAAACCCTGGAATCTGAGGCTGCTCCTGACCAGTATTTGCATTAAAGCCCACGATTGTTCCGCGCATTTTATGCAGAAATCTCATGGATATGCTTGGAGGAAAATCCCACTAATTTCCACACAGAACATTTGTTATTGGTTATTTTGCCACACATTTGTGGATGCTACAATCCTGTCTTCCACGGGAGGAAGAGGAAGAACAAAGGAACAAGGACACGGAGTCTGAGGGGGGAAATCCTAATTCTGAGTGGGAATGGGAACTGAGCAAGCAGAAAACGCAACCTTAGGTAGAAATACATCACAGACCTGTAAGTTTCCGAATCATTCATCAACAGAACTCTGTAAGATTTTATACAAAATATTTGATAAGGAATCCTGAATATTGGACACAAGTCTCAGGACCCTCATATACAATTCCTGGTTTTGAATTAATGAATAATGTGCATGATGTGTTTGATAACCTGCCTCCACTGAGCAATTTTCTGCTGTGCCGTGCAAGTACAGAATGTACAATACTAATTAGCTGCTTTGCCCAGCTACTTAAAATGTTTTGCACATGCCAGCAAACGTAAATACACAATTAGGGCATGTTTAGTTAAAAGGCAAAGCAAGATAAAGTACAACTATTATTAGCCAGAACAAAAAAAATCTTCATGGTCTTCATCCATTCTGAGGTCTAATTAAGTTGGTAAAATGTGCAAATCAGCTCAGCTGATTATTTAAGGATTGGAAAACAGGCCTAGGTTGGGAAGTACAACACTGAGCGTGCTGAGGGGTGGGGGACTGGGGGTTTGTGACTCTTGGTACTCTGCACAAGTGTGAGAGTCACTGGCATTAGGGGGTTGTGTTAACAGGAGTGGGAAATGTAGTCAGATGAACCCTACTGAACGTCAGCTGTACCAGCTGGTCTGTGTGGCTGCATGTTTACGTCCAGGGAGTACGTAAAACTCAGCTCATTGTCAGCTGGGTTTAGTGACTAAAACCAGTCTGAGGGGGAAAAAAGGGAAAAACCTTTTTGTCTGTCTTGCTGAGCGTTTGCCCATTCCATATCTGAAAACATTGCATTTCTCAGTGCTTGCGATTGTGTGGGATTAGAAACTCCTTAAAGAGTTAGTGCCAGAGAAGATAAAAAGAAACTTTCTTCCAGGGAATTTGAAGCATCTTTTGCTGCAGTGAATGTTTTATTTCCAGGTTGGAGGTGACTCCCCTCAGTCTGAAACACAAGGGCTGGTACAGGAGTGTTGCCTTTGATCAGAGGTGGCTTCACAACAGCCTGGCAACGTCTTGGCTGTGAAACACACACAGGGAACTAATCAAAAGAGAGATTCTTTAATTTCCACTGCACGGGATTTCAGTTTGTTTCTAAAGGCTGACTCTGCCAGCTCCCAATGAGCCAGTCCCATTTCCAGGACTGAAAAGGACACCCAAAATTTGTCCACCTGAATTCCTCCACTGGGGACACGCTGTGGACACCTGGGAGGGTTGGTCAGAGTGGAAGTCACCCCAAAGCCACCACCAGAATTCTGGTGCAAGACTCTGTTGGGCTCCAGCTGATTTTCCAGTGTCAGCATCGTGTAGTTTGGCATTTTTATGGGCCTGTCCCTGTGAGGGGCATCAGCAGCTGGGCTTCCTCGAGGAAGAAACAGGAATGTTGCTGTGCAAATAAATAATTTGGGTACGTGGAGGCAAAGCAGAGACCACCACTCATCCCCTCAGTAAAAGCACTGCTGATTACCTATAAAACAAATTCATCCTTACAATAATAGCATTATTTAAACTATTTTTTTTGTTAAGTAAAACATAGCTTTATTAGTATTTCGCCTCTCCCTCGCCTTCTTCACATCGTCTTCTGAATTTTAATTGCAGAATTTTTTTTCCCACACCCCTCCAAATCCGAGGGGGCTCCCGCAAAGCCAAGCAGAGAGGAGCAGTTGGGAGCTAATGACTGGTGCAGGCTGATCCCGAGCCCAGATAGGCAGGGTTTGCCTCGTTAAACGTGTCTGCAGGCCTGGCCAACTAATTAAAGCTAAGCACATTCTTCTCATCTTACAGGTACTCCGTGGCTGTGGGATATAAGATACCAAAAAAACCTTCTGTTTCCCTGATCCTTTAACTGCGTGTCAAAGCACTCAGTGAGGGCTCATCTTTCCCGAGGTGTTGCCAGGTGCTAATTAGCCCTGGGACCTCACAAAAAGGGAGAAAGTGCAGGAAAAGATTTCTATGGAGGTTGGTTCCTTGCCCACTGGGTAGGACTAAGCCCTCCAGGAGCCTGTCCTTAGGGGCTGTGTGACATTTATTCCCATTTTGTGCTCGTTCCAGGGATGGAGTCCGCATTTATAGACACAAGTGTCTGTTTTAGCAGACTGATTTCCCTCCCTCTCCAACCAGAGCTGTCCATAACATCCCCAGAGCAGAGGGAAGACAGAGCAATGTTTATATTCCACAGGTTTTTGTTAGTTTGGCTCAGCTGAGGAAAGCTTCCATCGTGGATCAGGGTTTTCCGATAACTGGATTATTATATCACTATAAAACAATAATAAAGCAGAGCAAATAACCCAGTCTCAGGGGAAGTGGGCAGAGCTGACCCAAGCCGCAGGTCCTCGTGTCCCAGCCTCGATAAAATTCCCAATGTCGTAATGGAAAGGAGTGGGAAGTGTCCTTGATTCCCCGATAGCCTCAGCTCTACGTGCTCCAGCACTCCAGCACCTTCTAATAAAGGCCTTTGGGAAACTGCGTGTGGATTTGGCCTGCCCAGATACCCACTTTCTTATTTATTTTTTTATATTTTACTGTTCCATTTACTGGGAAGGAAGGAAGTGGTGAGAAAGCGCAGTTCCGTGCCCAGCCACAGAGGCCCAGCAGTTCACAGCATTCCCAGACTCCCGAGGATGCTCGCATTCCTGGCAGGCTGCTGGTAGCAGTGGGCTCACCTAAACGTGCTCCTGGCTGCTGTCGAGCCCTTCCCGACACGCAGAGTGTCTTGTTTGTGGATATCCTACCCTCCCGTTATCCAATTTCCCACCACCCAATTACCCCGTGCGCTCTCGGAACGACGTCATCGCAGTCAGTTCCTTCATTGTTTGGGGGGATTGAATCCAAAGCTTTTGGGCTTTTTCAGGTCATGTGTGCCAGACCTCAAAGTGACCTTAACTAACAATCCCGTGCTTCTCTTCCTCTTTCGTGTGCTTACTTTCCAGGATCAATCTCTTTCCAAAAATAATATTAATTTTGGCAGCACCTCCTACTCCGTTTCGCTCTGGTGTGTGTCTGGAGCAGTGAGGATAAGAACAAAGCTCTCTGTCTTTAAAACACTTCCCTTTCAGCCGCACTTGGGCCCTTTTCTTCACATTTGTTGTGTTTCTACGGGGGAAGATGGGGTGTTTGCAGGAAGAGGATCCCGTGCCCAGCACCAGTGACTGGTGCAGAATCCACCAGGGCTTTGCTGGGCTTGTTCCCATCACCTTCTGATATTCCTCAGACATGAAGGGAAATTCAGAACCAGTGGCACTAATGCACAATCACTTTGTTATGTTGATAAACTTCTATTTATCCAGTGCATTCTGCATTTAAAAAGTAAATCACGAGATAAGCAAAGTGAAGAATAATGCACTGACAGGGGAGTGTAGAGGGACAGAAATGGCAGGAGAGGCTGATCCTGGAATGCTGTGCTCTGTTTGGATGGCTGCAGTCAGAACCAGTAGCTGGAAGCTACTGATTATGAAATTATAGCAAGAAATCAGATGGACCTGTTTAACAGCAGAGTGGCATTCCCATTGGAGAGAAATTACTGCAGCAGTGAGTGGATCTTTTTATCACTTCTGAGCAAGGCTGGATGCACTTCTAGAAGATATTCCAGGCTCAAAGCCTGGACTCCGTGAGCTGTGAACAGCGGGGGGGACTGGACAGAGGCTAAGTGACACTTCAACTTTCCTGAATCAGGGATAAAGAGAACTTTTCCTCGGAATGCACAAGCTTGAAGCCATGGCAGAGTTGTATAGACTGATGGGGCTGCAGGGTGGCTGCGGCGCTATCACAATATTTATTCCCAGTGAAAAAGGGCGGGAGAACTCCTGAGCTCTGTTTGCACCCGGGGGTTCTGCCAATGCCCTGCAAGGGAGGAGGTGCTGCTTTGTGTCTCTTCAGCAGGAATTCACCCAGTCATCCCTTCTTCCCTCTCCCCCTGCAGTGAAAAGGGACAGCGTGTGTCCTATAAACCCCACTGAGGGATAAGATTCCCTGGCCATCAGCACCCTTGCCCCATCCCCAAACCCTTCAGGACTTCCCAAGCCCTGGACACGACCCCAGCTCCCCAGGCTGGACGGGTCCCGTCGCGCCCGGGATGGAGAGCGCTGCTGTCATTTGTGATTTAACAACAGGAGCTGACACGTGCTGAGCTGTGATTGCAGAGATCAGAGCGGGATAGGACGGGCAGCAGAGGCGACTGTTCCATTTGGGAAGGGCAGGGCAGGGCAGGAAGGGTGAGACGGCGAGGTGTCAATGCTCCATTAGCTTATCTGATGGGTGGAATTGGTCGGGCTTTTTCTTTTCGTTTTTCCCGTTGACAAACATTGCTCTTCTTGCTCTTCCTCTCCTGGGGAAGAGCTCATTGCCTTCCCTCCTTCCCTCCCTCTCCACCCAAACCGGACCCAGACCTGGGAGCACGTGCCCCAGATGCTTATTTATGAGACAGACTTTTATTTAGAAAAAAAAGGGATACTTTCAAGACAAAATGTATTTTAAGGGCAGTAAATCTCTCTGTATCTCTCTATCTAGAGCTTACTTACTCCCTGATGTTAAACAGATGAGGGGTTTTAGCCTCTTCTAGTGACTGCCTTTTTCTGGACAGCCCTGGGCTGCTGATGCCCTCCCCATCCAAGGGATGCCTCACACCCAGCTGTGGCTCAGCAGCAATTTCAGTTTGACTGGACCTTGAAATTGGTCCATACCCTCGTAATTGAGTTGTCAGCATTTGCTGAGAGATCATTTATTGTCTTGTGCCTTCCCATTCAGACAGCAAAGTCTTGTACAATAACTTCACCTCTTGAAAAAGGTCATGTACAGAGGTCCCAAAACACTGTCTCTGTATTCCTTTGTTTATTGCTTAGTATCCCTATGCCCATCCCATAAGCCATAAAACAGGGGAAAAACACTCCCTGCTTTGGCACATTCCCCCTAATTTGGCAGAATTTGGGTGGAGGCTTTTGGTTTACATTTGAGTTTCAGGAAAAGCAGGACAAAGCTGAGCTGGAGGTCCACAGAGGACCCCCAAGCAGAATCACTGCAGGTTGCACAGGTCTGAGTAGGGGGGTCCACAGAGGACCCCCAAGCAGAATCACTGCAGGTTGCACAGGTCTGAGTAGGGGGGTTCACAGAGGACCCCCAAGCAGAATCACTGCAGGTTGCACAGGTCTGAGTAGGGGGGTTCACAGAGGACCCCCATGCAGAGTCAGTGCAGGTTGCACAGGTCTCCCTCCAGCCCATAAATCAGTTGAGGCTGACTTGAAACCCAGCCCAGGTTTGCCAGGACAGCCCGGCAGCCCCGGCGTGACCCAGGCACGGCACAGAGCCTTGTGCAGACCTCACTTGTGCCCCGTTCCTGCTCTGCCACTGATTTTCCGTGCCCCATCCCTTTTGCCTTCGGTGCCCCACGGCCACCACCCCTCCTGTTGCCCTGGGTGCCACCACACAGCCCACGTGTGTTGTCACCGGTGTCCCCACGTCAGCGAGGTCCCCTGGCAGCCACAGGCGGAGCCGTTATCGCTCGCAGCAAACTCTTCTTTCCTCTCCACATATTTTTATTTTGGAGTGTCAGATGTGGAAAACTGAACAGGATGATCACTCAGCATGTACCTTGTCTCTGCTGCCTGCTGGGAAGCCGGAGCAGAAATGAAAAATGGGAGAGGGAGGAATTTTGAAAACACCAAACGGCTCAAAAGGCAGCGGGGCAAAGTCAGTCCAACTCCGTTGTGGTTTTCCTGGGCTTGATAGAGCTGCACCAAGAGACAAATACTCAGATGTTCCACTGGTTTGTCAGCAGGCAATTGGTAAAAATCTTTTAACACTTCTGCTTGAAGAGTGATCATTTTTTCTTGCCACAGAACTCCTGCGGGCACGACGAGGCGTTCCCCAAAGAGCATTAATGATCTCATCCCAGCTGACCCTGCAGAGAAACCTTTATCCCCAGCACAAGAAACTCTCAGGAGCGCTCACTTCTCGCAGCACAGTTGCTGGATGGTTCTCCCTTTGCTCTGGCATCCGTTTACCCACCAGGGTTTCCATGGAAATTAATATCCAGCATCATACCTGCTACATCACGCCCGCTCCACTGTTTTTCCACGGGGATGTACCACATGCCAGCCCCGCAAATCCTTGAAAAGCCTAGGATCTGGAGGGTGGTGATTACCCGGTGCCTGTGGAGCACATCCAAAGGCAGGGCAGGGGCTGTGGAGCTGGAATGAGGCTGCAGCCCTGCCTGAGTGCCTGCTGCCAGCCCCGCTCCCGGTCACAAGGTGCGGCGGAGCCCTTGCAGCCACGGGATGTTTTCCGACACTAAAAACCTTCACAGGGATCTGAGGGGCTGCATGTAATTAAGCTGCTGCAAATCTAAAGGCAGATTTTAGGCCAGATATGCTCGTGGCTGCCCTGTCTACAGGGAACTCTCTCTCCACGTGCGACAGCCTTGCCTTTGCTCATTTTTCCCCTTGTATTCTGCTTGAAACAGCTTTTGAGTCCCCCACTCCCATATGCAGCAATATCTGACAGCTACCAGCATCTCTCAAAGGGAATTTACCCCATGGAGAGATGCCAGATCCCAGAATTTTAGGAATCCTTTGTGAGTACAATTGCACAGTGTCCTTAGCAAAGCTGTGAGACCACTGGGAAAATTTTCTTCATTGTAAATTGAGCCCTGATCATGATTTTCCAAATTTGGAGGGGCCATAAAAGGCATAAAGAGAAAGATGTGGATTTTAAATAACCTGGAGAAAACAGATTGGTAGGGTACAGAGGTGTGAGAGAAAAAAAATAATGTTAAAAGGAAAATCCAGGGCTCGAGGGTGGGATACTGATGGTCCAACAGCAGGAAAAGAGGATGAAACCACATTGTCACACCCAATGCAATACTTTAATTTTCACCTCATCTCCTTAAAACTGCCCCCGGTCTCAGTCACCATCCAGCAGAAATACTCTGCAATCAACTACATTGTGCTGAGGTATTTTCAGCAGTGGAAACACTTTCCTGTGCAATGAAGTCCTCCAAGAACTGCTTTGGTGAGGAGTCTGGCCACGTTCTGAGGGAGACACATGATTTATTCCTGTGTTCACTGCTGTCAGGGGGATCTGCAGGCCCTGCCACGATGCCAATTAATTATGTCTCCCTGTGTTGACCCAGGCTTACGCTGCAGGGACTGGAAGGTTCTACAGTGCCTGCTTGGGGCAACATAATTTCATGTCCTTCTGAAACCTCAGAAGGTACAGCAAGATCCCTGGAGCACAGAGAGCTCAGTGAAGTACTTGGGAGAATAATGATAATTCATTTGCCTTGCCCGGTAGTTTTAGTTTGCATTCCAAGCATGATTTTATGTGGGGCTCTGGAATTTCTCATTAACTGTGGTACAACCATCTCTATGAGTTTCTGAGGCGTTTTGAAAATATTTGCAGCTGGGGCATGTGGCAAAAAGGGGTTGAAGGGAGACAGAATTGAAATGTAGTCGGCTCAGTAACAGTAATTCATCAAAGGATAATTATGCTCATTAAAACTTTAGCCATAAGTCATGCTCGGGCCACAGATGGAGGCCCCATCCCTGGAAGTGTCCAAGGCCAGGTTGGACAGGGCTTGGAGCAACCTGGGATAGTGGGAGGTGTCCCTGCCCATGGCAGGGGGTGGCACTGGATGAACATAAATGTTCCAACCCAAAGCATTCCATGATTCTGTCTGTAAACACAAACCCACTGATATTTGAAACAGCTCTTCCTCACCTCCTGCCCTTCAGCTTCCGAGTGGCCAAATGGAACAAACCTCACAAGAAAACACACTCCTGCTCTTTAATTCTTAAGTCGTGCAGCTTCCAGAAGGGCTTTAATGGCCAGCAAAGTTGTTTTCTCCTTGAGGACTGAGAAGGTGAAACTTATACCCCTCAGCTGCCTCAGTCACTCCCTTGGAAGCACGTTCACCTCGCTGCTGCAGCAGCACAGGCCTGGCACTGCCCTCCTGGCACTGCTTGTGCTGAACTTGAGCTGAGCTCATCGCCTACGAGACCATTCCAGGCTTCTCTTGGAAAAGGGATCGATGCCTCAGCTGTAAAGAAAAGAATCTGAAGCACAATAGAGGTTGCTGGAGGGAGGACTTTAGAAAACATTTTCTGTTTCTAATTTCGGTAAGGAAATAGGCAATTACTGTCTTAAAAAATTAAATGTCACATCATTTCAAACTCTCTTTGTTTCTCGTGAACATCTTGCAGCTTGTGGCAGAGCTTGCTGGAAATGTCCCCAGGTGGCAGTGCTATGTTGGCCAAGAAATGTTTGATTGGTGCTCCAGCCTTGTCTTCATGTGGGTTGGACTGGTCTGTAGACAGATAATAAAATCATCTGGTCAATTGAGCTTTAAAGAATAAATTTGAGCAGGTCAGTCTTTATTTTATAGCAGCTCTACCTAATCTATCCAGAGAGGCAGCTAAAACTGGGATTGGGCCAGCACTGAGCCACCATTTGCCAACTGACTTCAGCAGAGGGAGTCTGGAATCTTGATCCGTGTGTGTTCAGGTTGTGCCTGAGCTCCAGCTCTACCTTCAACCCAGGAGGGCTGGGTGGGTCGGGGTGTGCTCAGGTCTACACACTTTGGTGTCTGAGTCACCTCCACGCTTCACCAGGTCATAATTTCTGACGTAAAACGTGGTCTGTAGGTTGGGCTTAAATGGCTGCACAGATATCTGGGCATCAGCCTGTCTGGATTTGCTCTTAGAAGGTTTAATTCATCCCTAATCCAGTCTTACAATGTGATTTGCAGTTACAGCAACCTGTTAAATTGGGGTTGACACCCAGTGAACACTGAGCATCAAATCCTGCAGCAGGATTTTTAGTTCAGGGGTCTCCCGAAGCCACTGGTCCTTTTCAGAAGGAATTCTAGGCTTAAATCCCAATTATCTGAATGAACTCTCTCCTTTCAAAGCCAAGCAGAAATTCCACCACTTTTACCTGCGCTGTGGGCCCAGACTCTTGTAAACAATCCCTTCCTTGGAATTTGATGTCCCATTAGAGGAATTCTTCAGTGACTGTGCTGTAAGTCTGGGAATAATCTTTCAAGAGTCCCAGTTTGGAGAACGACATGGGATGCTTTACTCCTGGAAATCTGCAAGGTTTGAAGACAGGGAACGAAAAGGCGAGTGAGTGTCTCCTGCCATGCCGTGATCCTGTGGGCTGGAGTTTCCTTAGTTGTTAAAACTTGCTGGGAAACATCACCATGTGTTGCTTCTATGATGTGTCAGAGCCCCTGGAAGCAGAGGGAGAGTCTCCAGTGGTGGGACAGGGACACCCAGCTGGACACAGCTTTGGGCTGGCCCTTGTGACAGAGACCAGCTCAGCTGTCCCAGCTACTCCAGCCCTCCTGGGGCAGAGGGAATTCATTACAAAGCTTGGGAAGAAAAGTCAATAACAGGATTGAAACATTCCCACAGGTTTCTCTTGGATCAGATCTCCCAGATAACTTCTGCTGGTCGTAAAACGTGATGCCAGGTGAGATTCCATCACTTATTAGAGGGACACAGCGCCCAGATTTCAGGCAGCTCTTGGGAAGCTCCATGAGGTCATGCATGAATAGGATCCAAGGAAAAAGAAGTAGTGGCAATAGGGATGATTTTCTTCAGTAGATCCACCTGTGATAAGCACATTCCAGTGACTCAGTGCAGCGCGAGTAGGTGCCCTTTTTAAGGTTTGCATCCATGAAAAAATCATATGGCTTAGAAAAATCCAAATGCCTATTTTTTTTCCCCACTGACTGTATTTAAAATTAATTACAAGCAATAGGAAATCTGAGGCAGAAAGCAAACTTCTGTGGATATTTGCTGTCACCCCAGGATGCCCTGCCCGTGAGGTCAGACTTCGTAGTGTGACGGAGAATTAAAAAAACCCCACACACGCAAAATTACTTCCAGTCATTTCTGAGGTAGGTCCTGAGTGACCAAGATCCCCGTCCTTTGAAACCAATCCAGATCACATGAGCTGTTCTGATCCAGCATGGAATTTGTTTTTCCGATCACGTGAGAGAGAAAATGTCCCGTCCAAGGAGGGAGAAGTCAGCGCGGACGCAAACGCGCTCGGCACAGGGGCACGAGAAGAGGGCTGAGCAACGTGATAACTTTCTGTATTGCCTTGTGCACAAAACCCTCTTGGAAGGATTCATAACAAACTGAAAGCTCACTGGAAACATCTTCCTTGTTTGTTTTGGCTTCCAGAGCGCCTTGAAGTGTCATTACCAGCAGTTGAGAAATGGAGAAGGGCGAACAAATCTTGTGGCTGGTGCACAGGGCGGCGGCTCAGGGGCCCTGGGTTGGTTTCTGACCTCTGTCACGGGCCAGTGTCACACCAGAAAAAAAGAGATTTCATTCATCCTCCTTTTGTACAGACAGGGGTGAGGCTGCCCTTGCCTGCCCAGTGCTGAGGCTCCAGCAGGCCCTGGCACTAAGGTGCCATGAGCCTGTCGTGTCCTGCTGATCGAATGGAATTGAGACAACAATAATTATATGTCCATTTTTAAGGGTCTCCAGTGCTTAGATATATTTATAAAAGCCTCTCCTAGCAGTGCTGCTTCAGATGGGGAAGATCCCACGTTCCTGCACACAGATGCACATCCCTCTAAGCCAGCGGATACAAGTGGATTTGTGCCCTGCAAGGACCAACGCCTTCATTAAGATCCATCTTTGCTGGGCAGTGACAAATCTTTCCTTCAGAACGCCGTGATTAAGGTTTAATTTGATTCCGGATTATAGGCAGCTCCATTTGCAAAGCAGCCCTGGTCCAAGGTTGGGCACATATTGCCTGGAAATGAACGTTCCTCTCTGACTGCTTAAGCAGCTTTGGATAAGAAATGATGGTTTCAGGAAGATTAGGAGCATAAGAAAGATCTCCAGGCTAAGAGGACGTCCAGGGAAAGTGCCAGCACGGGTTCAGGAAGAAATGCTGCCACCTGTGAGGGTCTGAGGCTTCCAAATTGCCTGGGAGAGTTGGAGAATGTTGGTGGGAAAAGGATGGATTAGTGAAGGTGATGAATTTATAGATGCATGAAGACAGCTAAATATATATGTGTGTGTGTATATATATATATATAAATCATCAAAGCATCAGCAGGAAAATTTCTAGGCTTCAGGCTGCTTAGAGCACCAAACCTGTGGTCCTGGAGGTTTTTTTGTGTGTCAGCAACCAGAAACATCACATGAGATGAAGTTTTAGGTGTCATCTTAAACACAACAGGGAATAAAATCTGTCTTGCCCAGCTCAAAGCTGAGTATGGAATATGGGCAGAGGGCTTGGAGAGAAGCAGGGCAGAGGGAAAGGAAGTGATTCCTCCCAGGGCTGCCCAGCAGAGCTGGGATGAAAATATTTGTCCTGTTATCCAGTTTCCTGTTCATGCAGATCCTCTCTCCACTGCTTTTCCTCATAGGTCCATGCTTATTCTGCCAGAGAATGGTATTTAAATACAACATATTCTTATTATTTGTTCTTAAACACATATGTTCTTCCCTCCCCTGGGAGCAGTGGGAGGAGGACAGCGTTGAGAGCTGGTGAATATTTCACCCTCGCTGTAGTGACAGCTCTGATTTGTGAAACAGCTTGGAATAAAACGCTGGTAATTTTTCATGGAAAAACTAGTGGACATAATTTTTGTGTGTTTCAGAGAGAACAGCAGAGAATTTAAATGCCTGGACACACCATTATCCGAGTGCCAAAATCCTGGATGGATATAAAACTTAGTGTTTTCAACCCCGAGAAATAACATTACAATCATCCCTCGTTAAGCAGATTCTGCTTGTTTATTGTTTTCGAGTATCTGCAGCTCTGCTCATCAATTTTTCACATTATTCCTTGGCTGTTTTCTCGTGTTCAGTCTCTTTACTGGTTTGATGTTTTGTTCTCTGGAGATTTCTTTCATCAATTTTTATTATTTCCTCCGAGAAATCTTTTTGTATCATTCCAAATGAGCGTTGTCACTGCGATATGGTGCAGGGAGAGGAGAAAGCCAGGCAGTGGAAACTCCTTTAACTTAATGCCATGGAAAAACCCCTCTGGCTCCCTGTCAGCCAAAGAAGGTCAAATGCAGTCAGAGCTACAACTCTGTCAATGGATCCTAAATCCAGTATTTAATATTGATCTCCAGCTTCATAAACACCATGCTGACAATGGCGACAGCAGTCCTGACATCAGCGTGATGAAACAGGACACAAAAATGACTTCATCCTGCCAGCCCTGCTCACAGCAGCCACGGGAAATCTTTGCCCTGGCAAAGATCTGCTGTGTGTTTAATTAGTTATGAGTAATGAGGTTTTGTTGGAGGAGCTCCGTGCGGGAACGAGGCTGAGGTGGGGTTGGGAGGAGCCAAGCTGGGCTGCCTCAGTGCTTGGGGATGTTTGGCGTTGGTGTTGCAGGTTTTAAAAGCAGATTTTGGGCTCCCCTTGGCTCCCTGGCTGTGGGGGGAGGTTGGCTGGGCACATCCAGCACCAGGGGTTGAACCAAAATCTTCAGCTCCACAGCTGAACTTCAGCTTTGGAGCAGGTTTTTGGAGAGTCTTGGTCAGTTTTGGAGAGAGATTTACAGAAATTTATCTGAGGGAGATTTTTGGAAATCCGTCTGTCTGTGATCTGGTTGAAGCCAACCCTGAGCCCAGGGAAATAGGGAGGTTCCCGAGGAGCAGAGCTGGAACCCTGGTGCTGCAATCACATGGAAAACCAGGCTTAGACATTCCCAAGGCGCTGGGCACATCCCTCTGCAAAGTGATGGACCTGGGGTGTGCTCCCTGTCAGTGCTGAGCCCGTGGATGTCCTCTCTGAATTTAATTAAAACCTAGAAGCAGCACCATTACATCACACAAAGACCAACTGGAACATTTTGGAAAAGTGAGTGTTCTAAGTGACCACGGCGGTGTTTTAGGGGAAATGGTTTTGAGCTGACAAGAATTCACATGGTAACTCTTTTTTAATAAAGTGAGGGGGGCAGGAAGAGAACAATTGAGATCTTCCCGTGGAAATTTTACGAAATTGCTCTCCACGTACCCCAATTATCTCCACCTTCATTTCATATATGGAAATCTGTGCCTACAGAATGAGTCAATAAAAGCCAATCAAATGAGAACAGTATGAGGCAGATCTGTGCATTGTATAAATAAAGCACGGCTGAGGTGACATCATTGGGGCAACAGTGATTTATACCAGCTGAGGATCTGGCCCATAAACTGGGAATAACTCCTTCTGCTCCGTGATTTATGTTCTCCAGTTATTGACTGCTTAGAAATAAGCCTCTGTTATAAACAATCTGGGAAGCAAAGAAGGCAATTGTGTCTTAATGAGACCATGGTTCAAAGCACTGCCCTGGTACATTGACCCTTCTATAGATCAGAAAGTCTCCTTGATTTAATTACCTCACAGAACCCCAGACTAGACAGCTCCAAAACTCATTTATGCCCTGATCTTTCTGGTTTTTTTTATTTTGGGGCGCTTTATAGTGATTTACAATTCAGCCAAGGGACTCTTCAGGCAGCCGACGAGAATTGTTTAGAGGGGTTTGCATGCAATTACATTTTTTTCTTAAGGAAAAAATGAAAAAAAAGGCACATTTTGAGACTTGAAGGTCTCGTCTCCTTTCCCAAGCACAAATAATAAGCAGTTCTGCCTTTTAAGTGTGAAGGACTAGAAACTTCAAGGATAGAATTAAGGGAATTTGAATCAGAGGCGAGACACTGCACACACTGGAATTGTTCCCATTTGAAAGTTCACAATCCAGTCGTGCACACAGCTTTCAGCAGATATTACAGGATTGTTCCACCAGGATTATCTCATCTACGAGGATATTTATTTTCCCCTTCCAATCTGTGGCACAGAGCAGTGGAAATAATACAATGTTCCCTTCCATTCACAAACCACTCGCCCCTTCTGTCTCGGGATGTCTCGCAGCCTCTGGTTAGACAAGATTCAAAGCCTCCCCAAAAATTAATCAAGCAAGAAATGCTGCATCTTAATTTCTTCTGGGGCAACACTGCCCTGCAACCAAAGATGCAGCAAGCAGCCCTGGCTCCTCTCTGACGCTTCCTTGGTGCTGCAGCCCACGGGATTTGATCTCCCCCCTGGCAGGGAGGGATGAGAGATAAAAGCATAGGTTAAAATCACAGAATCAGGGAATGATTTGGGTTGGAAAGGACCTTACAGTCCATCCAGCTCCACCCCCTGCCATGGGCAGGGACACCTTCCCTAGACCAGGTTGCTCCAAGTGCCGTCCAGCCTGGCCTTGGGTCACCACAGCTCCGACCGAGGGTGGCCTCACCCAAGGGCCACTGCCATGGACCATGGGGTCACCCCCCGTGCCCAGGGGTGGCTGGTGGCCACGGGGCCAGCAGGGGTGGTCTTTGTGCCATCAAAATCTTGATCAATATTCAGCATTCAACCTCCCCGTGGAGCCTTTGAAAGAAATCTCCCGGAGGTTTTCCCTCACCTCTGTGCATTCAGAGACTGTTGGAGTTGCCAAAGTCCCTGCATGATTTCAGAGCTGAAATCCCAGTGCATTTTCATCATTTGCAGTTGGTTCCCAAAGACTTTTCCTGAAAGACACAATTCCCACTCGCCTTTCCTCAGCACTCCCTCCCCTGCATCACCTACCCCGATTTAGGATCTGCTTTTTCCCTTTTCACTAAATCCTTCTCCCACTCTACCCCGTGGCATTTTCCATCCCTTTCCTACCTCTGCCCACTGACAGGTGGATTTCCAGCCTTTAATGCCATGGAATCACCTTGGCACAGCTCCCAGTGTCTCCCTGGGTCTCCAAAGAAAGGACCTGGAATAGGAATGGCTCAGGTCCCTTTTGTCACTCCCTATGTCAGCAGCTGCCCTGCCAGGTGTCATATTTAGACACTGCTGTTAATTAGCCCATGCCACTAATTAGCATCAATGTGCAAAATATATCAGAATATTGAACAGAAAAACATCTTGATTTTGGCATATTTATACCCTGTGAATATTATTTCTCTTTAATTTCAAGTCCCTTTAGCAGAAACATCTACTCCCCCAGGAACGAAATCTCCTGGGCAGACTTACAGAGTATAATAAAAAAAGAACTTTCCCCCATGCTGTAAACCATATATTAATATTTAATAAGCCCCTGCCTTCTTTCAACACAAATAAAATATTACTGCTCTCCGAGCTGAAATATATTTAAATGGAGCAAAGATTTCTGTTTTTCCAAAACAAACAGTCTTCAAGTGAAGTTCTTTTGCAGTTATTTTGGAGATATTTTTTGTGGATTGGATGGGGGCCTAAAAATAATGTAGATTGTAAGATCTGACAGTACCAATAATTACAGTGCTGTAATTCAGCTTAAGCACCCCACCTTCCTCTGGATATCAGGACTCAATTTTTCTCCTTGGTGTTCAGAGCATTTTAATCTATTCTGGTTGAACATTTCAACCTCAGTCACAAGCTCCTCTGGAAAACATGGTCTTGTATTTTTAAGACTGGAAAAGGACACGGGGTCTTGGAGCAACCTGGGATAGTGGAAGGTGTCCCCTGGCAGGTGGTGGGACTGAAAGAGCTTTAAGGTCCCTCCCAACCCAAATCATTCCATGATTCTGTGATTCCATCAAACCAGGTTTCCCTGGGGAGGATTTCAGCCTGCAGGGGCGGGTAAAAGGGATGAACTTTTGGGTACTCCTGAGGATTCATGGCTCTCCTGCCCCACACGACCCCCGGTGCCATAAAACATTTCCTGCCTTCTGGATGGTTTTCTTTGCTTTGTTCAGTGCAAGAAAAGGGGAGGAGGGAAACCAGGCATGGTTTAAATTCTGGTGGGCAAGGGCCGGTGGCTCGGCTCTGGCAGAGCCCAGAACACCCTGCAGGCTGTTCATGCACCCCTGGCTACCCAGATTTCCGCAGAGCTGTTTCGACAGTCCTGAGCCACATTCCAGGCAAACCCTCTGGCCCTGTGAGCTGCACGGTCCTGCCAGGTCCTCACCCAAACCCCAGGGCTGGATTGGTGCTGGACCACACAGCAGGGATGGGATCTGCTGGGATCACCAGGGGTTTGGGAGCCAAACACCTGCAGGACACAGAGCTGAGTTCAGAGCTTGAAAGACCCTGAAAGTGCCCCTGGCCAGTGGGGTGCTGCTAATTATGGCCGTCAAAGGCCCTGCACCCTTCAAAGGTGGCACCTAAATGGGTGGCATTCAAGCAGTGGCCCAGCTGAGGGTCTGGCACCTGGTGAACCACCAGCCACGCAGGCCCCAGGGATAAAACCCAACAGGGAAATAGCTCTGTGTGAGCAGGAAGGTGACCCCAGTAACAGCATGGAGCTGAAATGGCTGCAAGCAAATCCTGGGCATTATCTGCCAAAATGTGATTGGGGTGACGGCTGGGAGTGCCTGGCGGGGACAGGCGTGGAGCGCGTGAGAGGTGCACAGGTGTCAGGAGTTCCCGGGCTCTCCGCAGTGGGAATTGCAGCGTTCTCCCAGCCTGGGGTTTGCACCTCTCCTGGGCACTGCCCTGGCACCACTCCCACCTGGTGCCAGGGCTGGGTGACACTGGAGTGACTCTAAAAGCCCATCCATCTGCCTTTTTCCACCACAAACGGGGCAAGAGGAACAAAACTCGTGCTGAGGGACACTATTGAGAATCTGCCCTGGTTTTTGATTAATTGCAAATCAACAGGACCCAGCACAGTTTCAGAAAGTGAGATTGGTTTCGGTGTTGTTGCAGTGACCTGGTGCTTCTTTAAACATTAACCAAGCCCTGCTGCATAACCCAGAGATGCCGAGGGGAGGAAGCACAGCTTGCAGGGCACCCCTTCCCCTCAGGTTTTCACTCAATACTTTTAAGTGCTCGGTTCCAAGGCTCCCAAGTGATGGGGACTCCTCTCCAGGCAGCAGCTGAGCGGGGCCTGTTTATTTATAAGAGTCAACCAGAGCCACACAAAAGGTTATGGCCACGGGCCAAATGTCTTTGACATCATAGCCTGTCATTAGTGGCATAAATCCTCTGTGATTTCATTTCCCAGTCAGCTAACCAGCATCTATCACGGATTATTTTCAAGGAAAAAAAAGTCTAAACATTTACCTTCCAAGCCCAAACAGATCGTATCATTCTTTTGCTTTCCCAATATTAAAGATATTCTCTTGCATACGGCGTTTTTATTACAGGTTGAGACCACTCATGGAGCTCGTTTCAGAAAGAGATGTGCTCAGAAAGGGAAATTTTCTTATTGTTCCCTAAGAGGAAAGCCAAAAATGACATTTCATTCAACAAAACCTTTTCTAACCACTGTACTTTGCAGTTTTAAGGTTCTTCTGTCCCCCAGATCTCTGCCTGGCCATTCATTTTGAGGGAGAGAAATATTTAAAAGGTTGCTCACTGTGCCACAGCCTCTCAGTGTGAGAATATTTAATGTGGACAGGCTGGAAAAGTTTTCCTTCACACCATTCTCTTCCTCTTTTTTTCCATAATATGAATAATATGCACATGATTACATGCAAAACATTAGGAAATTGAGCATGAAAGGTCTGAATACACTTGTAATACCTGAGTATTGTAATTTCAAGTCCTTTGGGATTTTAAGCTTTCCTGACCTTGGCATATTTGCTGGTGGACAATGCACTGCCAGATAGAAGATATTTGATAATAATATCAGATAACATTTGAGCAGTCATTTCTGGTTACTTAACCGGGCCTAAAATGCCCAAGAAAGGTTTTCCAAACCAGGGCTGGCACTAAACCTGCGGGGGTAAACCAGGAATTCTCCTACATTTATATACAAAAGCAGAGAGGCAGAGAGTTGGGTTTGATCTCATTTTCTTGAATAAAAACTGAAATTGCTCCAGGTTGCTCCAGTTGAGATCAAAAGAGCCTGACAGGACTCCTGCCTCCAGCAGCAAATGTCCGTAAAGTCGTGTGAGCTCTCACTTATCAGCTGCCATCTCCCAGTGCCCTGCGAGGAGGAGTTAATTACACATAATTACAGATGGATCCAGGGATCCCAACGAATTCCAAGGAACCAAACTTCGGCTCAGCCCAAGCCCGCGTCAGGTCTGCTCCACAATTACAATTTGGTGCACGGCAGGAGCCTCCTGATGCTCCTGCAGGCTCCTGGAGGCTGCGTTTGCTCGGTGCCTGGAGGGTTCCAGGGAACGGGAGGATCCCACGGAGCATCCCACGGTGAGCAGTGCCAAGGGGCCAGGGCAGTGCAGCCCGGAGGATCCCCAGGCTGGAAAGATGAATGGGAATTTTCCCAGGGCAGAAAAGTACACTCAGGGGCTCCTGAGGGAGACAAAATTCCCCCCAGTCTCTCTGGTCACTCTGCCCGGAAGAGAAGGGACAGAACTGGAGCTGGACAGCCCAGCACAAAGCCCAGGCTCCCATCTGAGCCGCCCTTCCTGCCTCCATCCCACCTTCACCCCGCACCCAAAGCCCCTCACCACCGCCCAAGAGTAACAAAAGGACCTCAGGCATACCTTAGGAAATACAAATTAGACGTTTCCCCTTTTGTTTTTTGAGCGGTCTGGAATCTCAGGAGGCATCAGCAAGGAAACGCTACCCAGACGTGCAGACAGCACGGCTGTGTCAGAGCTCTCATGTGAGAGCCAAACTTAAAATCTGCCTGCAAAGCACCAGTAGCTTCATTCTTATGACTAACACATCCCAAAGGTGCCATAACATGCACTGATGCAATGAATTCTGGGGTGCTGGAAGGAGTACAGCGAGAGGAGGAGCTGCAGGGGAGCCTTTCTGAGGAAAGCCAGCTAGTTATTTTTCCACAATTTATCATACTACTTTTACTCTGTGCCTCCAACTGCAGAGATGAAGAGTCACACAACTCCAGCGTGAACTGAGCCAGCCAAGAAAAAGAAAAGCAGCTTTCTCTGCTCCCCAGGGCATATATTACGCCTATTTGTTAATGTTTTTTGATATGTGGAGGAGACAAACTTCAAGGAAGGAATGTGGTCATCTCCTATCTGAAACAAAATCTACCACGTTGGAACGGGCTGAGCGTGTTTCGTGTTGGAGGCAGGCCGGGATTTGAGTGGGAATGTGGGTGTTTTTTGGCACAAATCACACAGTGCAGGGCTGCCCTTCTGGGTAACTCGTGGACTCTGCTGGAAATAACCACAGAATGGTCTGGGAAGGGACCTTAAAAATTATCCAGTGCCACCCCCTGCCCTGGGCAGGGACACCTCCCACTGTCCCAGGGTGCTCCAAGCCCTGTCCAGCCTGGCCTTGGACATTTCAGGGATCCAGGGGCAGCCACAGCTTCTCTGGGCACCCTGTGCCAGGGCCTCCCCACCCTCACAGGGAACAATTCCTTCCCAATATCCCACCCAACCCTACCCTCTGGCAGTGGGAAGCCATTCCCTGTGTCCTGTCCCTCCATCCCTTGTCCCAAGTCCCTCCCCAGCTCTCCTGGAGCCCCTTCAGGTACTGAAAGGCTGCAGTCAGGCCACCCCAAAACTTCTCTTCTCCAGGCTGAACCATCCCAGCTCCCAGACTTTCCTCACACAAGAGGTGTTCCATCCCTGTGATCATCTCTGTGCCCTCACTCCAACTGGTCCCTGCCCTTCCTGTGCTGGGGCAGAGCAGGAGGGAGCTCAGCAGCAAAAGGCAGATCCCGACTGCTCCGGTTGCAGACAATCCCAGGGTTTATACTCTCCATGGATGATGACCTGGGTGTCAGCAAAACTCCACGAGCCTTTAGATAGATAAAGTCACCTGTTAATGTGCTGGGAAGGTTCCTCTCGAACACTCCTCAGCAATAACCCCCACCCAAATCCGTCTTTCCAGCGACACGAAAACACCCGCGGAAGGAAACCTGCAGGACTTGAAGAGTGTGAGGCTTTCAAGCTCTGCATAATTAATTATCTCTCAAAGACATGCAAATGATTTACACGTGTAACAAAATCTCCAAGTGTGAAAACCCAGAATACAACAGGACAGAAGTGTTTAATCATTTTCTGTGACGGCGACGTTGGCGTTGAAGAGCGGCACAGCGCGATCCCTGCAGATGATGAAGAGGAGGGACAACACCTGCAAATGCTGCTCACATTCCTTTTTTCCTGCTCTCTCCCGGTGTTTTAATTTCTGTCTGATGAGGCCACAGTTTGAAGCAGGAGCACGGCACGTTAGGCTCCCTGGTAATACCACTCGGGAGGAAAGCGCTCTCGTTATCCGCACGGAAAGATCCACATCTGCTTCAGCAAGAACTGTCACAACACGCTGAGGTCCAGGGATTCCTGGGGCAGCTGGGCTGACATCTTTGAGTCTGATTGGCGTTAATTCATGCATCTTGCATCGCCTGTTTGTCCAAAGGTTCTGAGGATGTTTAGTCAGTGCATACCTTGAGTTAATTCAACAGAAAATCTGTCAGACGACACGCCAAGGGACAGGCACAGCAATCCTGGCAGCCCCAACTCATTAAACACCCAGGGCAGGCACTGCAGCAGGATTTCATCGCAGGAGTTAATGAGCTATAAATATTGAAAATACCAACCCACTCCAGCGACATGAAAATGTTGCAACTCTGAAGGTAAATACCAAAGCCACGAGGGTCCTTGAGATCAGAGCCTGGTGCAGAGTCCCTGGGAAAACAGAGGATGAGAAGGGCAGAAATAAACCCCAGAGACCATCGGGAGAAAGCCCTGGAGAGTTTGAGATAACTGCTCTAATAGAGCTCCAGTATTGACTCTAATTAGGATAAGTCAGGGCTTCCCTAATTGCTTTTAATCCCTTGGCCTCCTTGCCAACAGGAGCGACCATGCCCAGAATGTGGAGGAGAGCCATGGGGGGAATCCACAGCCTCTGCATCCCACTGCCATTCCCAGAGCCCATTTCCCACCTGGGATTAGAGCTGGGGCTGGCCAGGTACGGAGGGCAGGAGGGAGGCCAAGGACACTGTGATCCCCAGGATTTCCAGCCTCCATCAGCACAGCCCCTGCAGGGCAAAAAGTGGTGACATTCTGCCTTTTCCCATTGAATTATTTGCTTCCTTTCTTCGTGTGTGCCACTGCAATCCCCCCAAACCCTGCAGACTGGTGTCCTCCAAGTGAGCATTTTTGAAATGCTGTGTGTGCATTTGAGCTGCTCCATATTTCTGTTCACTTGGTTTTTCTTCTACAGCTTTTCTTCTTGTTTTTCAAGTAGCTGTGAGCTTTTTCTTAGAGGATAGACAACTCTTCCCAAACCCTCTTGCAGAAGGGAGGATGGAATTCCCTCTGTTTCCATCACAGAGGTCTCCTGAGTCACGTGCAGCAACCAAAGCTCTCTTGCCTTAGGTGTACACAGAGAAAAATAACAGCTTTTGATCTTCTTCTACCTTTCCAGCAGAAGTGAAGTCAGTGCAAGTATCAACATGGGAAAAATCATTTTTAAAAAAGCTTTGCTGAGCTGTCTTGCATTCTGTGTTTGCATACAAGGAAGTCCAGGGGAAAAGATGGAACTGCTTTGGTTAAAGGTGACATTCACCCTTCCCGGATGCAACAGCCACTGCCCCATTTAAGAATATTAAAAGACTTCACAAATAGAGCTAAAGCAGTATTATTTCTCTGGGTAATCTCTCTGCCCCGGGGTGAGACGCAGCCCTGCCATAAAGAGCCCGTGCTATTAAACTACAGAAATCCATCCTTTCCTGTGGACAGACTATTACACATCAATTAAACTCCAATAATGAGTTCACTGGAAGCAGGACCTCGGAGTTTATATTAGTCTTGGGCAACACCAGCAGCCAGGTCTTTCTCCAAGCTGAATAAGCAGGAGATTTCTGAGGTGGTGACCTCAGAGTGCTCTGGTTTGGTGTGTTCTTTATTTAGAGCCGGGGGCTGGAGCTTCCAGGCTGGAGCAGCAGCACCAGGGAGCCCCGGGCTGTGTCCCTGGATGAAGCACAGGCGTAGCCAGGAGGCCCCTTGCATGCCACGTAAAGCACCATCATTAATGAGCCGATTTGCATATCAAATACGCTTTATGCACAGCGAGGTATTTCGCCTTTGCACAAAGTTGGTGAAATATTAATCCTGGGAAACAGGAGCCTAATGTTTCCTAGCTGCTTCCCAAGGAGCCAACACACCTCCCGCAGCGGGAGGGAGCAGGGTTTGCCTGGGGGATCCTCCCTCCTGCTGCTGGTTACAAGGAATAACCAGAATAAGGCCAGGTTTGGTCATATAAGACCTAATATTTGGTTTAGACCTTGGTTCCTGAGTCATCCTGAGATCTGTCACAGCTGGGAGGTGGAAGGAGGAGGTGGTTGGATCTCCAGAGGCCCCTTCCAACCCATCCTGTGATCCTGCCACAGCTCATGATCCCCTTCAGCACAGCTTCCCAGGGGTTCAGGAGGGATTTCACAATTTAACAGATAATGTTGTTTGTATGAACCTCAATGTAGATTTTTAAAATAAAATCTGTTGCCAGCACCTGTGGGTTGAAACCCAAGCCAGTAAGGAAGGAAAAGGCAAGAGCAGCATTTTTATTTTTAAAGGATAATATAAAATGCATAGATTGCTGGAACAGGTGCATTTGTAGCCCCTTCCTGTCCTGCCCACCCCAAACTATAAAACTCATTGGCTTGCATGTGACAACTTGAATTTGCACACTCAAACAAGCTGAAAACATTGCTGCTGAATTACAGACTGTACTTCAGTAAAAAGTTTGGAAGGAGAAAAAAAAATATGTTTTCAAGACTCTTATTTCATTTTTATATTCTTGACCTTTCCGTAATCTTCATCACTTTCCCTTTTCTGTCCCGTTTGGTGAGAAAGCTGGGAAAAGAGGGACCGGTTGCTTCATGCAGCTCTGTAAATCCTTTCCAGTGCAGGAGCACCCAGCAGCAGCCTCGGTGCCTGTGTCCTGCTGCTGCTCCACCACTTCCGCGGCATTTTATTCCCTCTGCCTGGATTCAGGCAGCACATCTCGGAGCCTGCAGAGCACCCTTCACGCTGCCTGGATGCAGAGGAGGAGGAGAGGAGTTTAGATATTGCTTTGCTGGTCACCAACATCAGCGACTGTGCTCTGCTGCTTAATTTGTGCTGACTCCACTCAGCCAGAGCAGAGGAGGGACAGGCACTGACAGGAGAGGGTGCTCATGATTTAGGGAAGGGAGAGAGCCAGGCAGGACAGCAGAGAGTGGTCCCCACCACTGGCCCTGCAGAAACACCCGAGCCAGGGGCAGCTCTCTCAGAGGATGCTCTTCAGCATCAGGGAGAATAAGCAGATCCAGGCTGTGACAGCTCATCTGTACCTCTAAATCCAGCCCTGTAATTATGATGATAAGCTTTCCGAGAGAGACCATTAGATTTGAAAAGTAAATTTGAATTTCTAAATGGAGTCCTGCTCGCTGGGGTCAGGGCTCCAGCCGAGGCATGGTTTAATGGCATTACAGGCTGATAAAAAGGCTGGGAAACCAGCAGAGGGGTCAAAACTGCACTGAAATGTTCCACAGCCGCCCTCAGCCACGGCAGCAGCGTTTGATTCCCGTTGGAGCAGCAGTTTGGAGCTGAGTCACACCTGTGCAGCCTCAGCACCTGCCCCGGAGGCCACACACCAGGGGAAGGAGCTTTCCAGCCCTGCTGCCCTCCCCTGTCCTGTCACACCAGCCCCGTGCTGGTGGCACCAGGCTCAGCACGCCAGGGAAATGAGGCATGGGTGGAGATCCCAGCGAGCCTGTTTGGAATTGAGCTGAGCTGAGGAACATCGTTTCCATAAGGAGATGTTCCAGGCAGACGTGAAACACGGGGATTTCAAGATGAGTTTCCTGCTTAATTGTTTAATCCCTTTCCAAATCTTTCCGTGCGCTTGCTGATGCTCTGTGCTTTCATCCCTCCCTTCCCTGCTTTGTAGTTTATGCAGAGTTTGAGCTTTCCTTCCATTTCATGCAACTTTTAGGTAATTAATGACCTGGGGCTCTGCAGCCCCAGGTGGGGCCTTAAGAAAGTTCCTCGATTCTTCTGGGGCAGATTTTCCTTTGGTGCAAGCTGCCTTACACGTGTTGGTGTGCTCACCTGGGAAATAAGGATGGTATCACCTTTCCTCCTGCCTTTTGTCAAGGGAGGGAACGATCTGTCTCTTCCTGAAGTGCCTCAGACAATGACTGTGCTCAGACAACCACAAACACAGCTCAACAACCCCCTCCAGACCCACCTCCCCACTCATTTACACACGGGCTGAACACGCTCATTCTCAACCTTTTTTTTTTTTTTTTTAATTATTTATTTAGAAATAATAAAATAAGACATAATATATAAAAATCTGTACAATCCACAATTTGTGCAGTACATTAGGAAGACTTTGATACAAAAAGGCTGCAAACAGGAAAATAGTCATGGACAACTGTCAGATGCCGAGATTGTTCATCTTACAATAGCTGCAGGCCAAAAAGTCCTTACAAAATCAGCTTCTGGTGGGCTGTGGAGTGGTAGCTATGCAGCACCTTCTACTTCACAATGGTGGTGAGCAGCCAGAATTAAAGACATTACAGTACTTCTCAGTTTTACCTTGTAATCCATTATGAGAAAAAAGAAGACCTAAGAGAACAAATTAAATACCTGAACCCTTTGTCTTTTCCGAGAGGCTGAACGAACACAGAAGTGTTTCACGGCTGGGAGAGAGGGTAATTAAACACAGCTAATGAGTCAGGATTCCTACCCTTTTTGCTACTTAACCAAGGACGACTCGCACGGAAGAGACGGAGGAAGAGAACCATCCCCACCTGCCCCCGGCTGGCTCCTGTCACTGTACGCAGTAATTATGGTTCAGACAATGTGTCTCATTCAAGTATTTTCAGGGAAGGGCAGAAATAACATATTCCCCCCCAGCCCCTAAGCAAAATACAGGATAAACCTTCTGTGCGAGCCACTCGAGCCAACTTTATCCTGGATAAAAGCGGCTGAGCCGAGGCCTGGTGGAGCCTGTGGGTAGAGCTCAGTCAGTTTTAGAGGGCCCCCAATTCAGCATCAGCTTGGCCCAGGATCAGTGGGAACTGGAGAAAGGCTGTCAGTCACTAAGTCCTTAAACACAACATCTTTTGAAATGACTCCCCCAATTTGCCGCTGTCGGAGTGTGCTACGAGGGCCTGCCAAAAGGGGGAAGGGTACCATGGGGTCTACGCTGCAGGGCTCTTCCCAGCTGCTTCCCAGAGCCAGAGTGCAAGGCTGCGATGTGAGGTTTTCCATCGGCAAAGACAAAGGGTTGTCAAGGAAAGGACACGGCAGGGAGCAATGGATTACCTGGGCACACCCCCTTGACACGCCCAGCACTGCCACCGGCGACTCTGAACAAAACGCCAGAAACCACAACGTTTTCAAATGAAAAGTCCATGCTTAAAAAAAATAAATAAAGAGAAGTTCATAGCATTAGGAATCCTATAAGGCTTGCAAGTATTTGCTAAAAATCATGCTAACCTGTAGCATCTAGTCCTAGCGAGCCGAGACTGCCGAGCTGAATTGATAACTTTTTGTTGATGGCCTTTTTGTTGTCTTCTCCTTGTCCTCCTTTACAGACTTCTATTTACATTTGGCTTTAAATATGAAAATACTTGATAAACTTTATAAAATGTACATTTTAAAAATATTTCTGAAAAACTGACTTGAAAAACAAAACAAAACGAACAAACAAGAAAAAAAAACAAAAACAAAAACAAACCCAAAACCTCTGCACCAGAAATGTTAAGGGGGAGGGGATTTTTTTTTTTCTCTCTCTCTGGATTTCTTGTGTTTTAAAGAAGTGAGACGAATCCTGCATTTCCCATCCCCCGTCTCTCATCCCTCCCTCAAATATCTCAAGTATCATTTAGCGGGAGCACTGTGCACCCGGGGGATGCTGACCTGAGATCAGGTCCCCTCTCTCCTGCTCAGCCTCCCTTCCCCGTTGCGTTTTTCATGCACCCCCTGTTTCACTGAATACTCTTTGGTTTAGTTTTTCTCCTTGTACAAGAACATCACAATTAGCAGCACCAGCAGCACTCCGTTCTCTTCACCACTGCTGACCCAGAAGCTGCAATCAAACTGCCTTTTTATGTTCACCCTTCCCTTCCTCTCACATCCTCCCACCCCAGTAACAGCCTCAGTACTTGCACTTCATCATCTGCCCTCTCCAGCAGCCAAGTCTGTGTTTACAACACCGAATTTCCACGGTTTCCAACCCACCCACTGTAGATACCATCTTATCAGAGACCAGTTCATTGCAGGCATTTCTTTCAGGCAGGGCTGGAAGGGGCCAGAGGCCTTCACAGATATCTGTTTGCAGAAGACATGAGACCTAGAACAAGCTGTTTTTTAATGGCATACAGTGATCCAATACTGCAAGAGTTGACTGGGATGACCATCCCCACCACCCCCCTCTGCACCCACTCCCCGGGGAGCAGGTGCCAAGCACAGGTTTGCTGTCTCCTTGATCTTAGAGGCACAGAGAATTTAAAGCCTTCTGGGTGAAGGAGCCAAAATACCACTGAAGCCAGAGCTTTGCTGGAGGTGACAAAATCTGCTGGGCGTCACCCACTGAGGGTGTGCCGGGGAGAGGAGGCAGGAGATGGAGCTCCCTTTGCAGCCTCGTCCTCCCCAAAGAATCCGCCCAACACGAGAGGGAAATTCACCTTTCTGACACCCCTGCCCTGCCGAAGAGGAGCATTTTGCACAAAATGCTGCCATCCCTCCGCCGTTCCCAAGTGCTGTGCTGCCAAGGCCGCTTCCTCCTCAAAAACCTCCTCCTGGGGATTCCTGCACCGCTTGGCTCGTCCATGTCCGAACACCTGCTCCAGCAGCCTCTGGCACCAGCCAGCAGCTCCACAGCGGGTCCGTGGCACAGTTTGAGGGAAAGCCCAGGGCAGCCTGGGAGGGCCGGGAGCAGACGCCGGCGGCACCCGGAGCTGAGGAGCTGGGCCAGGCCAGGGAGGACACACGGACGCTGCTTTGCTTCCCCCAAGCTTTTCCCTACAAGGAAAGAGGGAATTTATTTCCCCCGTCGAAGAACAGGGGGAAAGAGGAGGAGGCCCAGCTGACTTTAGATCCGAGTCTTAAGCCTTTAGAATAAGGTGCAAAATAAAGGTCTTAAAAAGAAAAGAAAAAAAAAGAAAAAAAGAATAAAGTCAAAATCAAAAAAGTGTCTGAGGTTTGAGAAAAGAAATCTTTAAAGCAGCCTGTTCCTTTTTTTTTTCCTTTTTTTTTTTTTTTTTATTTTGATATTTTTCAAAAATTATTTTTTTTTTAAATAAACTCCACTGTGCAAAACTGTGCATTTTCTTTGGTATCCATTTAGGTAGTTTTAACTTAGTACTTTTTCCTATGTATCCATGTATTTTGTCTCATTTTTTTCCTTTAGACAGAGAATTAAATTCTCCCCCCAAAAAATCATAATTTTGCTGGAGGCTACTGATTGGCCTGATATTACATAATGCCCCTTATGTAATTGGAAAGAGAGAAATTGATTCTAGCTATCAACTACTGGCCTCAAAAGGAGTTTAAACTTTCTGGCAACATTGGCCTCTCTGAACTGATCACGAGCTTTTCAACCCAAAAACTTCAACACTGACTTTTTTTTTTTTAAATTACACAAGAGAAAATAAAAACTACACTGCAACAAAAATAACCATTTGTGTTCATGTAGTTAGCAGCAGCTTTTTAAAAAATAATTATAATAATAATAATAAGGCAGATTCTTGCCTTTGTTATGCCATTAAAAACATTCTTGTTCCCTAGAGAGAAGCATTCTGGAAAAAGTTGAAAAAAAAAATAATAATAACCCAACCAAAGCTTGCCTGCAAGTTCAAGTTTTGTAAAAAAATATATACATAATTTATTCTACAACATATGTGCCTTCTGTTCATACTTAGACATGTTTAGTGCTTTGTGTTTAGAGTTCATTTCCTGTCGTCCCTCCTCTGAGGACAGCCCTAAAACCAGCCTGGGTTTCTCAGGTCTGCTGCCTTCACACCACTCTTCCACAGTACCGTTGTCTGCAGACTGTTCTGGGCCAACTTCTCAGCTCGACGTGCCTTTTGCCCGATAGACGTGGGGTGTTTGGTTTTTTTTGTTTTATGCCTTTCCACCAAAAGAGAGAGGCAGAGCCTGGCAGTCATATTTCCGACTCCCGCCGGAGCGGCCGCGGCTCCAGAGGCACCCCTGCCTGGTTGTGGTGCTCCATGTCGGGGTGGGTGTCCGTGCTCATGCTCTCAGGCACCCCAGTGTCGATCTCGTCCTCCTCCTTGCTGCTGAGGGCCACTTCGTTCTCGTAGCAAAAGGAGTTGGCATTGGAGAGAATGTATTTCTTCTCTGCTAAGTCTCTGGCACTACAGATGGGCGTGTTGGGCACTTCGTACGTTTTGTGGAACCTCGAGTAGTCCACTTTGTAGTAGTTTTTCTCCTCGAAGAGCACGGGCTCGTAGCGGTGGCCCCAGAGGATCTCGTTTGCCAGATATGAGCTGCGGCACTGGGTGGTCATGGCGGTGGCCTCCACCATGCCCTCCAAGATCACCACGATTTCAAAGTCAGCACTGTCCATGTCCTGCTTGCTCAAGTCATACAGAGGACTGTCCTCATCGATCTCGTGCACTATTGTAATGGGGGACACCAGGAAGATGCGGTCGATGCCGCTGTCAAAGCCCACGTTGATGTCGATCTGATCCAGGGGGATGTACTCCCCTTCCGACGTGATCCTGGACTTGAGGAGCTGCGCTCGCACGTGCGCCTCCACCAAGTGGCTTTTCCTCAGGTTCCCCACGCGCCACATCAGGCACAGCTTCCCGTCCCTCATGGCCACCACAGCGTTGTGGCTGAAGACCAGAGTTTCGTTCCTCTTTTTTGGCTTAGCCATCTTTGCCATGACAGCACCAATGATGAAGGCATCAATGATGCAGCCCACTATGGACTGGAAAACCACCATGAACACGGCGATGGGACACTCGTCCGTCACACACCTGAAGCCGTAGCCGATCGTGGTCTGGGTCTCGATGGAGAACAGAAAGGCCGCGGTGAAGCTGCTCACTTGAGACACACAAGGTTTGCTGTTCTCTTGATTCTCCAGATCCCCGTGCAACAGCGCAATCAACCAAAACACACAGCCAAAAAAAAGCCAGGAGAGGATGAAAGTCAGGCAGAAGATAACGAGCATCCACCTCCAGCGGATGTCCACGCACGTGGTGAAGATATCGGCCAGGTAGCGCTGCCCCTTCTCCCCCACGTTGATGAACTGGACGTTGCAGTGCCCGTCCTTTTTGACGAAGCGGCTCCTGCACTGCTGCCGGGTGTGCACCTTGCCCTTCCCGTTCCCAAAGCCGTTGGCCACGGCCATGGTGGACAGCTTCATGCCGTCCTCCTCCGAAGACACGATGCTGTAGCGGTTGGTTCGCACGCTGCCCATCACTACTGCTGTGGACTGAGGTGCTTCTGCTTTAGAAAACAGTCTGAGTTTCTGCAAAACCCTTTGGAGAAACAGTTTTGAAAGTTCGAGAGGAACACACACACGCGGAAAAACCGGGGAGAGGCCGGAGTCCCCAAAAGCCCTTGGCTCAACCAAGGACAGTCTTCTGGCATGCAGAGTTAGCTTAGCAAGCAACCGTCATAGAGAGGGCATGGTCTGCAAGAGAAAGAGAAATGGCATATTAGATCCTGGAGGAAAAGGATAAGGGAGCAAATCTGGCGGAATCAAGTGAAATGGCTCCTGCAGACCTGCAGGAAGTGTCCTTTTTCTTAACAGCATTTTCAGCAATGCTCCGTGTTCATGGTTGTGTATGGACAGGGGTCACATCATTACTGCAAGGAAGGGATCGCGCTTCCCGAGGGAAAGCACTGAAGCCATCGTGCCACACCAGTCTGAGCAATATTCACTTTAAAGCTGGACATGCAAAGAATCTCTCCTCTATTTACAGCCGGGCTTTCTGTTTATTTTGAAACAAACAATCCCCTTTAACATCCATCTGTTCAAATGTAAATATTGAAGTGGTTTGTAGTGACTTGCTAGTGGACTCTTTGACCTGTGACAAAGTAGGGGAGCATGCAAAGGGAAGGTGGAGAAAAGCAATAAACTTGGAATGTGCAAACAGCCGCGATTTCCATGAAATTATAGCACCTACAATTGTTTTAATTAAGCTCAAAGGAGCTGTGTTTTCTCAGCAAATGGCAGGAACAAGGGCTGCATTAACTCCTCTCTAACTCCAGAAACTCATCGGAGTCTCTGCGGTTTTTACGCTCACGCTCGGCGCAAGTTGTACAAAGCAAATTAAACCTTGCAGAGCCCCTCAATCTGCTCCTGCTGAAGCAACCAGCAAAAGGCTACAGTGCAGCAGAACCAGCTGAGGGTCTTCCTAACACCTCTAGGAGCAAGCACCAGCACCTTTCCCTCGGGAGCCCGAGGCAGCCGGTCCCATCTCCAACGGGTGACGTCTCCAAGTGCCCCACGGGTCTCGAACGTCGCCAGTTGAGACTCAGCAGAAAGGCTACAAAACCTCCTTCCCGAGGGTGGAAGCCACCAAACTTGTTTCAGGGAGGTCTGGCTTAGACCCAGGTCCAGCTTTTAACAAGTGCGTCATCCATTAAGTCATGTACTGTATATCAGGAAATGGAATTGAAATACTGCAGAGGAGAGGAGAGGAGATGCATTAATGCCACTGCTCCATCCACACATGCTCCATGCAGGGAATAAAGCTAAACCTGAGGGGAGAGGAATGTCTGCTGTCCCTTTGTCACGGCACAGGAGACTCCAGAGCCATGTACAGTAGCAGGGGATTAAATCATGGTGCTCTTCCTAAATTAATGTTATCAAAACTCAGCTGGGTTTATCCAAAATGCAACAGAACTACTGTGGAGCACAACCCTTGCCCACCAGGACCTCTCTGCCTCTTCCTCTGACTCCATTCTGACAACAGCTGCCGATAAGATGTTATCTCCTTTCCCAACAACAGCAGCCCCTAAAGCCCTGCCGAGGTGCTCCAGAAACTTGAGGGATTTCAAACAACTCCTCAATCCTCCCATATCCCTCAACCACATTGCAAGGGCTTCAGCTCAGCAAACACTTGTGAGGAAGAGAGCAGGTGACAAACAGCAGCACCATCACGCTCACAGTGGTGTGCAGGCTGCTTTTCCCCCTAGGATCTCCTCAGGGTTTACTTTTACCTCCTCTTTTTATCTCGCTCCTGTTTGTTGTGCAAGAATGTGTCCCTGTGCCTGCTTGCCAAGATTAGTCATCTGTGACTTCAGCTCAAACAAGACATTTTGGCAGCTTTCAGTAGGTTCAGTAATGCCCAGTTTGAGTGCAGCTCTCAGCACTGAACACTTATGGTGTAGCTGCCCTCTTACTTCTTCTGTGCACTTCTTCTTCTTACTTTTACAGCTATTTTGCCTATACTGTGTAAGGATCCACTTTTCCCCCCCTTACACCTTTTTGTTCACGGGGTTTCTCATTTCCATCAGGGTATCATTCTCAAAAATACAAAAGAATTACTTTAACGCTCACTTAAATGATTTGGTTTGGCTAAAGAACACCTTTATTAGAAACCTGAACACAGTGGGGAAGTGAAATTACTGTTAATACATTCCACATAAAAAAACTTCTTGAAAAGCCATTGCATTGGTCTGCAAATCGATCACTTTTATAAACCACATCCTATAATTGCAGGCATATTCGACTTCCACAGTCAAAGTCAGTTTTGTTCCACGCTGACAGAAACACACAGCCCAGGAAACAGTTCATTTTGAAGTTTGAGGGGTTTTTTTTTCCCCCTGCATTGTATCCTGGATATTAGAGAACAACTTGCGGTGGAGGGAAAGCTGTAAAGTCTCGAGTGTCTGAATATGCAGCTTCCCCCATAAAAGTCTTGACCTGAGGACATTTGTTTGAATTCCACAAATCACTGAAATCCTAATGCCAGCTTCCTGCAGCTGCATTTGGAAGTCTGGGACCTGAACTTGTCCTGTTCCTTCCCTGAACAACTGCACCTCCTGCACCTTGCACAGATCCCTCTTCACTGGCTGTGCTGTGCCCTGGGGAGTAGATCTACACCCCTGTGGCTCTAGGATCCCTAAATCTGGGGGTGAGCCTGGGGGCACCTCCGCAGGCTGCTGGAGGTTTATAGCACAAAGCTCTGGCACGCTCCAGGGCAGCAGAGCTGTCTCCTTGCTCTTCCAGCACAAGCTGCCTCTCTTCCTTCGAGTGCTTGGAGCGGGGAGAATGATGGGATGGGTGGGATGGGAGCAGGACCAGCCAGAGGGTCTCATCTTACTCCTGATCATGGCAATACAGGTCCTGTGAAACACCCAGTGCATCCACTGGCTGCCCCACCACACCTGATCTGTGTTCACCCTGACCTTCACAACCACTTCCACCAGCAGTGCCCCCAAAATCCCAGGAACAAACTAGCAGGACAATCTAATGGTACTTCTCATTTTGCCAATCCACCTGCTGCTCAAAGGCAGAACAAGGCTGCTGCCCCCTACCCTACCCCAGCACCAGTTGCTGGTGGCCCCAAAAACTCCAGGCTAGTGTGGGAGCAGCCCCGCAATCCTCACCGGACCAAAGGAGCCAACCCAGCACCCACCCAGGAACCCCAGGATGTGTCTAACTGGGCCCAGTGCAGTGCAGCCAGACACACACGCACACGCAGCTGTAAATTCAGTCATCACTAGGTGCATTATTATTATTATTATTATTATTATTCATCCAGGTTACCTTTCCTCCTGGAAGGGGATACAAGCAACGCAGCTGTAATTACCAGCACTGGCAGCGACACGGCAACACTGGGAAGGGATGAGGTGGGATGGGAGAGCCTGGCTGCGAGGGGATGCTTGGAGGAGGGGAGGAAAACGGGGCTGTGCTGCATCTGCAGCCTTTCTGAGCCAGCATTTGGGGAGATGCCACGACGAGGAGCACAAGCCTCACCTTCCCCTTAGCATCCCTCCGCAGCCCTTCCCTAGGGAAGGACGCTCACAGCGCGCGGATGAACTCTACAGCAGCAGGAAGGGAATTTGTGCAGAAGGGCAAAGACTGAGCGAAAACTCTCAAGTGCAAGAGGAGCACTAACGAGCGCTTGGAGCGCTTATTCCCTGGCTGACGCCACACAGCCCTGCGGAGCGAGCCGGGCACATGTTGCCAAGAGAGCGCCAGCACCACCTCAGCCAAGCGCCTTCCCTGCTGCCCTCGGAAAACAGAACAAAGGAGCTTCTCGCCCCAGCGAAGCCTGTTCCCACATTCCTGCTCCCTCGCTGCCGGGCACGGCCACCCCTGTAACCTTTCTCCTTAAAAGTCATTCCCCAGGGCTCCTCCGCCGCTCTGGGTAGGACTCAAGTTACACGGAGCTTGTAGATCCTTCGGGAGAAGGATCTGACCTTCACGGACAGGCAGCGGGGGGGAAAAAAAAAAAATTAAAAAAGAGCACATGATGTAGGGAAATGGGTGCGAAGAAATAGGAGAAAGGGAAGGACAAGTGGTGCTTGCATCTGCTGTCCTGCCAAGGAGACGGGCGCAGGGTATTTGTAGCTGATGACAAAATAACTACGAGTGGAACAGCCATCACCAGGGGGTGTACGTGGTGCACCGGCTGCGAGGATGGAAAAGCAAACAAGTGTAAAGGTAAGGCTGAGACACAGAGACAAGTGCGGGCAGCCTGCGGGGTGGGGAGGCGGCGGGGACGGAGCTCCGGGTCCGGCTCAAGCCCGGCCACTGGCACCTGCGGGTCCCCACCAGCACCTGCGGGCCCCCACCCCGCTCACTGAACCTCCAAATACATCTGCCTTCGCTTATCAGTATTTTTTCCTTTAACTGTCACGAACTAAGCTGAAACAATACAGCTCTTCACTGGCTTCCCAGATGCATTTTTTTTTTCCTGCTTCCCATTTTTTTGCCAGGATGATAAAAAATAAAGAAACCCGTCCTGTTTCCATAATGCCAATGAATGAAGCTACAGGTTCATTTCACACCCCTCTATAGCATTCCGGACACTCAAAACCACGCATCTGAGTGCTGAGAGTCGCTGCTGCTGCCTTCTCTCTTGTGCAGGAAACAACAGGCGAGAAGAAGGGAAAGGGATGGAGCGGTGCGCTCTGTGCGACACGGAGTTGTCATGCGAACTTCCAGCCCTTCCCCAGGATAAAATATCCCGGGGGGGAAGGGGGGAGCAGCTGGTGCATGGAAAGTTATGAGCACAAACAGATGCTGGAAGCAGATGCTCGGGCGCTCCAGCCATACCTATCGAATTATTTTAGGCACTGAGAATAGCTCGTGAGAAACGCAGGAGTTTCCTCCCCGTCCAAACCGGAGCCGCTGACCAAGAAGGGGAGCTTTCCCTCGGGGGTGTCGCGGCACGGCGCGCGCACCGGGAGCGGGGGGAAGCGACGAGAGGAGAGGATGCGCTCCTTACCTGCGGCGGCCGCGAGGGAGGTGCCCGTGCAGTGAACGGCGAAGGCGTGGGGTAAGATCCGCGGGCCGTGGGACGAGCCCGGTGCCCGCTCCGCTCCGCTCGCACTGCGCTCCCGCCCGCCCGCGGCCCCTTTTTGCGGGCGGCCATGGCGCGTTTAATAGCGGCCCCGCCGGACACGCCCCCCGCGCCGCCTCGGCCAATGGCAGCCGGGGGCGTGGCCGCGGGGGCGTGG